>CM069240.1:896740-1327581 GCA_035582765.1 Acer negundo | reverse complement strand
TCTAAATCTCTTTAACGGCATGAACAAGAACGTTTGTCAAAGTTGACCATTCTAGGAATCCATTTGTCGTCTAACTTAAATGTATTGTAGTTAATGGGGTAAATCTCAGACTTATCCGCTGTTTCTTTCCTATCTTTGATGTGTTCGTCTGCAAACATTGTCAAGTATGTAGACATTTCACATGCATTTGTCCGACGATCGTAGAACCACCTTTTTAACAAATATGTGATACATTCCGCAATTGCTGTGATAGACAATTTTCGGACCGTAACTAGACAAGAATTCATTGACTCAGCTATGTTGGTGGTTATCAAAAAGTACCTCTTTCTAGGGCTATATACACGTGAAAACTTCTCTACCCCAGTGCCCATGACCTCATTGTAAACCTTACGGTGGGTTTCTTTTAACTCAGTCGTTAAATGGTCAAACTCCTCGATACGGTATGTATACGTAGCACGGTAGTAAAGTCAAATCACATCATCCCTCTGCTTGCAAAATCTTTTAAGATTTTGTGCCAATTGGTAGGCACAAATCCCATGTGCTGCATCTGGGAATATGGCTTCCATTGCATTAAATATACCACTGTGGCGATTCGAAACTAACATCACACGGTCTGGATTTTGGATCACTTTACGGAGTTTCTTCAAAAACCAAGTCCACAACTTTGTGCATTCGGAGTTTGTAAACCCAAATGACAAAGGGTATATCATCTCGTTTCCGTCTTTGCATACCGTAACTAACAAAACACCCATAGTCCTAACCTTCAAGTGGGTAGCATCGATGCAAATAACCGGCCTAATAACAGAATTGAACCCTTCTATAGAGGCTCCAATTGCCATGAATGCATATTTCAACCGGTTTTTTGAGTCAATCTTAATCTTTGTCACAGTCCTGGGGTTCGATTGTTCCAAAACATAAAAAAAATATGGCAACCTCTGAAAGGATTCCAACGGATCGCCGAATACCTGTTTCAAAGCGTGCTCCTTTAACCTATAAGCTTTGTTGTAAGAGAGTTGTATGTCATGCTGCTCCCTCATCTCATAAACTATATCTTTATGGCGGATGATGCGCCCGGGATCACGATATTTTCTTGCAAACAAATCCCCTATCACGGTGACACTTACACATTTAAATTCAACGTTGTAGTTGTCAGTTCTCTCACATGTGTGCTCATTAACGAACGCCTTCACATGCCAATAAGTCCCCCTATTCAACTTCCATGCCCGGATAATCCATCTACAACTTCTTTCACTACATTGCGCAATGAATCGTGTATTGGAAGATCGTGAAACCCTGTGCTCAAACCTCTCTTCAAATGCATACAACCCTACAGCTTGCTTCAATGTACGTTTGTCCTTGAACATCTGTCCTTTGTATAATGGACCTTGATTTGTTGAATTGTCAAACACATCCACTGATCGAATGACTTTAATTGAGTAAAGCTTTGACCCTGACACTGTCCACCGTGTGTTCATGAAAAGTGAAGAATTGTTGGGTGTTCCACTCACCCCTCGTTCTTCTGTTCCAAGAACCATTTCCGCTTGCCCACCATCATCATCACCACAACCAGCACTCTCATCTTCTGTATCACTGGTTTTTAAACTATCGGACCTTTTGAAAGTATCGATACTTTCAGAACTATCATTATCACCTATAACTGCATGCTTGGTAGTAGATGCTGGCGTCGCTTGGTCATTGTATGCTGACGTAAATCTGGATGAAACCTGAGATGTAAGTGGGTTATTGCTGCAACTAACTGATTTATAGTTTGGAGTACCACCCGGAGACCGTGGAATATCAGTGGGTTTAACATGAGAGACTGTACATATTGATGCGATTGGATTTGGTGGAGGTCGAAATTCAGGTTTGTTGACAAGTTCAACATCAATTGCGGCCTAACCTTTTTCCTTATGAATAATCACAAACTCTACATCATCATCACTCATAACAGACAATCTAACTTTATCAACCCCCGTTTCCACATGCGAAGTTAGCTTCAACTCTATTTGGTCTCTACTAACCCCTGTTTGCTGGTATATTGTTTCAACAAATTCATCGTACACTCCGTTGTCTTTTTTTGTTAGACGTACTGAAAACGAAATAGGACCGGTAAACACATTACCCTTTCAATGCTCACCGCACTTAACTAACAGCCAAGACATGGTAACCTTAGAGCCTAAAAATAAAAAAATTCAGTCAATAACAGTGTATCAATTACTGCAATTCAGTTTAGTTAAGAGCCTAGGAAACAAAAATTTGAGTCTAGGAATGGTTCCCAAGCCTACAACATTCCTCCCGGGCTTAGCTCATCTTCTGTTTTCAAAATCAATAACACTAGCCCCGGCACTATTAAAAGCAAAATCAATCAATAACACCGCATGTTGGTTCAACCAACCCCGGGAACCACACCTTAATCCTAAACTGTAATGTTAGTTTAGGTGAGTGCCTAGGAACAATTGTTTTAGGCCTACGAATGGTTCTCATGCCTACTACATTCCTCCTGGGCTTACCTCATCTTGTGTTTTCAAAATCAATAACACCAGCCCAGACATTATTTAAAGCAAAATCAATCAATAACACCACCTGTTTTGGTTCAACCAACCCTCGGAATCAACACCTTAATCCTAAACTGTAATTAATGTCAGTTTAGGTGAGTGCCTAGGAACAATTGTTTTAGGCCTACGAATGGTTCCTAGGCTTACTACATTCCTCTCAGGCTTACCTTATCTTCTGTTTTCAAAATCAACAAAACCTAATACAAGATAGCAAAATCAAACAACCAACACAACCAACAGCGGTCAACACAAAAGAATTAAACATTCACACACCATAAATATACATACACCATCAACTAACAACAATAGCAAATTCCTAAACCTGTTTTGGATCAACAACGATCAGCACAAACAAATACACATACACCTCTTAAAAGCTTGATGTGGCATTTCATCAAACACCTTAACTAAACCCAACAATAATATATACAAAAACCCCAATTCATGGGAAACAAATCCAAAACCCTCACTCATTCTATCAAAAACATCTCAAACTTAAACAATAATAAAAGACCGAGAGAATCAATGACATTGGAAACTTAAGTCATTATGGGACTTACATTGACTGTGTATTCTTGACAGTGAAGCTTGATAGTGAAACTCGATTGAAGGAGGTGGTGTCACTATCAAGATTTCGGTCACCGTCGAGATTACGGTCTGTAGCAAGCTTCCAGCGGAAAGGACCCAACTTCGATGGAGTGGATTCCGGTCGACAGGAGAACGATGGGTTTTGAAATGGGAAGAATGAGTGACCCAACTTCGATGAAGTGGATTCCCGATGACACGAGAACGGTGGAGAAGATGACCCAATTTCGGAAAGTTTTGGTTTTCTTCAATCAACTGAAGGAGAAGAAAAGAATGGCAGTTTCGTCCTTATACAATGTAAGAGGGTAATTTTGTCATTTTATTATGGAGGGCATTATTGTATTATAAAGGCTATTTCCTAGAAAGTAAAGTTCATGAAAGGCTAGATATGCACTTTTTTTCCCAAACGGCTATTTCCTAAAAATGATTGTTGGGATGAGCTATATTTGCAAGACCCCCTTGTAATTAATTAAACAAAACCAGCCCAATTAGTCAATTACCTAATTCCTTAAATGATATTGAAAACCCAGATAGTATTTCTTTATTATTTTGAAAACTTTGAATTAGATTTGAAATTGAACCCATATCATAATTTTCTTGAGTTCTTATTCCCCTATTTTTCCATAGCTAGAACTAGAACTACTCCTACAAATCTGAAACATCAACACATATTTTAACGGTCAAAAGCAAAGTTTTGTGGTAAAGATGAGACGAAATTAATCAAATTATATGAGATTAATTGAGATGAAAATAAAGTAGATCTAGTGATGGCGAGAAGCTTCGTCGGAAGCGACTGGTGGCTACCAGAAGCGACGGCGGCATAATGGCGGCAAGAGGGTTGAGACAACTGATGATAAGATTTGAGAAGTTGTTTTTGTTTTTTGGAGTAGAGATGCAAATAGGCAGATGTAAGAAGACAAAACTCATAAGTTGTTTTTAAACCTAATTGGGGTGGGTTTTTTGCAAGGTTTAAAATTAACCTGGTTCAAACCTGTAAACGGCCCACATTTATGCGGTCTTATAATAAAGGGCCTAGAGTGGGCTTTTTAAAGATGCGGTTAGGGTTTGAACCCAGACCACATCATGCGGGTAAGGGCTAAACCCTCTAGGACCGGCCCATTTTGCCATCCCTTCCGGCAAGTAATCATCGCTGTGTCCCAGCAACATCACTTCGTTGTGGTGCCAGAAGAAGTTGTTCGAGATTGTTGATGCAGGAGATATTATTGGAGATTTTCTTGAAAACTTTTTATTTTAAAAATATTCTTGTAATTAATACATGTTATTTTATTTCCTTTTAGTTTATATGTAATTAGGTTATTAATCATTTTATGATTTGATTTTTAAATCAAATCCAATTTCCTTTTTATATAGGTTTTTAATGCTTTAAGATTCGTTTGATTTTTAGGAGATTTGATTTTTTTTTCATTTAAGATTTTTTTCCTTTTGTTTAGGATTTTCTTGTTAGTCAAATTTTGCAATTCTATTTAAGTAGATTGTATTAGGGTTTGAAAGACAGCTTTTGATTAAATAAAATTCAGAGATGTTTCTCAACTATCCAATTACATTATCCTTCGTGCGCGAAGTCAATTATCGTATTTGAAGCCTAATAATTCGGTATTCGTGCGCGAATCAACAGAGCGTTAGCAGGGTTTGTTTCCGGTATTCGTGCGCGAATTAACGGATCCAAATCGTTTATCTTTTTTTTTATCGATTGTTGATGTGTTGAATCTTCCGCTACATCAATTGTGATCCCCGTTGAACCCATCACTGCGTCTATAAGTTCGTCCTTGAAGTGAGACAACGAACAGTGTTCTATCCATGTCTTTCGACCCGAATATGGAGATCCCATCGCCGTCCGATTTTGTTCTGTACCCAAACTACATTGGGCTTGATCGCACGTTAGTGTTGCCTGTATAAATTGTTAATAACCATCATACCTGAAAGACCAATAGACTTGGCACGATAGACTTGGCACGTGGACTTGAATCAGGACCGGTATTTAAGCACTCTAACACAAATCATCAACGATCTGTTTTAGGATTGAAAAACAGAGGACTCTGTTTTGTGTATAATCAAAGAAGCAATTTTTTCTTACCTGACTCGACACAACGGTGAATGTGGACGTTATGTATGATAACATTGCTTATATACTGTAAAGTGATACACCCACCACTCACAATATGAACATTAGCTCCAGTGCTCCACTGCCGTCGAGAGTCTTGTAGCTGTTGAAGATGAGCTCTTGAGACAGCTTTGTGGGCATGTTACTTGGAAACATTATCCACAGAGGCTCTGTTTGTATCACAGCGTATCTTAAAGTTCCTGGTCTGGGAGTGACAGCATCGTCGTCAGATGAATCGGTGACGATGTAATATTCACCGTTTTTGCCGCCCATTGCATACTGGCCGAACCCGATGGCGCAGTCGGCCAGCTGTTGGCGGTTGTTGGCCCGGTCCGGGTTGCATTTCCAGCAGTCGTCGATGGGGTTTCAGGTGAAGCATTCAGTGGACTGGTCTTTTTGAGAGATTTGTAGGGTTTGTCTTTTTGATATGGAAGCATTTACTCTCCTGCATGAATTATTGTGATTCTAATTAAAGACTGTACGAAAATATTCACCTACCAGCCTGAAAGATAGTTAATACAGAATGTCTTACACCTAACGAAAATCAAAAGAGCTCTTGAACAGAGTAGATCAACAATGTTTGTTGCCGATCAAAGAGAAGTTGAATGTAGAAGAAGAAACAAAATGCAGAGCACTTGAAAATGTAGTAAAGAACTGGATCTTCTGATATCTAGACCTCAAAACCTCAAAAATGTAGTAAAAAAAGGAACACTTGAAAACAGAGCAGCATTTTTTAAAACCTATGTGTAACAAAAAACAAAAATGCAGCGTGACCCAGATCACAAATATTGAAGAACGAAGTACTCTATAAATTAAACAAACCAGGAAAACACGGTTTTATTTGCAAAATAAGAGATCTAAAATGTGCCTGAGAGAGCAACGCCGGTACAACATTGTAGCTATATACCTGTGAACTTCTTGAGCTACTAATTCAGATTTCAGGGCTAGGGTGTGCACCGGGAAGAGTGAGGTTGAGCATTGCTCCACAATCCTGTTGAATGATATACTCTTCCTAATTTGTTGAAGTACAAGTAAATAGTCCTATGATATCATCTGATTTCCTGGGTCCTATGATAAAATTGAAAATTTGCAATTCTTTTGAGAAGCACCAAACATGAAAGATACTGTGCATCTCATTTCTCAATGTTTTTTTTTTTTTTCTTCTGAAACATTATACCCTCCATTTAGCACTTGATCATGGATCTGGTCTCATAAGACAATGAAAGAGAAGAAATGTTTCTAGTTTCGAACTTGTATAGCCGAAAAACCATTGTACAAGATAATTTTGACTGGTAATGAACATAGGAGTGTTGTTTCTCAAGCTCACCCCGTCGAAAAGAGATGACGCAGCTGGCTAATCAAGCATCTAGATGAAGATTTAAAATCTGGTTTTCAGTTCAAAACTCTATCCCTATCCCTTCACTTTTTCTCTTTATCAATCAATTATCTTATAAAATATTGCACTCTTGATGATTTATAAAATTAGCAGAGACGATAGTTCTTGGCATCTGCCAGTAGTAGTAGTTGAAGTAGAGAAGCAAAAGACGACCAACCTTTGCATTGCACATAAAGCTATAAATGATGATGCAATGAAGAAGCAACCAAAATTTTGAAATATCCAGCCGACCTCATTAACACCTTGTTTAGTTATTCAAGCCAATGGTACGGAGTTCCCACAAACAAGTGTTTTCCAGCTATGTAAGAATTCCTGGTCACTGTTACTTTATTTCTTTTGTTATTATTATTTTATTTTCACTTGCTTATTTATGCCTCACTGTTCTTCCTATAAGAAGGCTTGAACCACTCCTGTGTTTTCTACAGCAATAATGGTTTACAAAGCAGTCATGCAAGGAGAAAAATTGCGCAAAGGACCTTGGCATGTGGAGGAAGACAAACATCTGATAACATTTGTAACCCTTTTGGGAGACCGAAAATGGGATTACATAGCTAGAGTATCGGGTACGTATCATTCAGGAGGTTTTGCTTGTTCTGTGTAATTAAGTTTTTTATGCAGGATGTTATTTACTTGCAGGTATAAAGAGGTGCGGTAAGAGTTGCAGGTTGCGGTGGTTGAACTATCTTCGTCCCAATATTAAGCATGGCGATATAAGTATTGAAGAGGAACTGATTATTCTTCAACTTCACGAGCAATGGGGTAACAAGTAAGCTTCTTTTCTTCTCTTCTTTCATCACAATAGAGGACAAGTTTCGATCAAGATTTTTATTAACAATATTCTTCAGGTGGGCAAGGATTGCACGAAGTTTGCCTGGAAGAACCGATAATGAGATCAAGAACTATTGGAGGACTCATGTGAGGAGGAAAATAATGCAGGCTAGAGAACAAGGTGCAGCACATTTTTTATATGATTTTTGTGTAACAATTGCTCCTACTCTACTAACAATTGGTTCTCCACAGAAAACTTTCAATGTGGAAGAGAAGATGGAAAACAAGATATCTTGTTTCAGAAAGTTAATTTTGATGTCCAAACATATGAGGCTGGTGAACACAAGCCTGTTGATGATACTTCCGGAACTAGTAATACTTCTTTGGATGCTCTAGGATTTTCAAGCTCTGCAGTTATGAATTCACCATACGAAGAACCAGTCTTCGATTGGGTGTCAAATGATCAAAGTAAAATAAGGCATCAGGGGGACTATAATTGTACAGAATCATGTATTAGTTACACGTCCAGGAATTCTGATGATAATGATGCTTGGGGATGGTCAGATTCCATTTGGGACATGAATTAAGCTAAATCAAAACAAGGCCTTTGTTGCCAATTACGAATTTATAGAAATATCAAGCCCTTTTGATTCGATCCTCTCTCTTTCATTGTAATACAGTTTTGTTTGTTTCTTAGGCTGCAAGTATTGCATAACTAGATGAGATAAAATTTTCTGCAAGACCTTTAAAATCCTCTCACGTAAAATTTATATGTAGTAATTGCTGAGCAACTAACACAAAAAATTTAAGAAGAAAAAATTTAAAAATTTAAAAAAAAAAAAAAAAAAAGAAAAGAAAAAAGACTGGAAACATGTTTGTCACATAAATTGAGATGACTTGGGTAGATTACACATGTAAACAGGAATCCCCCCCATCAAGTAAAATTCTAACCTGCATATGTCCAACATAGTTTGTAGTTTGAATGCAGATGCTTTCATATGATCTTGTTTAATTAGTAAGAAATTATCAAGTTAGTACTATTCTGATTTAAAACAAAAATCATGATATAGTCTCAAATTGTCGTAAATGGTTTTGATCATGGCTGTGAACGGTCTTGATCAAAGATCTTCCACAACCATTCAAAACCGTGTACAATGTGACATTCAAAACTACCCCACCAAGAACTATTCTCTGAGTCTCTCATAAACTTTTGAGAGAGGGAGCTTCATTAGTGCTTAACAGAAGAAAGCCTTCATTGCATTCATGATATGTTTCTTAAAGGACAAGAAGTAATGTAATTAAAAAATAAAAAAAAAAAAAAAAAAAAAGCAAAAGATAATATTATTCTCCATTGAGCAACTAGCAGAGGATGAGGTGGGAGCGAGTGAAGCAGCGTCAATAGTCAACGCACTTAATTTGGCATCCTTTAAATAATAGAGGAAATCTTCTACTTCTCAAGATTCTGATAATGAGTTTTTCCAAACACTTTAGATTAACTGTGCATGCATTCATGATATAAAGTGAAAAAGCCATCATAGAGAGAGCGTTTTGAATTTTGATAGTAAAATTGAACGGCAAGTCGGCAACCACTTGCGAACTGCATCATCTTCTATTCATATATACTTTGAAACTAGTTTTTTAATCGAGATAGAGAGTGTTTTGAAATTAAAATTGAACACGAACTACTTGTGAACCACATCATCTTCCATCCATATATACTTTGAAACTAGTTTTTTAATCGGCTGCTTATTATAAATTAAACAGAGCTTCGAATAATGCCACCAAGGTCAACTCACTCATAAAACAAGTCGGTCATTGCTATAAAATGATAACTCTACTTTTCAGGGTGGAGACAAAGTTCTTAATATCTAAAATGGCAATAGTATATACTTGCTCTTTAGCTTTGTTTGGATTACTGGATTTATCCCAATAAAATATCTTATCACCAACATTCAAGCCTTGAAAAGTTTTCATTGTTCTCTCTATAAAATGTTTAATTAGGTTGTCAACAGGTGGATATTGCATTACCTAATAATTTAGGAATGTCTGACTATTGTTTGCCTAAACATCAATGAGATTGCATTAACAAAACAATATATAGTTAGGTCTCGTTTGATTTTTTGTCTGGAGACTGAATAGTGACTGAAAACTGAAAAACATTGTTTTTTTTTTTTTTTTTTTCAAGTGAAAACTAAATATAAGTGATAAGTTGTTTGTTTTTTTTTAAATTATGAATATTTAAAAATAAATACTTTTACATCTATGTCATTCTAACTATTATTTGTTATATATTTACATTTTAAAATATTACAAACAACTCTAACATATAAATTAATTCTAAATAAATTTATTTAGTTATTAATAATATTTCAAATTTATATTATTGTATAGAATTTACTAAGCTCTTAACTAGTGACATTATAAAACTAATGGGCTACTTCATGTTATATTACAGTCAAAATGAAGTTCATCAATATGTTCTTATTAGCAATTTACTTCATGTGTATAATTTATTATTTAATTAATTTGGAATAAACTTTGATAATTATATAATTTATAGATTTCATGTAAAAAATAATAATATATAAAAAAAAAAAAAAAAACATTATAGAACAAGTGGTTAGTTTTGGAAATAGATTAAATTAGTGAGGATAGTTTTAGAAGTAAAACTTTGCATTAAATTTTATTAGATTTGTGTTAAGTGAAAAGTGAAAAAATTTTCATTTTTCAAAACAAGTGGTTTTAGACTTTTAGGGGTTCATTAAGTGATTTTAACACTTAAAAAATCAAACAAAATAACTGAATGGAATACGTTAAGTATCATTCAGTGTTAAGTGGAAAAATCAAACAGGGCCTTAGGTGTCGTTTGTTTTTTCCACTTAAAACTTAATGGGTCTGAATCATAATTATCAAGTTGTTTTGTTTATTTTTTTAAGTGGTCAAACAACTTTAAAATACCAAAAAATAACTTAAATTAAAAAGTAAAAAATCTTGACTTTTCACTTAATTGTAAATCACTGAATTGCATTAAATGCAATCCAAAATCTTTTCTTCCGATACTATCCTCCACATATAACATATCTCCAATTTCATCATAATTATATATTGTATATAAATATTTATTTTAAAATATTAATTATTTTAAATAGCTTTAAAAATAAAAAAGAACTCTAATCACTTCTCATATTTGTGTTTAATATCAATACTTTATTATGATATTAGGGTGATGTATTTATATATTCTTATTTTTAGAGTGTTTTGTGTGAGTTTTCCTACTATTCATTTTATTTTTCAAAAAAAAAAAACATATTCTTTTCTTAGTAAAAATAAAGTTTGTTTGTAATCGAAGAAGAAGATCATAATCATATGTGTTCATATAATAATTATTATTTTTTGATTGTTTTTATTCTATATTATATGTATAATTGTTTAACATGGGTATAGATGTAAAGTTACTTCTTTTCAGATAATTTTATTTTTATATTCAGATGTGAGAAGAAAAAAAAAAATATGTCATTCAGATTCAGGTTTCAATCACTATTCGGTTTTTAGTAAAATTCAGGACTATTCAATTTTAGACAAAAAAACAAATGACCCCTTAGTTTCTGAAAACAAAACAAAAACCAGGATTTTCCCAGGCTTGTTTGTCTTTGTCAAAATTCAAAGGAAGGAAATGATTGCTTAGTTTCTTGTTATAGCATGAATGTGTACAAGCATACAAAGCATGAGAATGCAATTAACATAGAGAGAGGCATCTTGGTTGGTGTTGCTGAGCCAATCTCAGCATCGTTGGGTCCTCTGCTCCACATTCCCACATTGTTGCCCCTGCTCAATCCATCCATCCATCCATCCATTAAAAGATAGAAAAAGAAAAAGAGAAAAAAGTGAAAGTGATGAGAAAAAAAGAAGAAGAAGAAATTAAGAAAGTGAAATAAATAAATAAATACCTGCCACCAACGCCAAGAACACCAGAATGCCAAGTGAGTTGTTGAATAAGCTCAGCAGATTTGGGCTCGACACTGTAAGCTTTCTCGTACTTGACTTCCACTCCTTGCCCAGAAGCCACAAAGAAAGCACCATTCACCAATACATCTCCTTCTGATCTCCAGTTCCATCCCTTCCATTCTCCTTCGTCTGTTTCCACTCTCTTTGTCACCTGCACCAACCCCACTATTTTTTACACTTCTACTCATTGTCAATAAAATTAATCAAAAGTTACCATTAACTTCAAATTCAAATTCACTTGTATTATTACTAAACAACTAGTGCTCCTTTCAATTATCAGCTGAGACCCCGCGTAGACAATATGAGGTTAGTCCAGTGGTATGACTCGCATGTATGTAACATTACCTTTCTAAACACCGAATTATTGTAATATTTATAAAATCAAACAAGAGACCACACCACCAAAAAGCACTTAATATTCGGTGATTTGACTGTAGGTCCACTGATTTACAGTAAAAAAAAAAAAGAAAAAAAGTAAAAGCATATTAATGATAAAAAGAAGAATGTGGCTTAGAAGGGAAAAAACGATTATTCAGTTTGATGACCTCGAGATTCGAATACGAAGACATAAATATACATACTTCCTTGGCGTTACGATTGGTGGGTGCTGTGTAGCGATTGCCTTGACTGTTAATGGTGGGGTTGCCGCTGCCTCCAATAGCATACATCTCCCATTGAGTGAAATCGTTGTTGACGACGTGTATGTAACCTCTCCTGCACCTCGGCATTCTCTGCACCAGCTTCTCTCCGAAGTGATTGAACGCTATCGTCACCTGCATTCCCGAGTCCGGCAAGTAGTCATCGCTGTGTCCCAGCAACATCACTTCGTTGTGGTGCGAGAAGAAGTTGTTCGAGATTGTGATCCCCGTTGAACCCATCACTGCGTCTATAAGTCCGTCCTTGCAGTGAGACAACGAACAGTGGTCTATCCATATGTCTTTCGACCCGAATATGGAGATCCCATCGCCATCCGATTTTGTTCGGTACCCGAAATGTGTTGGGCTTGATCGGATGTTAGTGTTGCCTGTGTAAATCGTTAGTAACCATCAGACCTGAAAAGATCAACAGACTTGGCACGTGGACTTGAAACAGGACCGATATTTAACCACTCTAATACAAATCATCAACGATCTGTTTTAGGATTGAAAAACAGAGGACTCTGTTTTGTGTATAATCAAAGAAGCAATTTTTTCTTACCTGACTCGACACAGTGGTGAATGTGGACGTTATGTATGATAACATTGCTTATGTACTGTAAAGTGATACACCCACCACCCACAATATGAACATTAGCTCCACGGCCGTCGATAGTCTTGTAGCTGTTGAAAATGAGCTCCTGAGACAGCTTTATGAGCATGTTACTTGGAAACACTATCCACAGAGGCTCTGTTTGTATCACAGCGTATCTTAAAGTCCCTGGTCTTGGAGTGACAGCATCGTCGTCTGATGAATCGGTGACGATGTAATATTCACCGTTTTTGCCGCCCATGGCGTACTGGCCGAACCCGATGGCGCAGTCGGCCAGCCGTTGGCGGTTGTTGGCCCAGTCCGGGTCGCATTTCCAGCAGTCGTCGATGGGGTTTCCGGTGAAGCATTCAGTGGACTGGTCTTTTTGAGAGATTTGTAGGGTTTGTCTTCTTGATATGGAAGCATTTACTCTCCTGCATGAATTCTTGTGATTCTAATTAAAGACTGTACGAAAATATTCACCTACCAGCTTGAAAGATAGTTAATACATAATGTCTTACACCTAACGAAAATCAGAAGAGGTTTTGAACAGAGTAGATCAACAATGTTTGTTGCCGATCAAAGAGAAGTTGAATGTAGAAGAAGAAACAAAATGCAGAGCACTTGAAAATGTAGTAAAGAACTGGATCTTCTGATATCTAGACCTCAAAACCTCAAAAATGTAGTAAAAAAAGGGAACACTTGAAAACAGAGCAGCATTTTTGAAAACCTATGTGTAACAAAAAACAAAAATGCAGCGTGACCCAGATCACAAATATTGAAGAACGAAGTACTCTATAACTTAAACAAACCAGGAAAACACGGTTTTATTAGCAAAATAAGAGATCGAAAATGTGCCTGAGAGAGCAACGCCGGTACAACATTGTAGCTATATACCTGTGAACTTCTTGAGCTACTAATTCAGGGCTAGGGTGTGCACCGGGAAGAGTGAGGTTGAGCATTGCTCCACAGAGTGGAGAAAATGAGCTCAAAAGAGAGATTAGGACAATGCAGGTCCTGTGCAACATTTTCGCTCAACAACTAGAGTGGTTGGTTACTTCACTCTTTGAGACTTGAGAGATATGTTTGGTATCTTTTCTACAGCTTGTTGAAGTTCTTCTTTTCTTTTTCTTTTTTATCAGAAAAAGAAATGTGTTTTGTGTATTGATGATGTGGAGTAGTGAAGTAAACAGCTTGTATGTATTTATGTATGTATCGTCTCTCACTCATCTCTGTTGTTACAGTCTTTTACTGTCTTTATTTGTGTTGGTTTATACTTTATACTTTATAATTTATAATCATGGTGTCATTAGACTTTTGGGAGTCACTAATGGAAGTAAAAGAAAACAAAGGTAACCATAGAGAGAAAGAGTGTGTCTCCGCCAGTCTCGAGGAAAAACGGTCTCCAATTTGACTTTGTTTTGAGACTGATACGTAGTGTAACAGTATAGTATACCGTAGAAGTTAGGATCTTTTCCTTATACCCGTATATAGTCTTTGTGGATGATGTGGCAGAATTATATTGGGCCATTGCGAGAAAGTTCATGCAAGACAACACAGCTCAAGAAAAAAAATAAAAATAAATAACTAACATGATTAATGCATTTATAAATAATAATAATAATAATAATAACATAAATATTACCTGTCTTCACATCACAGGCTTGAACAAAATGCCATGTCTAATAATGACACCTCCCATCGGTCTTTAAATGATTAAGGATTTTGCTATTATAAAGAAACAGAAACAACCAAAAATATATGAAAACTGTCCGTTTAGTGTGCAGCAGGACTTATGGTTATATCCATCCATGCATGCATGCACCGATCTCCTTGTGCTTGATTCAACCATGTAATTCCAAGCTTGAAGACCATTACAGGGATAGGATCCTCTCTTTTCCTTATTTTCTCCTTAGTTTTTTAATGGATTTTGACATCAGGCAAAGTGTAAATTCAATGGGCAAGATTATTTCTTATCTTTCTCTATCCTCTATTCAATGAAACACTCACCGTTTTTAGATGAGATTTTTTCTCTTCGCACACTCTACTTGTCTTTTCGTTTTTCATCGCTCTCTCTCTCTCTTTAAATTTTTTCATGAGATTTTTTTTTTTTTGAATGCTGTGATTCACCATTTATTGTTGTTTTTTATTAACAAAATTTAGGTTTTTTGGGCTCTTAAGTCAGAAATTGGAGAATCATTGTTCTCTTATTTTCCTAGTTGTGGGTAAATTATGTTTAGCAAGTTGATGATAACAGAAACATAAGAAGAAAATAACACCAAAAATAAAGTTCTGCATTACTTCAAAGTAATGACAAGTATCATTCACTTCAAAACAAAATTATTGAGAGAGAGAGAGAGAGAATCACAGTATTATAGAGAGAGGGTGCATAAATAATTAGAGAGAGAGATGAAAGACGAACGGAGTGGGGAGAGAGAAAAAAAAAATCTCATAAAAAAATTTAGGAAGAGTGATGAAAGACGATCAGAGTGGGAGGAGTGAAAAAAAAAAAAAAAAAAAAACCTCATAAAAAAATTTAGGTAGAAAGTGATGAAAGATGAACAGAGTGGGAGTAGAGAAAAAAAGCTCATCAAAAAAATTGGGAGAGAGTGATGAAAGACGAACAGGCAACCAGAGTGGGAGGAGAGAAAAAAAAAAAATCTTCCAAAAACTGTTGGTTTCATTGAATGGAGGAGAGAGAAAGATAAGAATTAATCCTAACCATTGAATCTACACTTGTCAAAATCCACTAAAAAGCTAAGAAGAAAAAAAGGAAAAACCGGAGAGAATCTTAATCCTTACTACAGATGCTATAAATTCAAAAAGGTGCAGTAATTTAGGAGCCAATTGTGTATCTAGTGTGGATTTTCCCGATGAATCCGGGTCCTTTTAATGAACATGATAATGGAGGGACACAATAACTAAAGAGAAAAAGCTAAGATAATTAGCAGCCTTTAAAAACTTCAACTTTACCTTCTTCTTCTGTTTCACTTTCATGTTTCGGGTCCCTAGCTCCTTTTAACTCTCCTCACCTTCCATTATTCTTCTGTTCATCAAGAAAATTATAAATTACTTTTTTCAGTTTTGACAATCAAACGTATAAATTAATTAATTTATACCAAAATCTTAAATTTTATTATGTTTAAAATGTAAATCAATCTGGATAATAATCTCGGGACCTTGTGTGTTACAAAGGACAAAGCACCCACCAATGGCTTTTAAATCCAAATAACAAATAAATAAAATAAAATGAAAATTCCTCGATCAATGATGAAGCTTGGAAAAAAAAAGCAAGTGCGTTCATATTCTTTTCCTCTACAACATGTAAAGTAGACAAGCAAAGGATACAAAAGTGGGGAAAATTATTAAAAATATATATATACCCATCTACCTCTATCTACCTCTTTAGATAATATGGGGTCCATTCGGCGAAAATCCGCTTAAAAATAGATTCATTTGGATCTTGGATTCTCCGTTGATCTAATCTTTTTTTGACCTAAAACTTGAAGATAATAATTACACTTAAAAATAATGAAAATAAATAAATAAATTTAAACCATTTATTAAGAATATCACCAAATCTATGTAGATCACGTTAAAGATTAGATCAGTAAAAGATCTGAATTCCATTGAAATTTTTTGTTGGGGTTTAATCAATCAGAGGACTTGGATGAGCCTTTAAATGCCATATTAAATTGTATACACTCAACGTTGAATCATCAATATAGGAAGAATCCAAAACTAATATTTGACTATAACTTTAATTTGCTGAGGCTGATTAATTATTTAATTTCAATATTAACTTATTTTAGTATAAGTACAACTGTACAACCTATTTAAAACATATAATTTATGTACTGTCATGTTCATATATTATACGTGTTACGAGAAAGTTACATATATTAAGTTTCTGATGTTTTTTATTATTACCTGGAGGAAGCAAATTATACGTAAAACCTAGATATTTATTGAAAAGTGTAATTGTACTACTCGATTATACCATTACAAGTTTGGTTATTAAGTAATGTTTATTTAGATTGATGGAGTAATTCAATTATATGTCTAAGCTGATTTTAAATCTTTGTGCCAACTGCCAACCATATAATTACTTTAAATAGATTTTTTAAGAGCTGTTGTAAATATTGTACATTTCAAAGATTTGAGTTTATATTTGATATTGTATTTAAAACCAATTTTACAAATATAATGAAATAAAAGTAATTGGTAGGAAATTGCCATGATATTTTCGGTAAAAGTAAATTTTTTATTTTTATTTTTTGTGTTTTTTAGATCCTATTTTTAAAATAAACAGGTTTGAGTTAATAATTTTTTACAAAAATTATATGAGCTAATTAGAGATTTTAGATTCTACTTTTATATATCATGATAATGAAACACTAAATACATCCTTTATTTATTTTAAAACATGAAAAAAAAAAAAAAAAATACAATTCCAAACATACTTCTACTTTTGTCAAAACTGTTAACAATGTGGTATTTGAGTTTAGACCATTGATATGTCCATCATATCCACGAGTTATGTCTCTTTCTTTAAACAATAAATTATTATAATATATATTTTAAAAAAATTGTGAACAATGAAATTTGAGAATTGGCATTTGGCCCAGAAATTATCTGAGGAAATGGTTACAGGCTTACAGCCTGACAGGGTTTGAAACTGTGGATGAGATGACATGAGAGCCCCACACAAAGTTCACTTTTGACTCTTTATCATTTGGTAGGTCCTACATATTTGACCAAATGGGACTACAGTACACGTATTTCTTGTAAGTATTTGGACTACATTTCCATGCAAATGGGGTCACCCTACATGTATATATTGAGCAGCATCTGTCAACATTTACATGCGAAAAATACATAACGGTGCTCTGCCTTTTCTGATAAATTCAAAAATCAATAATTTTGGGAGGTGCGCGCATGGTTTGTCATTTGTGTAACCAAAGTCAAGACATATTCGGTATCTTTTTCCACTAGGAGCTAGAGACCTATCCAAATTCTCATAACATTATTAGTATCCACGCGCATTCATATTTTAGCTGGTTATTTTATCTGTAATCTTTTCGGTGTAATAAATGGAGACTGGAGTGGAAGCAGTTTCTCACACGATATTGAGCTTAATTGGGAAATCAAGCTGGTGCTGATGATCATTGATCAGGCACACACTCTATAATAAATCAAATTAACATAGTTCTTCCATGCATGAACATATAGATTTTCGCAGTATTGAGTTTGGTTCATTCTCAACATGCATGTCTAAAATATTGTACTCGAGTGTTGTTGAAAGTCTGCATTTGATTTTGGACAAGATTTTCACTTATGGTGTTTGTTGGAGGAAAATCCGGTGAGCATCCAATCCAGTATTAACAGCGTAATTTGATTTGGTAAGTAGAACTGCCTTCCCAAATGATCTTCTTGTTACAGCAAGAACGAACAAGTTAATGATAAGACGAGATTGGTTCATTGGTAAACCCCTCACATCTGCGGCACGAGATTATGGATTCGAGTCATCCCTCCTTCTCAAAATAACCCTAATAATAAATATGGGTAATTACCCTAGTGGCCATCAACTTTTGCCATCACGATCAAAATAGCCACCAAATGGGGAATTGGTCTTAATGTGATCATTTTTGGCAAACATTGTTACACTAGTGGCCATTCCATCCATTTCCATCAAATTCCATCCAATAAGTGGTATTTTGGTAAATAAGGGGATAACATTAATTTATTTTAGATGGTTTTTGAAATCAATTTTTTCTTTTGTTTTTTGAAACAAATAATTACATTTATTGTGTATATACGTATAACATATCTCAAACATATATATATATATATATATATATTTCTTTTTTGAGAAGATTAAGGCTACAAAATCTAAAAATTCTAAAAAAATATATTGGAGATAAGTTGAAAAGAAATATATTTATAAATTTTTTCTTTTTTGAAAAGATTAATGCTACAAAATCTAAAAATTCTAAAAAACATATTTGAAATAAGTTGAAAATAAACATATAGATATATATATTATTTTTTGCGAAGATTAAGTCTACAAAATCTAAAAGTTCTAAAAAACATATTTGAGATAAGTTGAAAAAAAAAAAAATATATATATATATATATACATATATATGTTTGAGATATACTATATGTATATACCCACTAAATATAATTATTTATAAAAAAAAAACAAAAGAAAAAAATTGATTTCTGAAAAATATATAAAATAAATTAATGGCATCTTCATATTTACAAAAATGCTGCTTATTTGATGGAATTGGATGGAAATGGATGGAAATGGATGTAATGGCCACTAGTATAACAATGTTTGTCAAAAATGACCACTTTAAGACCAATTCCCCATTTGGTGGCCATTTTGATAGTTGTGACAAAAGTTGATGGCAACTAGGGTAATTACCCCTAATAAATAATAATAATAAAAGAACGAACAAGTTAATTAGGTGTGTCATGTGTGGGTCAATAAGTGTTAATTGTTGGCACTCATGACTCACCCTTGAATGCTAAATCTTGTTATAGAACTTTTTTTTTGTCTTAATTCTAGCTCTAATTACGACATATACTTTGTTTAATATGTACTACATGTCCAAAGGGCGTAGCTCTTGCCGGTAGAAGAGTTTGGTACTTTGGTAGATGACTTACAATTAAGCGACGAGAGAGTAAACTAGAGTAGTGAACATCATTCTGATTTCTGGTCTCCTGGACTCCTAGGTTATAACCTTCTTGTATACATAAAAATAAGATAATTAAATCATCAATACATCGAAAGAATACCCAATTAAAATTAATTTTCAAAAAGAAGGGCCCATTAAGATTTTTAAGATACTTTATTTTTAACCTTTTTAAGATACCCATAATACAGTTTAATTAGTAAAATATATAATAGAATTAAATATCCTGTGTATGCTTGTTAAAATATAATTTAGGGCCAAAGTTAGGGGTCGCATGCAACTTGGGAGACTAAATCCTTTTGTTGTTTAGAAAAATTAACTTCTTTTTATAGTTCACTTAGATTGCGGAGTTTAGGGGAGAGTGTACCAATGAGTTCAGGCTCTCATCCGAGTCAAGTTTTATGGACAAAAATTCAAAGTTTCTGGACACCACTTTCAATAACAAACTAACATGATAAAGTTGGTGGTTGAATCAATTAATTACTGTACTAGCCAAAAAGAAATAATTAGTTAATTAGTTGTTCGATTGAAATTTTAAATAGGTGGGATCTTTCATATAGGTAAATATAAGCATAAAGTCATGCATATGTATTGAATTGCAGTCCAACTTATCTATTAAGTAAGATGATGTTGGTCCGGTAGAATATTTTCCGTAATTATATCAATGAAGTTGTGATTTCAAGTCATTGACTGAAAGCAAGACAAGCGCTTAAGTAATGAGTCCAACGGAGTCAAGTGATTGACTCATTATCGAGTCATGTTGAACCTATTGAGAGCATATCCGAGAATCTCCCTTGCAGGCCCTCTTATTTAAGGGTGGATGTTATTGTAAGGGACTATTAAAGGAGCATATATTCTAAGAATACTCTCTTAAATGATTCATTTATAATTTACTATTATTATTTTATGTGGAGCCCATTTATTTTTGCACTCCAACAAGTCCATTAAAGGTTCCCTTAAATGTGTTTTGATGGAGCTCGCTCCCTTAATTAATGAGTGGCTTCACATATTTATTTTAACTTTTAAATCCCACCAACGCACATTTATTATCCAATGAGTAATTTGTTTTACAATACTAATTACAAAGTAAAACATCAAAATAATAATAATAAATTATTAAGGAAGCCATTTAAGAGAGTATTGTTGGAACACATACCGCCTTAACCGCCTTAATGACCCCTTACAACATCAATCCTTATTTAAAGGGGGTCTCCAAGAGAGACTGCTAGAGATGCTCTAGAGCTCCACTAGATTTTAATTAAAAGAGTCATTAAGGGATCTTTTGGAGCTGTAAAAATTACAACTCCTCTCCTAATTAAGCTAAGGGGCTTGATTAAGGGATCTATTGGAGATGAACCGAGATTGTTTGTTTGGTATCTTGTAGTTAAGCCAAGCAGGTTATTTTTGAACTCAAAACTATTTTCAAAAGAATATGAACCGAAGAGACATCTACTAATCAATAATGAAAATGAAAAGAAATTAAATTGCATTGAAAGGAAAGTGAATTTAAGTCCTTTAGTGGGAGAGGTGCAGTGCACGGTACACCGTGAGATTAATGCTTCAACGGCAAATACACAATTGACAAAACCAAAAAACATGGCCCGAAGTAGCTGAAATTGTACTTATATGGGTCTGGCCTTTAGGTTGCACAAAATTGTGAAGTTGGCCCAAGTCAAACCAACCTAGAGTTTCTGCGGATCTTGGGCTGGGCCTAACTGAATCAGACCTTAATTACTTCTTTGCTTGTAATTTTCAATTTTACTTTTATTTTTATTATTATTATTAAGATTGTTTCATCATCATACATTAATCAAACAAATTCAGAGTTTACATTGCTTCATCGTCCATCGATGACATTTGAACATGTCAAGATCTTCAAACAAGCTAAATATACATATTTATATATGCATCATATATAACTTCAAAATTTCAATAGCTCAGCCATGCAATATTGATATTCTGCTAGCACACAACTTGCTTAATTATTTTTCAACATATGAATTGAATATGATACAACTTGTTTCATTTTCAAACTGCAGCTAGCAAATTAAGCTTTATCAGGGAAGCCTACTCATGGTTACTAACGAGAGTCTCAGCTGGTCCATGTTGATTATTGTCCCAACCGTCGAACGAGGGCCTTGGAATGTTATGGTGGTTAGTCACATCAGCTTCGGCGCCATTGCTGTCCAAGTTTCCCTTCAAAACCGCCGCCTTGCTTTGTTGCTGATGATCATTACTAGGGTTAGCTTCAATATTCATCATCACCAACCTCCTGTTCATGCCAGAAGCAGATTCTGCCATTAAAACTAGCAGAAGAAACGAGAGAAAAAGAAGCGTATTCATGGCTATATCTTGAGTTTTATATATAGATCACTCTTGCAATGCTAGTGATGATTTGATGCAAAAATGAAATTCTCTAAAGCTAATTATATATAGTAGGAGAGTGGAGACAAATTGAGCTAGTGGGTGAAAAGCTTAATTAGAAAAAAATCTTCTGATTGTGGAATTTTGAATGAGATCAGATCATGATGATTATGTTAGTGAAGTGGCATGGTTGTTTGTGCTTTACAAATTGATATTTATATTTTTCTATATGGAAAATTAGATGGTGCGATTCTATCTCCAAATGGGGAACTACCACCTTAATATGATATAGATAAGCTTTTGAGAAAACTATGATATATATTAAAAGTGAAATAACTGTGATGACACGACAATTATCACCATGCTTCAATGAATGCACAACAAAATTTAACCGAATTTCATAATCATTGATGTTACAAATTAAACTATTATTATCATGATATACATTATCAAAATAGATGTGGGTATCAAGTATCAACTAGTTTCTTTCTTTCTTTCTTTCTCTTTTTTTTATTTTTTTGGGAGGGGGAGGGAGGAGGAATCTGACACCAATTGAGTTAGAAGTCTGTTTAAATCTAACGAGATCAACCGCTACAAGTATGTTTCGGAATGAAACTTCTACTATAGAGTAGGGTATCCTTTAAGATTCAATGGGAAAATGCTAAGGCTGTGAAACAGAAAATGTTTCAATTTCTTTACAAATCAGCCTCTCTACTTAAAAAAGTTTTGAAAGTAGGTTTAGAGGGAACTTTTTGGGGTAATTAGAATAGTATAGAACCAATAATTATTCCTAATACACACCCAAATTGAAGAAAGGCACCTGTAATCAACAAGAAGGCAACACCTGTGCGATCATCCTATATATAATTAATAGATATTGTAGATTGATGAACACCTGTCTGTAATGAGGAGCGAGCACGTACAGTGAGTTTTGAGTATTATAATTTTATATGTTTTGCTTTTCCGGTTTCCTGTGCTGTTGGAGAGAATCAATATTCCAGATTTTCGTGGATGGTTCCAAGCACTAGATCACCAACTTCCTAAAACGTGTGCCTCATTTTTTTGTCATTTACGATTGTCGTCCTCCAGATTTTTATTACTTATTAGTTATTAATACTACCGATCCAATATGTTTTGGGAATAATGCAGGCAACTTTTATTATATATGAAAAAAAAAAACGGGAATGCTATGGCCTACGCAGCACATATGTGTCGTGTTCTTTTGACTTTTATGTAACAAATTATTATTTCGACTGTTGATCAATATAGTCTATGTGTGTTTAGTATGATTTTGGTAGGGGTTAAAAGCATTTTTTTTGACGTTAGAAGTTTTTTTGATGATTGTTAGAAGTTGTTTTGATGATTTTTTTGATTGTTCGATAAAATTGAAGAAGTCTTTTTTAATATTAAAAAAATATTTTATGTCGTTTGAGAGAAGGACCAATAAGCTCTTTTTTAACTTTTTTAAACGAGATGAATAGTTTCAACTACCCTCCATAAACTTTAAATATTTCACCATATTCTTTTATACAGATATTTTCATATGAGGATGTCCTGATAGAATTATATAAGGACATTGAATGTGAGACACTCGTTTTATATACTTTGAGTTAGTATATATGCACTTGTCAAATCACTTTTATAAATGAGTGGCTCATATTCAATATCCTGATAAAGTTATATAAGAATGCCCTGATAGAAACGAAACTGTACCTTTATATTATAAATACTTTGTTAGTGTCTATTTTTATAATTTTAAATAACAAAAACCCTTTTAAAGATATCTTGACAAACAATCTATTAATTTAAAATCGATTTTTTAAATTGAATTCTAAAAAATATAGGATTTCTTGTTAAAAGCTCTACTCAATAGAAGCTCCACTTATAAAAGATCTACTCCAAAAGCTCTATTTGAAAAGTCATCCCAAACACGTATTATATAGAGGGAATATCACTTTTTAACCAGAAAAATTAAGGGGTTATATTTTTATCCTATACTGTTGAACAAAATAGACCGGAGGGGCCATGACCCTTCTAGCCTTTTGGAAATTTTCTTTTAGTACTTGTATTTTGTCTAAATTTTCTTATATTAATTTCATAAAAAATGAAAATTTTATTGATCGTCCCCTTCCTCAAACTTGATTAAATTTAAAATCTCGGTTACACCCCTACCCTTAACAAACTATAATTTGAATGTTGAGACATATTAATTTTCATACATCAAAGGGAAAACCAAAAGTCAAAACTTGTTAGTTGCTACCTTTTATATATCACGATTATCTTTTATATATATATATATATATCATGAATATCAAAATGATGGTTCGTTCACGTCAGTGTGTACTATTACAATTACATCAGTATCGATGTATATAAACCACTTATTATGAAAAAGTTTTAATAAATACATATATTTTAATGTCAAAGTCTAATCCACGTCTAACATACTTCGCACCGATTTAAATATCTCCGACCAAAATGATAATAATTAGCCTTATCACGAATATCGAAATGATAAAGCTTATCTTTAATTACACGTGCATAATTAATTATATTCCATAAACCTATCTTACTATCATGGCCATCATGTTTATTCTTGTCTCCACTATGATATTTTCTCAAGTTATTATCCCATGTTGGAATTCTCTCATCATCTTTTTTCTTTCTGGACTTTTAATAATCTAATGACACCTAAACATAACAGAAAATATATGGTTAAGATTTAATCACTTTTTCTCTCTCATATAAATTGGTGTTTTAATTACACTTTTAAAAAACTAAGAAAAACAAGGTCAATAAAAGGATTATATCTCATACATCCTCTCTTGATTCAATAGGTGTACACATTTTCTTATATGTTAGTAATTGAGAGTTCCAATCATATCATACACATTTTACAATATTGGTGATGATTATTCTCCTCAAGTAAATATCTCTCAATTATGGAAATAAATAAACGGTTCGTGTTTGTAGTACTTGATTTCAACCAGTGATGGTAAATCCCGACAGAACTAGATCCACTTGGTATAAAAGAATATTCTCCCAAGGTAGGCCCATTAGTTAACCCAAACGGCTGATCATCAATCTATATCAAACGAACAAAGATCTTCTCCTCACCTCACCTCAATCTCACCTCACTTAATCTTATGATACATAAGCATTGCAATGAATGAATAGTTAGGATGTGATTGACACTTTATTAACAACCAATTATATGCTTTAAAAAAGTGAGGATGATGTGAGATGAGAAGATGATTTTGGACCATATCCAACCTACCGGAAACGGGATGGAAACTTCTTAAGGCAAAAGAAAGGACACCAAATTCTAGTTTAATTAGTATCTTTAATTAATTAATGAAACAAATTTCTTGTCATGCATGCTCTATAATTTATACAGTAAACTTAATTATTGCAAGTGGATCTCTAAACGACTAAACGTGACATATTTATCTATATCGAAGAAAAAGTTCAATAAAATTGTTCTCGTTAAATGTTATATATATATATATATACGGTTCCGTTTTGGTTAGTGCGTACTGATGTAACTACATCAGTACCAATGCATATGGACCACTGATTATGGAGAAGTTTTGACAATTGTATATAATTTGAGTCAAAATATGTAAATCTAATGATCCACGTTCGATGCACTGATGAAGTTATATCAGTGCACACTGGTTAAATTATATATATATAATTCATTGACTTTTGCATATATGCACTGTATTTTAGGAACATATAAATTTCATAGAGTTTTCGAAAAAAAAAAAAAAAAAAGGGTTCTCTGATGGTCAGTTAGATCCTTAAAAAATTCAAGGTCACAAGTTTAAATGACAGACAAATAATGTAAAAAATAAAAAAATAAAAAAATTTGTAGTTTCAAATCTAAAAGCAAAAAACTTAAAGAATCCAAGACCATATAGATTTCATTCCTTGCATTGCATATCTTATGACTTAAAATTGAAAATAAATTAAATTCAACCTTTTCTATTACTGTTTGTTTACTCGTTTTCCTTTTTTTCAAAAAATGAAAAATAAAATCTGTGTAATTTGTAGTTGGTGTCCGTCCAAGAACCTGGCCTTCTTTATTTTTTGTCCATTTTGTGGTCAACGTTCATATTACGTTTGTAATGTGTTGAACCCAAGAAACTTGTTCGAAATTCAAATCACTTGTCCTTTTCTAGCTACCCTTACAAATATATATATATATATATATATTTACACATAGTAAACAGCATCTCCATCTAATAATAGATATAACATTGAGCATCTGCTGCCTACTGATAAAGAAAGAAAGAAAGAAAAAAAACTCACTGTTTGCTTGAAAACCTGCCATAGTTGCTTCTCCAGATCTCTTGGTTAGAAAATACAATGCATCAAACCAAACCCATCTTCATCATCTACACTTTTCTCCTCTTTCTACTTATTTTTTCATCAAAATCAGTCATAGCTCAAGAAGTTGGTAATTAATGCTCTATAAATGCATATATGCCTTGTTTTTCTTGTTTCTTAATTGATTCTGATCAGATGATAATCAATTAATTTATGCAGAGGATGAGAGAGAGTTTGATTACAGCAAAGGTGGTGAAAAGGGACCTGCACACTGGGGAGATCTGAAGCATGAATGGTCAGATTGTAAAAAAGGAGGCATGCAATCTCCCATAGACATGTCCAGTGACAGAGTCCAAGTTATTGTCAAGTCTGGGGAAATCAAAAGGAGATACAAGCCTTCTAATGCAATTGTCAAGAACAGAGGCCATGATATTTCTGTATGAAAATTAATTGTTTTGATTATAATTAGCTCATATCATCATTCTTGAAAAAATTTAATAATGTGCAATGTTATTGATGAATATGCATGCAGCTTCAATGGTTGAATAACAGTGCTGGAATGATCAAGATTAACGGCACCGATTACTTCCTCCAACAGGGTCATTGGCATTCACCTTCTGAGCATACCATCAATGGCAGAGGGTATTGCAAAAATCTACTTAGCTATTTCTAAATTATAGAAGAAGCTCATGACTTTTAATTTCTTGATTTGTTTATATATGATCAGGTTTGACTTGGAGTTACACATGGTTCATGTAAGCCTGGAACCTGATGCGACTTACAAAATAGCTGTCATTGCACTACTCTACAAGATTGGTCCTCCTGATGCTTTCCTCAATAAGGTATATATACATTTATTTAATTATATCCTAATTAAAATATTATTTTGATTACAATTTGATGATCTCTCCTTTAATTACAGTGATTTTGGTCTAATTAACAAACATATAATTGATGTGAGCAGTTGATAAAGATTGTGATGCCGATGGCTGATAAGTTGACAGAGAGTAACATAGGAGTGATTGATCCAAAAGATATAAAGATGGGTGGGAGGAAATATTACAGATACATGGGTTCACTCACTGTACCTCCTTGTACTCAAGGCGTTGTTTGGACCATCAACAAAAAGGTATATTAATTATTTAATTAATTAGTTTAACCTTCATTAATTTGACACACAAAATAGATACCGATGATCACGTTGTGTTGTTGCATTTTGATTGAAATTAATCCAGATAAGAACTGTTTCTCAAGACCAAGTAAGAGCGCTTCGAATAGCTGTCCACGATGTAAGTATTAATTGCTCAATTAGTGATTTATTAATCTAGAGTTTATACGTATAATTTGAATCGGTGAATTAATTGTGATCAACTTGAATATATAATTTGCAGTATGCAGAACTGAATGCGAGACCGTTGCAGCCTCTAAATCGCAGAGGAGTTCAATTATATAGCCCGGAAAATACACCTAACTAGTTAAAGCTAAGTTCCTGTTGTAAATTATTTAAAAAAAAATAAAAAAAAATAAAAATCCTGTTTTACACTCGAGATTAGCTCTTTTTTGAAAGTTCACAATATTTTATTTATTTTTTGTTATTTTTTATTCTATT
Organism: Acer negundo; assembly: GCA_035582765.1. Taxonomy (NCBI): domain Eukaryota; kingdom Viridiplantae; phylum Streptophyta; class Magnoliopsida; order Sapindales; family Sapindaceae; genus Acer; species Acer negundo. Next base: position 1,299,914 of record CM069240.1, on the reverse strand, counting down.
TATTACATGGTATGTGTTGTTATTACATAGAATTGTCGAATTTTACAACGATATTCGGTTATATGGGAGTTTACTCTTCCCCCTTAAAAATAAATCTTCAAAAAAACCTTCCAAAACTTATCTTGCTCTGAATGAGTAATGCTTAATCATTAGCTTTATAATTCATGGCAATATTCCAAACACCTCCCAATTCCACTTTCTCAAAGCTCCCCTTAAAAGTTTTAACTTCCAAAGAAAAATCCATCTATATCACTCCCCGCAACAGAAAATGACCAAACTGATCTAACCAAATTAATAACAGGGGACTATAAATTTAATCAAGTTGGAGTTATATTAATTGAAGCAAAGGTAGGTACACCTATTCAAGTGGGGAATGTGAGTCTTACCTTAAAAATGCATGTTCTAAACAAATATGTTAACTAGAAGAAGGAAGGAAGAAAGGAGGAAAAAAAAAAAAAAAAAACGCAGAATATGATGAAAATAAAGACCATCGTCTTCAAAGAAGCTGTGGCAGTAGCTATTTCTTCAAAAGAAAATGCCAAAGGTGGGATTTCCGGGGGATCAGCAATTAATGGTGATATAATCCAACTTGCATTCAAAGAAGACCATCAAGAGTTATTTTTTTCCACCAAACCGATTGGATTTGATCGGAAAAAGTACTCCAAGAGAGTTCACCAAAGTCATATTAGATGATCATCAAATTATTGAAAATTGATACATATATAAATGAACGAATTTAGTTGCACCTTAAAATATGGCATATTGTGTAATAAAGAAAATAAGTCTTATACATGATTTTTTTGAATGCTTGAGAGATAATTTACGATGACAAAGAGCCGGCGTTGTATATAGCCGTCTCAATAAAAACATAACAAAAATGTATGTGTCTAAATCATACATCTATATACGGTAAATATTATACAACCTAAAAATAAAAAGTAATTTTATTTATCTAAATTTAGTGTTCAAATGATGTGGCAACACTATAATCAATTCATTTAAATCATACAAATTTAATACAATTTAAGTGAATTGGTTATAGTTTTGCAACTAGATTTGGAAACTAAATTTGAGTAAAATAGTATTATTGAAAAAAATCAATTCAAATTATATAGTAAATGAGTTGTTATTACCATATAAATCATAAATAATGTGGTAATGACAAATAACTTTACATATCATTCTTGGATTGATTTTTGAGTTTATTTTTTTAGTTAAAGTTTGTTTTAATTTTGAAACATATATCCAAAAGTTCTATGACATACACTTGGACATTTTGCCAATGTGGTTGGACTCTCCTTTAGAAACCTTCACCACAACGGTTCAACGTCCAGTGTGTGCATGTATATATATATATATTATTTGTCCCCCTTGACGGGAGTAATATTCCAGACGTATTTCGGACTGTTCTAGTAAAGTTTAATTCTCGCAGGGTCTTGACAGTTGTTGTAATAATAATAATAATAATAATAAAAAGTTCTACCACGTGTGTTAGTGGGTAAGTTTTTGAGAGAGAAGACTAGCTAGGGTTTTATGGGCCGAATTAGATGAAATTGTCCTTATATGAGCCTGTGTGATTTGACTTGGGCCTAAGTGAATCACACACAGCTTATATCTTTCGATTCTAGTTTTCTTTCTAAATAGTCAATTATTCTTTGTTTTTTTTTTTGCCTTTGCTGAAAACCCTAACAAATCAATATGATCTAATCAGGTAACTAAATATAGAAAGATATACCGAAATTATATAGATTGAAAATTATTTTACAAGAAGCATTACTAAATTTTTAAAAATTTTCAATACAATAGTTGATATTAAAAAATTTCAATACAATAGTCAATAGTAGAACTATTGAAGCAGAATTGGACAAAGAGTCAAAGAGTGAATGTGTAAAATATATCTTGCTACATTTTGTTATAGTTGAAAGCAATATGATAAAACAAAACCCAATAATGTGTATGTACCCAAGTAAGAGAATCTGAATTGTTTGTTCTTTATACAGAGAATCTCAATAGATAATACATCGAAGAGAATCATAATGAATGCATTGAAGAAAATCTCAAAAAAAAAAACCTCAATTATTTTTTTTCCACTTTTCACTTCCTCTGTTAATTCATCGTACAATACACTTTGAAAATTTATGATCAACATTTGATAAGTAAATTTCAGTTTGATAATTTGTTTTTTTTTATTTAAATAATGATATTATAATTATATGAAAATTTTAGATGTTACATCGTATATCTAAAACTCATTTATATTTATAACTTTATAAATTTTATTGTTTCTAAAAATAATAATGACAAACGTGGTATATTAAATTATTAATAACTGCCTTAAAAGCTATATAATTACGGTTTTTAGTTCTATGGTTACTAACAACTATTTCTTTATTTTTCCTCCCTTTATACAGCATTCAGGAAGTTCTAATTTCTACAGGAAATTGAAAGACATATGTAAGCAACAACGACCCAACACCTGAAGTGAATATATATATATATACGGAAATTTTCATACGAGGATGTCTTAATAGAATTATATAAGGACATTAAATGTGAGTCACTCGTTTTACATACTTTGGCTTGGTATGTATGCACTTGTCAAATCACTTTTATAAATGAGTGGTTTATATTCAATATCCTGCTAAAATTATATAAGGATACCCTAATAGGAACGGGACCGTATATATATATATATATATACACATAAATTTTTATAAAAGGATGTCCTGATAGAATTATATAAGGATATTGAATGTGAGCCACTCGTTTTACATACTTTTGGTTTTGTATGTATGCACTTGTCAAATCACTTTTATAAATGAGTGACTCATATTCAATATCATGATAAAGTTATATAAGAATGTTCTAATAAGAACGGGACCGTGTATATACACGTAGACCGTAGAGTGTAGACATGGGCTGATGAGAAGCAAGACAGCTCGGTTTTGAGTAATAAATTCCTAGTGCCGTTGGAATATCCAAATTAATTAATTACTCTTAATTGTCTGTCAAATTTTTTTTTATTATTCTTAATTGTTATTTGTTAGTTGGGTAGACTTTTTTCTTGGATGCTAATTATACAGACACCTCGCCAACTCCCTCAAAACGTGTGCCTCGTAATTTCTTTGTCATTTATATAGTTGTCATCAAGATTTTGGTTGGTTTGAGTATCTAGCAAAATATTCTCTCTCCATGCAACCAACATTTTAATTTATTATGAAATCTATACATATGTATAAATGTATGCACCACATGGCTATTTTAATACACCCCATTAATTGGACACACAAACAGTCACCCATCCCTTTATACATAGGGTCTTTCTTTAATCGGTACAGTTTTAGGAACCCCTATTTCCTATAGTTTCCTAAAGAAGGTTTTCCACTTTTGAGGAAGAGAAAAAGACTTTATTCTAGTATTTTGTGATTTCTTTTTCCTTCAAATTATTAAATAATAATAATGATTAATTTAGACAATAAATTCACATACAATTAAGTCAATAAAATACTATGTACTTGATAATCATGTATGATTTTGGCTTTCTATTATCAAAATAAATTTTAAATGATATGACGATGAATCTGATTTAGAATTTATAAATACTTAAATTTGATTGATTTATAATATGGTTCTCAAGTCATTAGGTATAAAATGTGATATTTGTCTCTATCCAATTAAGAACTAATTGCGCTTATGGAGCTGTATCATTCCATCTTTTCCTTCTTATCGTGCCTTGTTTCTTAAACTAATGACCCTAGCTCCTAACTAATCCTTTTAATTAAGTTTTTAATTACTTTATGATACGAAGTCTCTTGTCACCTTCCATATTTTAAAAAAGTAAACTTAATGAGGATTGAGGGCACAATAAGAAGCGATTTTAAATGTTTCTTTTTTTAATGAAAAAGGGTGGCTCTAATGCCGCCCAAAAAACTACTTGATAACTAAAATTTTAAAATTAATATTTTTGTAATTTTGTATACCCCTCATAATTCCCAAATTAGCAGTATTGTTATTATTTTTTTTTTTTCTTCTTTTCTACCTACCAAAGACAGGCTGATATCCTACACTTCTATCATGCCGGCTTGGAGAGAGGCATGTATGATTGTTGAGAATAACAGAACAGCTGACAGTGCAAACACTAATTGTTTTCTCTCTGAAAAAAGACTTCCATGGAAATACAATTACAGTTCTTCATTTTTCTTCTCTTTGTTGAAATATTCTTTGTTTAGTCTCTTTCTCTGATTCTTAATAATGATGCATCATCCACCACGAATATCAAATTCAAAAATCTGAATGTCTGATCATCTTCAATCTTAAAACCGCCATTAGTTTTCTTAAATTTCATTCTCAAGCATAGGCCTTTTGATATTATTGAGACTGAATGAATTGAGTTTTTGTATTAAAATTTCAGATTGTCAAATTAAATTAGCACATTTCATCACCAAGCTATATTGAAGGATGGTTGAACAAAAATATATATTAGTTATTGACAGGGCGAAGCCAGGATTTTGGCCTTAGGGGGGTCAAAACAAAAACTAATATTAATTGTCACACAATAAAAATATATTAATATACCAAAACGCAATACAAAATAATAATAATAATAGTATATTTACAATAATTTTGAGAATCAAAATGAAAATTGACTCTATTTTATATCTCAAAAGTCATCTAAAATCAATTTTTTTTAATTTTCTTTGCGATTTCCGTTTCAATATACATGATCAAAGAATTTGAGAGAAAATGATCTTTCATCTTGTTGCATAGATACAATATCTCTTTCGATAGTTCATAATTAATAAATATATAATTCATATAAAATATTTAAAGCAAAATGGATATTGTATAATAAAATAGTAAAGAAAACCTTAATTTGTTCTAATGAATACCTAATAAAAAAAATACATACATATATAGATGGTTTTATCACTATACGGTTCATGTATAGTTGAGGGGTAATTACGAAAGGATGCTATTTTTTTTTTTTTTTAATTTCTTTCAAATTTTCAATTGATTGAAATCCAATGATTAAAAATTAACCTATTAATATAGTAGCTGAACTCATATATGGATTAGATTAAGAAATAATGTATGAAATTATAAGAAATTAAAAATACTAAAAGAGATTGATTTTGCTTTGTACAAAAAATAAATGGAATAAATTTATATTAAATAAAATGGGGGAATATGTTGCAATTACATGTATGTATATATATATATATATATATATATATATTTCCTGAAACTTTCATATGGCCCCCCTTGCATTCGCCCCTGGTTATTGATCATCTAATTGTCTAAATATATGATGCATATCTATGTGATATAAATAATGATATAAAACATTCTCTTCAAATTTAATATAATTTTACCATAAATAATTATCAATATAATCTTTATAATTTATTCTATATCAAAAATCTCTTTATTTTCCATTTGAATGTATATATATATATATATATATATATATATATATATATAAAGTCTCAAAATAGTTACCCTAGAAAGTTTTAATCTTTCAAGGTTTTTTAATATATAAATTTTAATGAATAACATGAACACTTAATTTTTTTTAATATTATAAAAAACGGACATAATAGTCTTTCTCAATAAAAATCATTGAAAATGTTAATGATATAAGTCATATAACATTATAAAGGGATTAGTTTGATACAACTGAAACAAAATAATATTTATTGATAATAAGTAATAACTGAAACAACATGACTAAAATATTTAATTCTTCAAACCCATATACTAAATTGATAATTGTACAAATAATAAGGATGATTTCGATATTTTTCACCTTTAATTTTTAAAATTGATCATAAATTAATTAAATGTTCGTAAAATTTGTCTCCCTTTGCATCTGCCAAATCATTAGTCCTTGTCTACCAACCATTTATAGTGTTACATATATTTATATAAATAGCATCTCCATTACACGTACACACAATGAGCATCTGCAACTGCAACAATAAGAAAAAGTCACTGTTGCTGAAACCTGCTATAGTTTCTTTTCTTCTCCACCTCTTCAGGCTCAGAAAACACGATGCATCATAGCAAACTCATCCTCTTCGTATACAATTTACTCATATTTCTACTTATGTTCTCAAAATCAGTCACAGCACAAGAAGTTGGTAATTAATGCTATGGTTAAAACATTTGTATGCATGTATGCATTGGTTATATATTTAATTTTCTTATTCTATTTGATTGATAATATAATATGTATGCATGCAGAGGATCAGACAGAATTCGATTACAGCCTACTTGGTGCAAAGGGACCGGGACGGTGGGGAGATCTGAAGGAAGAATGGGGTGCTTGTAAGAGTGGAAGCTTGCAATCTCCCATTGATATGTCCAGTTTTAGAGTCGAAGTAGTTGAAAAGTCCGGGGAGATCAAAAGGAGCTACACGCCTTCTAATGCAATTGTCAAGAACAGAGGCCATGACATTTCGGTATGTAAGCGTAATCATCACAAAATTTTCTCTTTAAAATCACAGGTTTTGCCTTTTAAGTGACAAGAAACCTGCATGCTCATATCACCAATAGTACCCTGACTTGGTGGTTGGAAACTTCAAACCATGATATAATGATATGATATTGTAAAGGGAGAACTTTAAAACTATCCAAAAAATTAACGAGTTTATTGTTTTTATCCAAGATTATCGTTTTTATTGTTTTTGTCAACATATCTATTTTTGGACAAGATTGTCTTTCTTTATATTAAAAAAAAAATTCCCTTTTTTTTCTTTGTCTTCTTCTCTCTCATTTTCCACATAATCTTTTTTTTTTCTCTCTCTCACGTGTTCTTCTTCTTTTTTCTCTCCTCTCTTCTCTTTCTCTCTCACGCCTTCTCTCCTTCTCCCTCTTCTCTTTCTCTCATCTCTTCTCTTTCTCTTTTCACCTTTTTTTTTTCTAGATTTATAAAAAAAAAAATTCAGATTTTTTTAACAAAAATTTTTAGATTTCGTTTTTTTTTTTCAAAGAAAATTTTCATATTTGAGGGTGGTTGTTTTGTTTATTAATGGTGGGGGTTGTGTTTGAGTTTGAGTTTTGTTAAAAAAAATTCATATATTTTTTTTTAAAAAAAAAATTCATATTTATATATATATATATATATATATATATTTTTAAATTCAAATTTGGTTAAATTTTTGTTCTTTGATTTCATATTTGTTTTTTTTTTTTCAAATAAAATTTTTAGATTTCATTTTGTTTAAACATACTATGTCACCAATTAAACACACCAAGCCACCAATTAAACACACCAGGTAAAAATAATTAAACACACCATGACAAAACAAATTAAACACACCAGGCTACCAATTAAACACACCAGGGCAAAAACAATTAAATACACCAAGATAAAACGAATTAAACATATCAGGCAAAACGAATTAAACACATCAAGAAAAAAAAAAACAATTAAACACACCAGCCCCTATATTTAATTCATTTTGCCTAGTATGTTTAATTGTTTTTACTCTGGTGTATTTAATTGTTTTTGCTATAGTGTATTTAATTCGTTTTGCTTTGTGTGTTTAATTCGTTTACCCTGATGTGTTTAATTCAGTTTGTCTAGTGTGTTTAATTCGTTTTGCTCTGGTGTGTTTAATTGTTTTTGCCTCTGGTGTGTTTAATTAGTTTTGTCTGGTGTGTTTAATTGGTTGCCTAGTGTATTTAATTGATGCCCTAGTGTGTTTAATTCGTTTTGTCTGGTGTGTATAATTCGTTTTAACCTGGTATGTTTAATTCATTTTGTCTGGTGTGTTTAATTCATTTTGTCTAGTGTGTTTAATTTATTTTGCCTGATTACAACTGGTGTGTTTAATTCATTTTGCCTGATTATAACTGGTGTGTTTAATTGGTTTACACCTGGTGTGTTTAATTGATCCACCCTGGTGTGTTTAATTGGTGGCATGATGTGTTTAATTGAACAAAATCTGGAAGAAAAAAAATTAACAAACATGATCTGAATTTTTTAAAAAAAAATCTAGAATTTTTAAATAAAACAAGATCAAGATCAAGGTCTAGAAAATTTTTAAAAATATTTGGAAAAAATTTTAAACATTCAAATCCAACTAACACTCAAATCTAAACAATTTGGACAAGATTCCCCTTCTTTATAAAAAAAATAAAAAAAATTCACTTTTTCTTTTTCTTCTTCTTCTTCCCCAAAAAAATAAACTTTTTTTTCTTTATTTATTTATTTTTTCTTCTTCCTCCTAGATCTCTATCTTCTTCTTCTTACACATAGTGTGTTTTATTCATTTACATCGGATGTGTTTAATAGGGTTGCCCTAATGTATTTAATTGATTTACACCTAGTGTGTTTAATTGGTCAACACCTGGTGTGTTTAATTGACCAGCCTTGATGTGTTTAATTAGGTTCCTTGATGTGTTTAATTGATTTGTCTTGGTATGTTTAATTGGATTGCTCTAGTGTGTTTAATTAATTTACACCCGATGTGTTTAATTGAGTTGCATTGGTGTGTTTAATTAGTTTATAACTGGTGTGTTTAATTGATTTATAACTGGTGTGTTTAATTGGTTTACACCTGGTGTGTTTAATTAGGTTCTCTGATGTGTTTAATTGGTCAGTTTTGGTGTGTTTAATTGGGTTCCCTGATGTGTTTAATTGAGTTGCATTGATGTGTTTAACTGATTTGCCTTGGTGTGTTTAACTGGGTTGCACCGGTGTGTTTAATTGATTTGCTTTGATGTGTTTAATTGGGTTGCACCGATATGTTTAATTGATTTACATACACCGGTTCAAACCATTTAAACACACCAGTATGAACCAATTAAACACATCATTAGCACACAATTAAACACAACAGTAATAAACAATTACACACACCAGTCATAACCAATCAAACACATCAGTAACACAATTAAACACACCAGTCTAGAAAAAAAATCTGAAAAATCTAGACTCTTTAACTTTAAAAGAAAATCTAAATTTAAAAAATAAAAAAATTATAAAAAAAAACAAACAACACTGAAAATCTGAAAAATATGGAAAATAATTTAAACAAAACAAAATTTGAATTTTTTTTTTAAACAAACAACACTCAACTTAAGCACAACAACAACCATAACCTGAAAAAAAAAAAAAAAAAAAGAGATCTAAAAAAAAATTAAATATTAAAATTAAACACAGCAACAACCACAACACAAACTTAAACACAACCACATAAAAAAAATTAAACAATATGAAATATAGAAAGGAAAAAAAAAACGAGATCTGAAAAAAAAAAAAATTAAAAAAATCAAATCTAAATTTTTTAAAAAAATAAAATCTGAATTTTTTTTTTGTAACAAAACCCAAACCCAAACATTGCACCATTCATAAACACAACAACCACCCTTAAATCTATAAATTTTCTTTGAAAAAAAATGAAATTTGAAAATTTTTGTTTAAAAAAATTTCTGAAATTTTTTTAAAAACCTGGAAAAAACTTGAAAGAGAAGAAGAAGGAGAGAAGGCGTGGCTGAGAAAAGGAGAGAAAGAAGAAGAACATGCTGTGAGAGAGAAAGAGAGGAGAGGAGAGAATAAGAAGAAGAAGAACGTGTGAGAGAGAAAATGAGAGAGAGAAAGAAAAAAAAAGATACCAATGAATATGAGAGAGAGAGAGAGGGAGAGAGAAGAAATTAAGAAAAAAATAGGGGCAACTATGTACTCACAGCTATATTATTGACAAAAACAATAAAGCCCCATAATTGTTGACTAAAAACCCCTATTCCCTCTATTGTAAATATAATATCACAATTACCCATTAAACTACCCCTCCCTTGGAACTGGAATGAGAATCTGGATTATGGGTTGTACTTGTATAACTCAATCTAATCAAGTTCTGTAAGACCGTTGGTTTGTGACTCTCCATCATAATAATAAGAATAATATGTAAAAAATTAACTTTATATATATGAAATGATGCCTCATGAGTCATGCCTCCAATTATTTAATAGAGAAATTATTCCTGATTGTCTACTATTTTCTTTTTATATATATTAAGATATATTCCGTTCATATATTTAGATAATAAATAAAATCGTGTTAATATATATATATATATATATATATATATGCATAAAATTTTAATGTATATATCATTCACATGGAGTTGGTAAACCAAAGTCAAATTGTGTGTAATTAAGTTAAAAATATAATGATTTAATGTGAAATGTTAATTATGTGATGATGAATGCAGGTTCAATGGTTGAATAACAGTGCGGGAACGATCCAGATTAACTGCACCGTTTACTTCCTCCAACAGGGCCACTGGCATTCACCTTCAGAACATACCATCAATGGCAGAAGGTACTGCAAATTCAAAATCTACTTAATTAATTAGCTATCTATCTCCCTTGTAAATGTAATGTGTTTAATAATATTTTTTTTTATTATTCTTGATTTTTTTTATTAGATTTGACTTGGAGTTACACATGGTTCATCTAAGCTTTGATCCTAATGCGACTTACAAAATAGCTGTCATTGCACAACTCTACAAGATTGGACCGCCCGATGCTTTCCTCTCTAAGGTATATATACATTTATATTCTAATTAATTAAAACATCATATTGATAACAATTAACATATATATTATTGACTAATTAATTGATGTAAGCAGTTGATAGAGAATGTGATGCCAATAGCTGATAAATTGGAAGAGAGAAACATAGGAGTGATTGATCCAGAAGATATAAAGATGGGTGGGAGGAAATATTACAGATACATGGGTTCACTCACTGTCCCTCCTTGCACTGAAGGTGTTATTTGGACTATCAACAAAAGGGTATGTTAATTTAATTAATTAATTTAATAACCCTGATTAATGGTTTCATATAATTAACATTTGACACACAAAATAAAACTGATATTTGATCATGTTGATTGAAATTTAACCAGATGAGGACTGTTTCTCTAGACCAAGTAAGAGCACTTCGGATAGCTGTCCACGATGTAAGTTTGCTATATATAGCTTGATTCGTGAATTATTAATCTAGATTTTTTATGTATAATTTGAATAAGCTAATTAATTGTGATTAACTTAAACTAATTGCAGTATGCAGAAGTGAATGCAAGACCATTGCAACCTCTAAATCGCAGAGGAGTTCAATTCTATTGCCCGAACCCGGAAAACACACCTAACTAACTAGCCAGGTTATGCAGAGTTTTTGTTTTTGTCTCTTTTTTTTTTCTAAAGAAAACGAAGAAGTAGTAGTTGTATGTACTGTGTACACTCCAAGATTGTCTTTTTTTTTTGGGAGTTTAGGACACTTTCTTTTTCTTTTACTTTTCTTTAAATTTAATGGTATGTGTTGTTATTGCATAGAATTGTCGATTTTTACAACACATTATTAGGTGGGTATATGGAGAGAAAATTCTGAAATAAGGGAGCTAGCTTTTGGTTCAATACCGTGATACAATTATAAAATGTATTGATAGGCTTATGTTAGATGATAATTTTGAAATATAGTTCTGAGAACAGTCCAAAATCTCCTGAAAAAAGCTATTAATTAACTTCAGTGTTTTGTAAATTATATTTATAAACTCAGAAATTAAAACATGTATAATATTTGTAATTTAATATCAATTACTGCCTTGTTACCTTGTTAGATTACACGTCAAATAAATACAGCAGACAGTATAAATTTAGTATGATATGGTGTTTGGAGGGAAGCGTTCCGTGTAGAAGTGGGTAAAACATGCAGATTGATCACATTTGAAGATGTCAAGATCTTCAAACAATCTACATATATATGGAATATGGATCACAATTTCCAATAGAGATCTGCAGCCATATTGCAATATATATGTATATGTATATATATATATATATATATATATAATCCGTGTACTATCCTAACATATCAGACGTACGTACAGTACTTGTTTCAATATTTTTCAAATATATGCAGCTACCTTTATAAGCAAATCAAGCCTAGCTAATTAATCATGATTACAAATTACAACGAGCGTCTCAGCAACTTCAGGGAAGAAGTATGATGCTGTTCTTCATTTTCTTCAATGGATATACCTATATATTCAAATTTCATATGATCACTTGATGTGATAATTGATTTACCATTATCATGATATATAAATCATACACTATCAATTAGTTAAGTATATCGAGTTCTTAAAATTTCTAACACATTTTGGTTCTGATTTTGTACAACTATAACTTAAGTTTTAATTGAACTAAAAATATGTTTCTGATTATAAAAAATAAAAAATAAAAAATAAAAAATAAAGAAAAATAAAAAATACGCTTTAAACAAAAACACAAAATAAGTCTTTAAGTTTTTTTTTTCTTTTTTCTTTTTTCCTTTTCCGAGTCTTTTATTGTGTCTTATTAAGTTTGCTTTTTGTTTTTTCAAGTCACTACTTTGATAATATATATTTTTTAATTAATTGAGTTGGTGCTATCCGAACAAATCAGCTATATATATATATGAGTAATGCTAGACGTTCCAATTTTTTTTTTCAATTTCAATTTTAAATGATGTGGCACGTAAGGTGTCAGTATCTTATGAATTATTAGGTTATGTGGTGGCTGATGTGATGTTGACACTTCACGTACCACATCATTTGGGATAAAATTTGAGAAAAAAAATTTAGGACGTTTAGTATTTATTTATATATATATACCTATTCTGTATTGGCTGCCAAAAACGTGATGATCACATATGAATTTTTAAAGGTGCACCATGCATTGGTGCACTATAGATCAACCCTATATATATATATATATATATATATATATTGACTTCTTTAATTTTTATCAGTCGGTTTTGGATTTTAAGGCAAATATATAGTTGAATTAGGGGGTGTATTGCACTATAGATCAACCCTATATATATTAACTTCTTCAATTTTTATCAGTCGGTTTTGGATTTTAAGGTAAATATATAGTTGAACTAGGGGGTGTATTGCACTATAGATAAACCCTATATATATATATATATATATATATATATTAACTTCTTCAATTTTTATCAGTCGGTTTTGGATTTTAAGGTAAATATATAGTTGAATTAGGGGGTGTATTCAATGTTGAGTTTCTTTAGAGTTTGATAATATTTGTTTGAAGCGACGGATTTTGATTGATTTCACGCATTCCATAGATTTTATATAGATTTTGTTAGAATTCTCTGTAGAGTTTGTTAGACTATTACGCAAAATTATATGGAATTAGATGAATTTTTAATGATTTGTCTAGAAAAAAAATAGTATTTAATTGATCATCATATAATAGTTTGAAACACATTTTAATATAGATATATGGGGTGTCCTTGGGTGCAACATTATATGATACAACATATAAAATTTTGATTGTGATCATGTCTTCTTTGGTATAACTACATCAACTAATATGTGATCGTATGTTCTAACTTGCGAGAACAATAATTTAATTGTGTGATCACATGCAATTCATATACGATAATATTATATATATTTGTAATCACATGAAATCATACGTGATCACATATTATTACATCGTGTAATGTTGCACCGAAGAATGATCTTATATGGTTTGATATTAACTTATATCATAAAAACCCAAATCAATTTGTAGAGATATTTTCAGTAAAGGGGTGGGCATTTCGGGTTGGCTTCTGATTCTCCCATTTGTAGAGATATTTGAGGGCAGTGAAGATTGTTTTATCACTTTTGAGGGTAAAGGATAAATTGTTTTAATAATTTACATTTCTCAAAATAATGTTAATTTGTTACTCATCAAAGTTATTAATGGTGCACTAGTGTTACATATCTCTGCCGTGACTCATCTATCAGAGAGGCGTTACTCTTCTCAAAATAATGTTTATTTGTTACTCATCAAAGTTAGGGTTCAAAATTTTTGTCACTATTTGGACCGGATTTTGTAAGAAAGTCACAACTTTAATAACCTAAGTTTAAAAGGTATCTATTATGGTGAACAGACAAAAATACCCTCCACAGTAACATGTTCACCATTTTGTTTTTTTTTTTTCTTTCAAAATCCTCCATCAATGGACGACGATGGACCATAAATACGCGTACGTCGCCGTCAACAACCACAACCAAACACAATAGTGACTTTTTTTATATCCGAGCCTTTGTTAGTTGCATCTGAGATACAAACCCTCTTGTAGTTGTTTGTTTTTTTTTTTTTTTTTTTTCAATTTAAAACCCTATTTTGTAAACCTTAAGCTGATTGTGTGAAGAAAAAAAAATGATTGTTAAAAAGATTCGGAGAACAAATGAAAAGATTCAAAGACTATTTACAAAGTCTTGGAGATACAAAATTACCACAAAAATCTTATGGTTAAAAAGGCTTGGATTACTATTTACAAAATCTCGGAGACTATTTACAAAGTCTCGGAGATACAAAATTAACAAAAAAACCTGATGGTTAAAAAGGCTCGGAGACTAATTGAAAAATCTCGGATTAATGTTGAAAAGTCTTGGAGAACAATTGAAAAGTCTCGGAGACTATGTAAATAGTCTTCGAGCTTTTTCAATTAGTTTCCGAACCTTTGACCATTAGATTCAAAATTCACCCCCCCGAATGCATCTGTGTAGAGTCATGCAAAACTAATTATCCAATGAAGTTGCATTGATAATGTTATGATGTTCATCCTCCATTGGAGGTCTGTTATAGAGGAAGATGAAAGAATAAAATATAAAAAAACTTCAAAGTAAGAAAGAGAATGTGTAAAGTAAGGGCATTTTTGGAAATCACTTACTTTAATGTCTTTTAAATTTAAATTATTAAGGTGGTGACTTTCTTACAAAACCCGATCAAAAAGGTGACATTTTCCACCATTTCGACTCAAAGTTATGCATGGTGTCCTGGCTTCTCCATAACATTGGGTCACTGAATCTCCAATACAGCCTAGGTAATTTCTTAATTGATCTGTATCAGTTGTAAAGATGTCTTTATTAGGTTTTAATGGCTTTTTTTGGAGTAGTTTCTTCGATTTCTTCTACATAGAATTTGTAAAAGATTTCTTTTTGGTCTTTGTTTGTAAACCTTGTTTTTCTTATCTTCTTCGTTGTAGTAGAGTAGAGAATTGTGCAAACCTCTCAAACTCACGTAGATTCGTTTCACTTGAAAAACGTCTTTACTAGATTTTAGTGACTTTTAAAGTAGTTTCTTCCATCTTCTACATAAAATTTGTTGGAGTAGTTTCTTTGATTTCTTCTACGTAGAATTTGTAAAAGATTTGTTAATTCGTTCTTTTTTGTTCGTTGTTTGTAAATCTTGTTTTTCTTATCTTCTTTGATGTAGTAAAGTAGAGAAATTAAAGCAAAAAATTTGTGGAAATGTCTCACAGACTCACAAAGATTTGTTTCACTTGTCTTTACTAAGATTTTAGTGACTTTTAAAGTAGGAATTCCTTAACCAAATTTAACACAGTTTGAAACTTCGGTTTCCTCATATAATTCATTTGACCAAACATTATTAATTAAGTATTGACTTGATAGTTGAATTACTTCCCCCTTATTACATTTCTATCTTAATTCAATCGCATCCACCATGGACAAAGCCTAGCAAATACCTAAAAAAGAAGGCGAGACAAGCAAAACTTAAACAAAAAATTGAAAATTTTCCACCATAGTGAACAAGGAGAAATAGGTATGGGTTAGCTCAGGCATGTTCATCTTCTCAAGAGGGGTTGTTAAGGATGATTCCTCCCTCCAGGGCTTTTTTGGCGGCATGGACATGGAGTAATCATTAACTTCGTTTTCAGCAATGTTTTCTAGTGGTGATGAGGTTTCCTAATAAGTTTCCTAGTAGATCTGCGTGACCAAATTCTCATACAAGTCCCAGAGACAACAAAAGGGACAAAACAAACAAACATTTAAAAAAATAATAATAACAAAATATACATAAAAGAAAAATAAGATGAAGAAAAGATTTATGGTGGTTTGAACACCAATTGCTACTTCCCCGTCAACGGCGTCAAAAACTTGACACGTCCAGAAAAAAGATGTTACTCCCAAATAAACGAGTGTCGAAGTAATCATATAACCTTGTAAGAACAAGGTCGATCCTCAGAGAAGGAGTTTTAATGCTTACAAAAACCAACAATAATCTCAAGAGTTACCAAGAAATAAAATAATTAAATTGATGAATGATGGACAAATATAATGATGAAATTATTCAAATAAAAATATATATACTAAAGTTAGAGGTTCCACTCTTGGTATTTACAATAAAGATATATTTAACTTTTTTTTAACTCAATTGGAATCCACACAAAAGAGGTTCTAATCGAAAAATATAACAATCTAAGCTCGCTTTTTTTTTTTTTTTTTTTGACATTATCTATTGATTCGGGACTATAATTGTATAACAAATGAATATAAACATTAATCGCAATGTAAGAGTTTTAATAAACCTTTATTTTCATACTAAGAGCTTCGTCTTTTCACCTTAGAATAATGAAACTAGCTACTTACGATGGAAATAGAAATAATAATGGGAAATAAAAAAATAAAAACATATAAAATAGAACTATTTTTTTAAGAAGAAAGTTTATAATGAGAGAGAGAGAATTGATACAAGTATATATGCAAGGTAAACTTGCAATGAAGAACAAGATGATTTCAACCATCTACGAGGCCCTTTAAATAGAAATTTGGAAGGGTAAAAAGGTCAAAAAGGGGGTGGGGAGAACAAGGCTAATTATGAAAGTGGTGACCTAACTCTGACAGTTGCTTTTGCGCGCTTTTGCTTTTCTCAATCATGCACTGACTTGTCACCCAAATTTCACTTGGATTTGTTCTGATTTTGCTTTTGACATGTGAAAAAGAATTGCTGGTGTATTACTCATCTTTCCAGAAAAATATGGTTCAGAAAAAATCGAAATTTGTAGCTCAAGTTATGCTCAAAACATAAAAGTATGTTCGGTGTGAGTAGAAACTGTATATATATCCTTTTTCATCCTTTTTTTGAAATGTATTTTTGTAGAAAATGGAATCATCTTTTTACAGGAACAAGAATGGATTCAATCCTATATTTGAGTAAAAATTTATACCCATTTCAAGTAACCTATAAAAACAACAATATCAGAAATCAAAGAAAAAAAATGTAAATGTGCTTAAAATAGGAGAGTTAATGACACCATTAGTGTAAAATAATAATATGCTCTCTTAAGTGTTCATCACCGCACCTCTACGTTGCAAGTAAACAACTATTTTCTCTTTACTTCCACTTCTCTGAAACTTAATTGTTCTTTATTTATTTTATTTTTTTGACTTTTTGACAACAAAAAGAAACGGTGAGACCGCAAGATCGGTATCAGTTATGAATAGCCGCGCGTGTCCGACGACCTAAATGTAATTTATAATAGGTTTTTTAGTATTTTTCATTGGGCCCGAATCCGATCATCTTTGGCCCTAATTATTGTGGGCACAAATATTTGGGCCAAAACCTTTTTCAGGCCCAAAACTCATTGAGCTTTTTACTAATTGGCTGATTACCATTTGGTCCAGTTTCGGCCCAGAACCTTTTGGTCCGTAAACTTAGCCCAAACTCTAATTTTTTCTTTTTAGTTCAGAAATTTTATACCCAAAAATAACTCTGGGCTATAATGGTCCATTATCTTTTAACAGTTGGGCCAAAACATTTTACGGGGCCCAAAACTATTTGGACTCTAAAATATTCGGCCAAATATCATTTTTATTTAGACCAATCTAAAATATTTTCTTAAATCAATTTTCAATTTTCAGAATACTCTTTTAGGTTCAAAATTGCTTTTCTTCATTTACATTACATTAATGTTTTGACTTTTGAGCATCACTAAATTTTCAGAAAACCCTTTTTTTTAGTTTACAAATAATTCATATATTTTTCGTAAAATTTTCTGTTTCTTTTAATTTCTTTTTTTGATTTAGTGGGATGATAAATCATGCTATCATCTGTTTTTTTTTTTAATTTAGTGGGTTGCAAAATAAATTTATTCTCTCTTTCTTTTTTTTTGAATAATTCTTATTTTTTTGGTAAAAATTAAAGAATGGAAGCAACCGTGGGACCATATAAATTCTGGTTGATGCTCCTAGTTGTAGCTCACCATTGTTTTTCAAAGTTTTGCTCTACTGTTTCTTTCTGCCATCTTTGCTTCTGTTTTTCTTCTGCTTATTTGAGTATTTCATCTCAAAATGTCTCTTCAAAACATCGTTTCTTTTCTTTGTTTCTTTTAAGGCTGGTTACGGCTTCGGCCCAGTGGCCAAACTTAACAGTTTCTGTCAATGGGATGGGACTCGGGAGATTACCGTTCTATCGTGGAGGTTGTTGGGGTCATTCCCAACACAACAGCGACTCCATGTTCTTCATTTACATAAAAGCGGGTAACTACACTGAGAATGTGTACATAGGTATTGAAAAGAGGAACGTAGTGATGTCGGGAGATGGTATCGGCAAAACCAACATCATTTTCTGTGAATTACCTTTAAAATATTTTCTTTAACTGGTTCAATTTTTATTACCTTTATCACTTGGTACTAATTTAGTATGAACAAAAAAAAAAAAAAAAAAATTTGACTGTTTAAAATGCAACTTAAGATATACAGTTAATTTCCTCTTCCATTTGCTGTGTTGGATCAAATAAAATAAATAAAATTGATAATGCCTGTTGGTTGCCATTAATCTGTTGAGCTTATGAGAATAGTTCGGTTCACATGAGGGAATATAAAAAAAGAGCAGATTAATTTTTTTCTTTGAAAATGTGATCATAGTTTCAATGGTTCATTTTTTAAAAAAATATCACTCAAGGTTAACAAGGGGATTTTAAAATGAAATTAATTTGGGGATGTACATAATATTTTAGATAGGTGCAATGTCACTCTTTAAAAATAAAAAAAATAATAAAAAAAAATAGATAAATAAATAAATAAATAAAAACTCAAAATCCTACTGTGCCCGCTTTTGAGTACCTTAACAAATTGGCTGATATTGTCTAGAGTGACGATATTTGCACTCCTCAAAAACTGTATGTACATCTCAAAATAGTATTTTTTTGAAAATCCAATATTATCCTTTAACAAAATTACTTAAAGGACTAAATAGTTTGTAAATACACTCACCAATAATTATTAATTGGTTTTATATTAATCCTTTGTAAAAATAAAAATTAAAAATTAAAAAAAATAAAAAATAAAAAAGGAAGTTTTCAATTTGATATTCACATATAGAGTTACACATTTTCCCCCGGATCCCCACATCCCCATCCCTATTTGGGGATTTTTTTAGGGGGGGATGATTATCATCCCCAAATTGAAATGGGGATGCAGATGGGAGGACCCCTCCCCATCCTTATTTCCCCATTTCCCCCTCAAATATATTCAATTGGTGATGGGGATAGGAATGGGGGGACCCCCCATCCCCATTTCTCCATTTCCCCATTTTTCCCAAATATATATAAATATAATTATAATGTATATATTTTTAATTTTTTTTATTCTTTAAATTTTTTTTATAATATATAATCATCTTCTTGTATTGTATTGTTGTTTGTAGGCTTCAAAGTGAATTGAGTGAAGATTTTCAAAGTACTGAGCAATGAATTGACTGTTAATCTGTTATGTGAAGTTTTTTTTTTTTTTTTTAAAAAAAGACGTTTGTGTTACTTCACATATGAAGTTGACTTAGTTTGAAACTTTGAATTATTTGAAGGGGAATATTATCTATCTTTCCCATTTGTCTTTCTCACTCATTGTTTGACACGTATACACTTTTTCATTTAATACAAAGCTCTCACTTTTTGCTACAAAGCTTGTTTATGTCTTTACCCCTGATGACTGTTTCTATAATTTCATTAATAAAGGGTAAAAATGTAAATAAGTTTTACAGCAAAAGTGAGATCTTTTTATTAAATGAAAAAGTATATACGTGTCAAGCAATGAGAGGGAAAGGTATATAGTATTCCCCTTATTTGAAACACTTTATTTTGTATTTGTAATGCACTAATGGATTTTATTTTGTATTTGTAATGGAATGTTTGTTTTTTTAAGTTTAATTTGTAATTTTTAGTCAAATGGGGAAATTAAGGAACAGGGGAAACGGGAAAACAGGAAAAACGGGAAAAACGGGAAAAATAGGAAACTGAGGTTGGGGATGGATATACCTCCTCCCAAAATTCTCCATCCCCTTTTTCCCCAAATGGGGAAATGGAAGATGATGGAGGAAGGGTCTAGGAAGTGGGGATGGGATGGGGATGAGGAGACTTGTATCCATTCTCATTCCCCAAATGTGCATCTCTATTCACATATATATAATAAAACCATTTTTCTTTTCTCAAACTCTAACTTCTATTTTAAATACTAATTTCAATTTATTCTAAGAAATACAAAATGATTGAAAAGTATGGAGAATGTATTAAAATCATCGGATGAAGTTGGTTGTAAAAAAGTAAATTTTAAATTCATTTTTATTATTTTTATTACAAAAACAAAATCATAATGCATTTGTCTTCTTTGTTATATCTATATTTTTTGGAAATTGAAAAATGCTATAGATTTTTTTTTTTTTGTTTTATTTGTTATCAATATTGACCTGAGAAATTTGATAGCATGATAGCATGATATAGCATAAAGTTAGCACATTCAAAAAGTATACGAGAACATTACAATAGCATTACAACAATGTTAATGATTGACGACATTTTAGACTATGACTGAGAGACATCTAAATTGTCCTCTTTCAAGCATGGTAATATTGTATCCGCAACCTCTAATGGAATACAAATTTTCACGTTGTAATTTTGGCCGATTGTTAAGATCAAAGAGATGAATCCTTAAACCATAAACTCTGCAGAAAAGTTAAACAAAGAGCGATTTGAACTTTTCACTTTTTTTAACCCAAATTATGAGAGCAAAATCAACAAAAACTTGTAATACCTGCTTTAATTTTCTCTAGAGCTTTGTATAGAGCTTCTTTGCATCGTTTTCAAAACCATTGAAACAAAATTAATGTAGTATTTTTGAAAACACTGAAGCCAATTTTTTTTGCTAGAGTTGGAATTTTTTTTTTTTTTAATGATAAATTATTTATTTGAATAAAAAGATATAAACTAAACTTTCAAAAAAAATTATATTAAATAGTAATAAAAGTGATCAGATAACAAAATAGTGTGGGTTTATTTATAAAAATATAATACAATAAAATTAAAGAAAGGGTATTTTGATATTAAATGAGGTTTAATTACGAAACCAGAGATTTTAAAAATATTTTAAGGGTCTACATAGGAAATGGGTGTACAAACAGTTTTTGATGAGTGTCAATATCGCCACTCTATTGTTTCATATATAGTTTGATAAAATGGGCCAGTTAGGTCCTTTTTACGGTTAATAAATTCTTTTTATTGATTGAATCAATTTTTTAATGTATATCAAAGTAAGGGTGATAATATTGTCACCCATAAAAATGATAAATACACCCATATTTTATTAAAAATTTTAATTTCAAAAATATCTCAATAAAAATTTACCAATAAGGACAAATTAGTTTAATTAAAATTAAACACATACCTTCAACTATATATCTTTATTAAAAAAAAAATTAAAACCTAATTCTATTTCAAATACCAAAACCTCTCATTATCATATAACAAAGTAATGGAAAAGGAATTTCCAGAGGAGTTTGATCATATAAAGATACGTATTTATTTATTTTTTGTTATAAACTCTATCGATATATAAAAAGTGAGAAGAAATTTTTTTTTTTTCTTTTTAAGATAGTCAAAAAAAATTTCCCATGCTTGTGATTTATAAATAGTGAGAAGATATCTGATGCGGTTTTTAAAGTCTTAGCTTGTAGTCAGGGCCGGCCCATAGAATTAGTAAACCCAACATTTTGCTAGGGCATCCAAATGGTCCCATCCCTTCTTCTTCATTTGGGGCCTCAGGTCTAATTTATTTTAGTTTAAGAAGGGTCCAATTTCAAATATTGCTTTGTTATTTTTTTTTTTATTTTTTTTTTTTAATAAGGCTCAATTATCAATATCTAGTTCAATTTAATATAAATAAAAATCAAAATCCAATTGAATTCTAACATATCAAACTTAGTTTTATATCATTTGAGTCAAAATTGTGAGTCCAATTGATTTTTTTTTTTTTTTTTTAAAAGTCCAATAGAATTGCTAACCTAGTCAAAATCACCACCCACTCTCTCCATGACTTTGTCGACCGGCCTCATTTCCCATTTCGATTTGTTTCCATAAAGGTGTGTGTCTCACCTCTTAATGTCTCCTTTTATTTTATTTGTGAAAACAATCCACCATTTCTTGTAATTTACAAAATCAGTTGAAGTATATATTGAATTTAGTTATCACCTCTCACTTCTCAATGAAGAATTATTTATTTAAATTTTTTTATGTTAATGATAATAATTTTTATATGGGGCCTCGATTTTTGTTAATATCATTAAATGGCTTGGGCTCCAAAATGTCTGGAAACGGCCCTACTTGTAATACTGCTTTCTATTTAAATCATCACCTTAATATCGCAGTCTGTATAACTTTGGGGTTAGTAAAATTGCAGTCTGATGCGGTTTTTTTTTTTTTTTTTTATGGACTGCAAAGGCGCAAACCGGGCATGAGATGTAATTGTAGAACATTCTTCTACTTGTGATGTAGTATGTAGATGATGATAAGTTTTATGCTTATTCTGTGGAAGGAATTAGTTTTTTTGTTCGATTTCATCTACATGCTTGTAGCAAAAGCAACGTTTGATGGCCACAATTATCAGTCTCATGTTTGGTTGAGCTTTTAAAAAACCTCTATTGGTAAAAGATCTACTGCAAGTAGATCTATTAGAAATAGAGTTTTAAAAAAAAAATAAAAAACTATAGTTGTTTGGTTGGTAGATATTTTTTTTAAAAAAAGTCTATTTGAAAAAATACCTACACATAAGTTTTTGCCTAGTGTAGGTTTAAACTCTAGTGACCTCTATTCAATTTAAAATAGAAAATCTCAAAAGTTCAACCAAACAACTCAAAAAAAAAACTCAAATAGACGTTGGTAGACCGTTTAAGACAGTAAAAAACTCAACCAAACAAGCACTTAGTGTCGTTCAAAATGTCTGTATTGCTTATCCTGAAACTCATTATTAATCAATAATTAAAAATATGTTTTACTAGAGTAGTATTGGAAATCTGACACTCGACTTAGAAATTGACAAACTTCATTCATCAATGGCAGTCTTTGGTCAAAAGTAAAATGGAGCAGGCTTACAAAAATGTGAATAACTTTGATTCTGTTGATGGATGTGCCATCTTTGGCCCATCAAGCCAGCAAGCTACATGTCTGTTGCATCCCAATGAGTTCCTAGTTCCTCGCCAAGGTATACAAGCTGTAGCATATATATAAGAAATTCAGGATTCTGTATCTGTTTTATTTGTTGAAACCATAATTCTTACAGATTTTTCAGGAATGCATTTTGATTGCCACATTTCCATCAACTTCATCATCTTACATGGGTTGATTGGAAAATCATAGTCATCAGTTACAACTTCCTGTTGTACAAAATACTTATCCAATGTTTGGAACCTTTACTTCAAAATGAATGAATGAACAAAGTAATCTGAATTTTATTTCTCAGATGATGTCTTAGGCTTCCATGCCAGCTTCCTCGATCTCTGCTCCGACTAGCAATAACTCTTAATCCAAAAACATTGCTTCAGTTCGGAATTCTTTACCGTCAATTATGTCCGAGTAATTCTTCTCGGTAGGAATTCTTTTTTCCTTGATATGATCAAATGTAACACTCAGTTTGAAACCTCGGTTTTCCTCATATAATTCCCTTGGACAAACACTTAATTATAGTGTCAACTAAGTATTGACTTGATACCTTTGGCACAGCTCTGGGTTGAATCTTGTTAAGAACCTTGGAAAGGACTACTCCACTTCCCAGCAAGCTTGAACTCTTCTTCTGATGGTTGCATTAGGCCGGTAAATCTTTATCTCCAACAACTCTAATTGTCCTTCGTAACCACATAGCCGATTCATATCTTCTTCTTTATTTATTTATTTACACTCATCTTTTCAATTATATTCTGCAGGGGGTATGGTATCCTTTATCAAGATAGGAAGCCATCCATTAACTTCCAAATTCCTATTATTTTTAATTATTCTACTATATCCTTCTTTCCCCCATTTACTGTCCCAAGAATTTTTTATCATCCAATAATCTTGTTTTACCCCATCTCTTGTTTCTATACCTTCTCCAATGAGTACAACCTAATGCCAATACGATTCTGAATGATCAGTAACCTTATAGATGGTCCAATCATGAACCATCCTAAGGTTGTTAGAGACTAGGGAACCTATCACTAGAGGCCTATCCTTTAAAATTTTACTAATGGCTTCCATTTCATATACAGACCCATAGTCTTTGATTTTGTATAATTTAAAATAATTTTTACTTTATTTTCCAAAATTCTAGCAAAATCTAACAATCATAAAAATAAAATTTTAAAAAAACTTACTTATTGTGCCATAAAAACATAATATTTTCAATATATATTCTTATCTAAAAATCGAGAAAAATATAATAATTATAATAAAAATAAAAATAAGAATAAAACATAATTACCTGTGTTTTACCATCAATTTTGTCCTAGTAATTCTTCTCGGTAGGAATTCATTTTTCCTTGATATGATCAAATGTAACACTCGGTTTGAAACCTCGGTTTTCCTCGTATAATTCCTTTGGCCAAACATTGTCAATTAAATATTGACTTGATAGTTGAATTACTTCCCCTATATTCCATTTCCGTCTTAGTTCAATCGCATCCACCATGGACAAAGCTCAGTTAATACCTAAAAAAGAGGGTGAGACAAGCAAAACTTAGATATAAAAAATTGAAATTTTTCGACCATAGTGAACAAGGAGAAACATGTATGGGTTAGTTCAGGTGTATTCATCTTCTCAAAAGTAAAACTAAAAAAGACGGTGAGACAAAAACAAAACTTTAAAGAAATTTGAAAATTTTCCACCATAGTGAACTAGGAGATATAGGTCTGGGTTAGCTCAGTCAGGTTCATCTCTACAGAAACATTTGTTTTATTTGTATTCTTTTCTAAAAATCGAGAAAAATACAAAAATTGTAATAAAAATAAAAATAAAACATAATTGCCTTTGTTTTACCGTCAATTATGTCCTAGTAATTCTTCTCGGTAGGAATTCATTTTTCCTTGATATGATCAAATGTAACACTCAATTTGAAACCTCGGTTTTCCTCATATAATTCTCTTGGCAAAACACTTACTTATAGTGTCAATTAAGTATTGACTTTATTACTTTGGCCATCTCCGGGTTGAATCTTGTTAAGAACATTGGAAAGAACTACTCCACTTCTCAATGCAAGCCCGAACTCTTCTTCTAAAGGTTGCATTGGGCTGGAAAATCTTTACCTCCAACAACTCCAACTGTTCTTCGTAACCACATAGTCACTTTATATCTTCTTCATTATTTATTTATTTTATTTATTTACGTCCATCTTTGCAATTCTATTCTGGAGGGGGTATGGTATCCTTCATCAAGATAGGAAACCATACCTTAACTTCCAAATTCCTATTATTTTTAATTAGTGTACTGTATCCTTCTTTTCCCCATTTACTGCCCCAATAATTTTTATTATCCAATAATCTTGTTTTACCCCATCTCTTGTTTATGTACCCTCTCCAACGTGTTGGGAAAAAAAGAGGACAGCACTAAACAAATAAATGACTCCCTTTTCTCCCTTTGTGTGAATCTAATAGGAAACCAAACAAGTAGAACACAATCCACAATGATATATATATGCTGCTAGTAATCCAAAATCACCAACAATAATTAATCAACACATGCACAGAGACACAAGCCAATTTTTACGTGGAAAACCTCCTCGGATTGAGGAGTAAAAACCACGGGACCGTAGTCCACCCAAAAACTTCACTATCAATCAAATTATAAGAGTACAATCTGTCCCTAACTTCATATAGGGATACAAATCTGCTGCAACATCAAGAAAAACATTCTTGGCAACACAAATATAACTTCTACAAGTTCTGGAAGTGTATCTCACTGCAGAAACCTCCGATAAACTTTTCAACCGTTCAGATCGTAGAACTACGAGTGAAGAAGGGCTTGTCCAAATTTCAGATCAATCTGATCTCAGACGAAGGAGATCCACGTGTATGATCTGGACTGTGCAATCCTGAAATTTCTTCACCTGTTTTCTGTCAAGCTCTCTTCGGAACTTCAGAACTCACCACAGGCAACTCCGATCAACATTCCGACCATTCAGATTGAAGAGCTACAAGAGTAGAATGTCCTCTCCAAATTTCAGCCCAAACCGATCTCAAATGAGGGAGATCCAAGTGTTTGAAAACAACTGCACAGTGACTTTCTTCACAATTTCTGCACACACACACCTCTCTTTCTTCTCTCTTCTTCTTCTTTTCTTCTTTTTCTCTTGCAGCCGACTTTTTCCTGCTTTTTTCAGCAAGGGTTTTCAACCCTTTTATACAAGCAATAAAATGACTAAAAAGGTCCTTGGGTCTTCCACAAATTTACTTGTGGGCTTTTCCAATATGCCCATTACCTTCATGTGGGCTTAACAATCAACATATCAATGGGCCAATATGTTGATGGGTTATCCTTCACATAAGAGGGAACCCAAGCCCAACAAATCTCCCCCTTCCCGATTATGTGGAGGGATTCGCCATCCCGGCGATCACTCGACAAACTTCTAGTTTCTCCCTTGGTAATGCTTTTGTCAACATATCGGAACCATTATGGTCGGTGTGAACTTTTTCAAGTTCCAATAGCTTATCATTCAAAATATCTCTGATCCAATGATATCTCACATCAATATGTTTTGATCTTCCATGGAAAGTAGAATTCTTACCAAGGTGAATGGCACTTTGGCTATCACAAAATAGCACATACCTTTGTTGCTTAAAGCCAAGTTCCCATATGAACTTTTTCATCCACAACAACTCCTTACATGCTTCAGTTGCTGCAATGAACTCCGCTTCTGTGGTGGAAAGTGCAACACATTTCTGTAGCCTTGATTGCCAAGCTACTGCTCCACCTGCAAAAGTGATCAAGAAACCAGAAGTAGACTTACGGGTGTCCACATCTCCTGCTATATCCGCATCTGTATAGCCAACTAGCAATGGCTTCTCATTGCCAAAACTAAGTCTCAAACTGGAAGTACCTCGTAGATATCTCATAATCCATTTAACTGCATTCCAATGCTCTCTCCCAGGATTTGACAAGAACCGGCTAACAACACCAACGGCATAGGCAATGTCTGGCCTTGTACATACCATTGCATACATCAAACTTCCTACCGCTGAAGCATATGGAACCCTTTCCATGTCTTTCTTCTCTATATCTATAGAGGGACATTGCTTGGTGTTTAGCTTAAAGTGGGTAGAAAGAGGAGAGCTAACCGCTTTAGCTTTGTCCATGTTAAACCTCTGAAGTACCTTTTCAATATACTTCTCCTGTGACAGATATAACTTCTTATATCTGGCCTTGTACATACCATTGCATACATCAAACTTCCTACCGCTGAAGCATATGAAACCCTTTCCATGTCTTTCTTCTCTATATCTATAGAGGGACATTGCTTGGTGTTTAGCTTAAAGTGGGCAGCAAGAGAAGAGCTAACCGCTTTAGCTTTGTCCATGTTAAACCTCTGAAGTACCTTTTCAATATACTTCTCCTGTGACAGATATAACTTCTTAGCATTCCTCTCACGATGAATTCTTATGCCAAGAATTTGCTTTGCTGGCCCTAAGTCCTTCATAGCAAAGGATTGACTCAACTGCGTCTTCAACCTATCAATCCTTGAAGCATTCCTACCAATAATCAACATGTCATCAACATACAGTAGTAAAATGACAAAATCATCATCGGAGAATTTCTGAACAAACACACAGTGGTCAGAAGTTGTTTTCTTGTAGCCTTGCTCCCCAATAACCGATTCAAACTTCTTATACCATTGTCTCGGTGCCTGTTTCAAGCCATATAGACTTTTCTTCAGCTTGCACACATAGTCCTCTTTTCCTTTCACTCTGAAACCCTCCGGCTGATCCATATAAATTTCTTCCTCCAAGTCACCATGAAGGAATGCTGTCTTCACATCCATCTGCTCAATTTCTAGATCAAGGCTAGCAGCTAAACCAAGCACAACACGAATGGAAGACATCTTTACAACTGGGGAAAATATCTCATCGAAATCAATACCTCTTCTTTGGCTGAATCCCTTGACAACCAATCTAGCTTTGTACCGTGGTTGAGTAGTAAGCTCATCATGCTTTACTCTGTATACCCATTTGTTTTTCAAAGCTCTCTTGCCCTTAGGCAACTTCACCAACTGATAAGTATGATTCTCATGTAGTGATCGCATCTCATCTTGCATTGCCTCAAACCACTCCTTTTTGTGCTCATCTTCTGTAGCTTCTGCATAACACTCAGGTTCTCCCCCGTCAGTCAAAAGTACATACTCATCTGTAGAATACCGAGTAGAAGGATGTCGATCTCTTGTAGACCTTCTGAGTGGAACCTCTGAAGGAATATCAGGAGCTGCCAACTGCTCATTAGTTTCAATATCTTCCTCAATTTGTGAGGGACCATCTGTGTCACCAGTGCCCTGGTGGTCATCTTGAGCATTTCCTTCAGCCTGTGTTGACAAGTCTGTTGAGGGAGCTGAATCCAAGTCAACCAAGCCATCACTACACGGTATTGACTTCTCAGCTTTCTCAATATCCTGTATGGTCTGATCCTCCATAAACACGACATCTTTGCTTCTTACAAGTTTCTTCTCAATCGGGTCATAGAACTTGTACCCGAACTCATCCTGACCATAACCAATGAATATACACTGTCGAGTCTTCGCATCAAGCTTAGATCTCTCATCTCTGGGAATATGCACAAATGCTTTGCATCCAAAGACACGCAAGTGGTCATAGGAAACATCTTTACCAGTCCACACCCTGTCTGGTACATCAAACTGCAAAGGAACACACGGCGTTAGATTAAGGATATGAACAGAAGTGCTTAGAGCCTCACCCCAAAAGGATCTTGGTAATTGTGCTTGTGAGAGTAAGCATCTCACTCTCTCTATTAGTGTTCTGTTCATCCTCTCAGCTAAACCATTCAGTTGAGGAGTTTTAGGAGGTGTCTTTTGATGTTGTATGCCTTGTTGCCTGCAATATTCATCAAAAGGACCCAAGTACTCTCCCCCATTATCTGTTCTGATGCATCTCAATCTCTTCCCAGTCTGTCTCTCAACCAGAGCTTGAAATTGCTTGAACACATCCAACACTTGATCTTTTGTCTTCAAGGTATAAACCCATGTCTTTCTTGAGTGATCATCTATGAATGTCACAAAGTAAAGAGATCCACCCAGAGTTCTCATCTTCATAGGGCCACAAACATCTAAGTGTACTAGATCAAGTATACCTGACTTCCTTGAAGGTGGGGAACTGTGGAAGCTGACTCTATTTTGCTTCCCTGCTAAACAGTGAGCACATTTCTTCAACTGTGTACTCTTCACATCAGACAAGAGATTCTTCTTAGTCAAAACAGTCAAGCCTTTCTCACTAATGTGTCCAAGTCTCTTGTGTCATAGTTCTACTTTATTTTCATCCTCCACTGCATTTATACTGCTTTTGGAAAGCTTTGCCTGCAATAGATAAAGTGTAGAACATTTCTTACCTCGAGCTAGAATCATGGCACCTCTAGTGAGCTTCCACTGACCATTATTGAAGGTGTTGCAGTACCCCTCATCATCAAGTTTTCCTGTGGAAATAATATTCACACGAATGTCAGGAATATGCTTTACATTTTTGAGTACTAACCTTGTATTGTTGGTCATCTCCAAGCACACATCTCCAATGCCGACAACTTTAGCAAGTCCATCATTTTCCATCTTTACATTCCCAAAGTCACCAAGTGTATAGGATGTAAAGAAATCTCGTCGAGATGTGGCATGAATGGAAGCACCACTGTCAATCACCCAGCTGGTATCTTGACAAGCAAAATTGATGGAATCATCATCATAAACCAGAAGAAAGTCTTCATGAGAAGTGGTAGCAACTCTATCATCACTGTTGTCATCTTCATTCTTCTTCTCTTTGCCTTTGTCATTTCTATTTTCATCCTTCAATTGTCTACAATATCTTTTGATGTGCCCCTTTTTACCACAATGATAGCACTCAATATTTGCAGACTTGTTAGACTTGCTTCTGTGTTTACTCCTGTTCTTCGGACCCCTACTTTTGCTTCTCCCCCTCCTTTCAGTAATCAAAACCTCTGAATGTGAAGCAGAACCAGCCTGTGTCTTTCTTCTCATCTCTTCATTCAGAAGATTTCCCTTGGCTAAATCCATACTGATTACACCATTTGGAGCGGAGTTCGACAATGAAGACCTAAATGTCTCCCACGAGTTCGGCAATGTACCAAGCAACCACAATGCTTGGATCTCATCATCAAACTTGATACCCATTCCAGCCAACTGATTTAAAATCCCCTGGTATGTGTTCAAGTGATCTGTCAAAGGAGCCCCATCCTTGTATTTCAGACCCATCATTTGTTTGATCAAAAACAGCTTGTTGTTCCCTGTCTTTCTTGCATACAACTCCTCAAGTTTATTCCACAAGGTCCTTGCATGTGTCTCTCCACTAATATGGTTCAAAACATTGTCATTTACCCATTGCCTAATGAATCCACAAACTTGCCGGTTAAGCAAGGTCCACTCTGCATCAGATTTATTATCTGGTTTCTCTGTAGTAAAAACAGGCAAATGAAAATCCTTAACATAAAGAAGGTCCTCCATCTTTCCTTTCCAAACATGATAATTTGAACCATTCAATGTGATCATTCTACTCAAATTCAAGTGGGTCTCCATAATTCAACACAACACACAGTAATTAACAACCAGGCTCTGATACCACTTTGTTGGGAAAAAAAGAGGACAGCACTAAACAAACAAATGACTCCCTTTTCTCCCTTTGTGTGAATCTAATAGGAAACCAAACAAGTAGAACACAATCCACAATGATATATATATGCTGCTAGTAATCCAAAATCACCAACAATAATTAATCAACACATGCACAGAGACACAAGCCAATTTTTACGTGGAAAACCTCCTCGGATTGAGGAGTAAAAACCACGGGACCGTAGTCCACCCAAAAACTTCACTATCAATCAAATTATAAAAGTACAATCTGTCCCTAACTTCATATAGGGATACAAATCTGCTGCAACATCAAGAAAAACATTCTTGGCAACACAAATATAACTTCTACAAGTTCTGGAAGTGTATCTCACTGCAAAAACCTCCGATAAACTTTTCAACCGTTCAGATCGTAGAACTACGAGTGAAGAAGGGCTTGTCCAAATTTCAGATCAATCTGATCTCAGACGAAGGAGATCCACGTGTATGATCTGGACTGTGCAATCCTGAAATTTCTTCACCTGTTTTCTGTCAAGCTCTCTTCGGAACTTCAGAACTCACCACAGGCAACTCCGATCAACATTCCGACCGTTCAGATTGAAGAGCTACAAGAGTAGAATGTCCTCTCCAAATTTCAGCCCAAACCGATCTCAAATGAGGGAGATCCAAGTGTTTGAAAACAACTGCACAATGACTTTCTTCACAATTTCTGCACACACACACCTCTCTTTCTTCTCTCTTCTTCTTCTTTTCTTCTTTTTCTCTTGCAGCCGACTTTTTCCCTGCTTTTTTCAGCAAGGGTTTTCAACCCTTTTATACAAGCAATAAAATGACTAAAAAGGTCCTTGGGTCTTCCACAAATTTACTTGTGAGCTTTTCTAATATGCCCATTACCTTCATGTAGGCTTAACAATCAACATATCAATGGGCCAATATGTTGATGGGTTATCCTTCACACATAAGAGGGAACCCAAGCCCAACACAACGAGTACAACTGCATGCCAATACAATTCTGAATGATTAGTAACCTCATAGATGGTCCAATCATGAACCATCTTAAGGTAGTTAGATACTAGGGCACCTATCACTAGAGGCCGATCCTTTAAAATTCTACTAATGGCTTCCATTTCATATGTAGACCCATAGTCTTCGATTTCGTATAATTTAAAATAGTTTTTACTTTATTTTCCAAAATTCTAGCAAAATCTAATAATTATAAAATAAAATTTTTAAAACACTTACTTATAGTGCCATAAAAATATAATAAATTCAATATATATATATTCTTTTCTAAAAATCGAGAAAAATCTAATAGTTATAATAAAAATAAAAATAAAACATTACAATCTTGGATTTAAGGAGAAAATTTGTGTGAATTTGGTTTGAATTTGAATTCTCGTATAATTAAGAAAAAAAATAATAACATGGAGTAGATTGGAAAAAAGTCAAAAACAGTACAACAAAAATTGAAAAGATTAACATAAAAGTTTCCTATTTTTACAATAAAGGTATATTCTGAGTCCAAATCCGACATTATTTACCCTTTCAATGGACTACCAAAGGTGTATCTTTTAATGATTAACCCTTGGGCTTCCCATTACTATTAACCCTTGCTACCTTTTAATTATAAAACTCTATAATTAAGATGACAACATGGGCGTAGTTCAGCTGGTAAATGGACGAGTTTGGGGTTTGGATAAATGACTCCCAGATCAACGACTCGAATCCTATCAATGATGAAAGCTTTAAAAAAATACATAGCCGTTCTCAATTCTCATTTGAGATTTATTTTGAAATTAAAAACAAAAAAAACAAAAAAAAACAAAACGACAACAGTAACCCACCACCACCACCTCCATGTATAATATATATATATATATAGAATGAACAGAGCAAGAAAGCTCAGTATTGAGTTGTAATATGTTTTGATTAATATTGGATCGATGCTTAGCTTATACAGGCACTACCTCCGCAACTTCCTGAAAACGTGACCCCAATTTCCTTGTTATTTAGGATTAATACCTATTCGTGGTTATTTTGTGTAACTAACATTTATTTTGTAGCACATGAAGCTTTGGCTGGAATTGTAGGCCCTTGGAAACTGGCCATTGATTCACATCACCACACTTTCTCTAGGAAATCTGTTGACCAGAACATGTACACTCCACATCCCATTTGAAATGTCTTGTTTTTAAACCAAATATAATGGTATTTCAATTTAACACAATTATAATAATATATATGCACTAAACAGCAACTAATTTTCTTAGCCTTAGAAAACCCATTTTCGGTGGAGCTGAAAAGATTGATCAGAAAATCAAACCGATCGAGATGAGTAATTAGCTTCAAAAAGGAAAGAAAATGGGTGGAGCATCATATTTATATAGGTTTTTCTTCTTTTGATGTAAGTTTTGTGTGCCAGAAATGTGATTGAGTGAGAGGCAGTGAAGAAGCCAGGATTTTTAGTCAAGGAGGGTAAATTAAATAGTTAGTCAAAATCATTTTAAATAAGTTCGAAGATGACGTGAACCTTACCCTTCAAAATACATATGTTATTACATATATAACTAAAATCATATAAAAATCGAGAGAGAAATAAATATCATTTTAAGGAAGTTTGATAATGACGTGAACCTTACCCTTCAAAATGCATATGTTATTATATATATATAACTAAAATCAAACAAAAAGAGAGGGAAATTAAATAAATAAAAATTATAAATTATTGTTGAATTCTATTCGGGTTTTTTTTTTTAGAGATGGACTTAAATCCACAACCCCGTGGTGTAGATGTGAGGAATTTTACCACCGGACCAATCTCATTTCATCAGTACTAATGTGTTCTTATTAATGATTTATTTGTTTTATGGTGAACTTGTGCTAAATTAATCAGCTGTTAATTGAGTTTTCTGATGGGTTAATATACTAATTAGAAGTTAAGACTTATTATTAAATATATAACACATTTTTTTAAATATATAAAAAAAATTTCAAAATTCTAGACCGGGCTACAACCCGGTCTAGCCTACTACTACCCTCCTACTAACTACCTCCACCCATTGTGAGAGGCTGAGACATTCTAATCGGTAAGATCACTTTAATTCATATGTGATAACATATGACTCACGTACAATCACATTAAAATTTTATTTTATTTTAACGTGATCATATAAAACTCATATACAATATCATTAATTATATTATATATACGAATAATATACGATCACATGCAATAATATACTGTTACACCGTTGTATATTAAAATGTCCCTATATATATAGTCACTTTTATTTTATAAGATTTATATCATGAATTGTCGGGTTATTTATTTTATTTATCATTGGAGAGATCGAAAAAGCATTCTTGATAATACTTAATAATTTAATAAAACGATCGTTGTTCTTGTGCCTTGTTTGTTTTGTATAATTTTTTGTCTCTTTTCTACAGTGTGTAGCACTCTAAGTCTTAGAGTTGATTCTTGAAATTAATTTTCTTGTATTTTCTGGTGATGGTTTAATCATATAATCAAATAATTTTCTTATCAACAAAAAGTCTGGGAACTTCGACAGTACGTACATGGTCGTCGCCCCATGCGAGCTTGTAATGAATTTGACTGTTTCAATATATATATATATATATATATATATATATTTAAGGATTACATAAATTTGTGGTTTTTTTAGGAGGGGGGAGAACTCAAATCCGTAATTTCGTGTTATAGGAATGAAAGGTTTTACCACTAGACCAATCTCATCTTGTCCGATCAAAATCAAAACTTGTTACCCTTTATATCATTAATTTAATATTATACGCTTTGCTATCGATAATTAACGTGATGTTCATGCTATTGGCATATACAGAGATCAAACATTTAGGAGTGGAAATTTGTATTAATAATAACAAAAAATCTCTCAAATTAACAAATGATACCAATCTCTGTAATTTTGTAGTTGGTGTACACAAAATATACCTAGCTTAATTTATTTGTTTGTTTTTGTATACTTAATTTGTGGTTCAACGTACGTTCATGCTACGGTTGTTGAACCCAATAAACTTGAACGATATTCAAATATTTCTTGTCGCTTTCCTCTATCCATTTTTTGGCATTATATATATATATACCATCTGCAACTCAATTATACATATACATTAAGCATCTGCACTGCAACTAATCAGAAGATCAATCGATCATTGCTTGGTCGATCAGCTTTCTGGGATATATCAGAAAACACATGCAATGCATCAAAGCAGCATATACAGTTTTCTCATCATCTTTCTTTTTATAGTTCTCTTGCACTACTCAAAGTCATCAGTCGTCACAGCACAGGAAGTTGGTAATTAACTAATGCTAAAACATTACTTTGTGTTCTTCTTCTTTTTGAATATATATATTCTCATATGCTGATTAATAATATGTACATGGAGAGGATGAGAGAGAGTTTGATTACAGTGAAGGTGGTGAGAAAGGACCAGCACACTGGGGAGATCTGAAGCATGAATGGTCAGATTGTAAAAAAGGAGGCATGCAATCTCCCATAGACATGTCCAGTGACAGAGTCCAAGTTGTTGACAAGTCACCAGATATCCAGAGGACCTATTACCCTTGTAATGCAATTCTCAAGAATAGAGGCCATGACATTTCTGTATGTGAAAACTCCTCTGTCCTCACACATAATGCAATTGTATTTATGTTATACTGATTTAATCTGCAAATGTTAATGTGATGAATATATATACATATGCAGCTTCAATGGTTGAATAACAGTGCAGGAATGATCAAGATTAACGGCAGCTCCGATAATTACATCCTTCAACAGGGACACTGGCATTCACCATCTGAGCATACCATCAATGGCAGAAGGTATACTACTAAAATCTACCTATATCTCTACTATTTTCAATATTAAAAAATCCAGAAGAAACAAAAGGGGTTCAACAACTTCAGTTGTGTAGATGATGTAATGTGTTCATTTTTTTTTTTTTTTTTTTTTATTTTTTTCTTGATTTGGTATTAGGTTTGACTTGGAGCTTCACATGGTTCATGTGTGCCCGGATCCTAATGTTACCAACTATATAGCTGTCATTGCACTCCTCTACAAGATTGGTCCACCCGATCCTTTCCTCTCTAAGGTGTATATATATATATATATATATATATAAAGCAGGTTTCAGAAACGGAATCCCGCATGTTTTTTCATATAAATATCTCCTTTGTCTAACATGTATTTCATATATATTTTGATGATGGGAGCAGTTGATAGAAAATGTGATGCCAATGGCTGACCAAATGGCAGAGAGAAATATAGGAGAGATTGATCCAAACGATATAAAGATGGGTGGGAGGACGTATTACAGGTACATGGGTTCACTCACTGTCCCTCCCTGCACTGAAGGTGTTATTTGGACCATCAACAAAAAGGTATATTTATTTATTTATTTATTTATTTATTTATTTATTTACAAAAATGATCAATTAATGGTCCTGACTCCTGAATGATGTTGCATTTTTATTGAAATTAACCAGATAAGGACTGTTTCTCAAGACCAAGTTAATGCACTACGAACTGCTGTCCACGACGTATGTTGCTTTTTTTTTTCTTCTTTTAAATTTGATACCGTTCGGAGTCAGGGACGATCCGGAATGCATCTCCGGGTCTTTCCTGTCTTTGTGATTTAAGGTGTAAAGATAAGACTCGAATTTATTAATTTATAATTCGAATGAGCTAATTAATTGTGACTAATTGCAGTTTGCAGAAGTGAATGCCAGACCATTGCAGCCTCTAAATAGCAGACGAGTTCAACTCTATGACCCGAACCCGGAAAATAAACCTAATTAGCCACCCAAGGCTTTGAAAGAAACAACAATTTGGAAGGAAGAGATATTTATAGCTAAATCTCCCATTATTATTGTGAAAATAAAGTTCATTCTCTTTCCCATGTTCTTTGTTATCTTATAAGTTCTACCCACTTCTAGGGAACACCACCGCCATAGCAAAAAGCACCCATTCAGCGTGACAATGTCTCAGTTTTGAAATTTAAATAAAACTTCAAATTTAAATATTATTGTATTATTGATAAAAAGCCTAAGTACAGAGGCTCTACATTAGTTTCCATCCTTCCTAAATATGATTTAACTAAGCTATAGTGAGAATTACAACTCAAGTACTCCATATTGAGCACCCAAGATACAACAAAGAAATACAACATATAGAGAAGTTATACAGAAAAGAATATAGGAACCAATCATCTCAGCGATATCCTATGAGCAAAGAATATCTGAAGTTTACCCTCATGTGAACTGTGTTAATGACTGATTCTAACCTTGAATGTCGATATCGTTTATGGAAATTGTGATGGAGAGAATCCAATCATCTCAGTGATATCCGATGAGCACGAGGCAGGTCCTCCTCGTGTCTGCCTTGTATTGTAAGAGTTACATTTCAGACATTTGTGTGCCAGGATGTGATAATTTACCTCAGACGATTCCCCACAGTCATTACAGAGAATCCAAACCTAACCAATAAAACAATAAAGATATAATTAAAACTGAAACTACTCAATTGTCATGGAAATTACACATAATAAGAATTATATTGCTTACCATCTTATTAAGATACATTTTAGGCATGGGTGTGGATGCAACCTGAATTTTATTTAAGAACGTTTTAGTCAGGAATTAAGACAGATAAGTGTACAGAAATAGTATAACTATTTCAAACATTTAATTTGATCCAATAGACATACCTCCCGATCAAGTTTTTCCCATACGCGGGACATGTCACAATATGATTTTGAGCAGACAGGGCATGAATACCTACAAAAACTTAGTTTAATACAGTTTCCAGCTGCGGAAGAATTAAATAAAGAATTGAGTAAGGTAATCAATCTATAAAAATTTAACATGAAATATAACAGGTATTCCTCGTTGTACTCAAGAAGCTTACTTGTAATGCCGCCCCATCTCTTTCACACACTCCAAATGTATAGTGTGTCCACACCGCAAAACAGTGATGTCTTTTGTCGTATCGAAAAGGAACTATTCGATTGGAGAAAATGAATTAGTGCATTATAGATTAATTCATTTTGCATCACTCTAGTTAAACTCCTGAGTTTGTTAGATTTACCTCAAAGCAAACAGGGCAATTATGGTGCATTGCTCTTTCCATACAATTATGTGAATCCTTTAACAAGTTTGAATAGCAGCAACCTGAAACAGATATATCGATCTCCACAATTAAAATTATTGATGAAAGAACCAATTAAAAGATATCTCAAAACAACGAACAATGGAAGTGTACAATCTTATCTTACCACATTTGTCACAGTGGAAAAAGTTCTCCTCCCCTCCAGTTCTGCAATATCAAATGCAGAGAAATTTAGATAGATGTGCATGAAGATTACCTTCTAACTGAAAGTGTTAGCAATTTGGAGATTTGGCTGAATTCGAGAAAAAAAATATCTAGACAAATTTGTAGAGATTTCAAAACTCTTATATCCCTTTTTCTTCTCATCCAAGATTTAAAGTACAATTCTACTAAAGATAACTACATTAATAACGACAAATCAGTGTTGACTTGGCACAATTCATTCCTAGCTCACCACTAATTCACACAAACCCAACTTAAAAGTCATGCATGCTAACACTAAACGACACACAACATGGACGGGTTGGTTTAAACAGACAGTGACACAGACCTTGCAAGTGAATCACAAAAGAGCTTCATGCACGTGAAAGAAGAACATACAAGAAAACTACAGATGGGGGTCTAAAATTAAATAGCTGTCAGGAAAGAATTTAACCTGCATATACCACATTCATTGCAATGGTATTGATTCTTCGATATCTAGCAAAAACAAAATGATTTATCAAATTAGCAAGACGGATTGTAAATATCAAGCCACAAATTTTGAGAAAACACTGAATTAAAGGGCTCACATCATCATCGAAAAACTTGCATTTGTGGCAAAAATACTTCCCCATGCAAACCCCACATTTAACACAGTGTTGTTGAACCTGATGGAAAAAGTGAAAAAGCAAACAGAGTCAAATACTTCATTCTTTTTGTCGTTGCAATCATTATAGTTGTTTTTGACATTGGTAACATTATCACAAGAATTTCTTAGAAAACTTACATCTTGTTCTGTGTCGCACAAAGAACAGATGACCTGTTGGACAAACAAATAGCACAAATAAATACAGAATTAGTATATATTTTAAATGATTATTAATCAATAGAACACTATGAAAAAGTCAGAGCTCAAATTCAAGATCAGCAATTTAGCATAATATGTAACAAAGAACCATAGAATTCGTAATATTTTGCAACTTTATCATGGAATCTATAACATTTTGCACGAAAAGCAATTCAAAAGGACTGGTATCTATCTTTTATTTGTTTCCAAGTTTTCTTTATTGACAAAGAGTGTTTGAACATGAAACGAATTTTCAAGCTTAATATTAGTCATACAATACCAAAAAAGTTGAACAAATTTTCAATACAGTAAATTAAAAGAGAAATGATGAACAACTAACCCGTTTCAGATCATGCCGAGGAACATCGTGACGATCAAGAGGATCAATCTCTAACGCATTCTGGAAAACGAAAAATCACAAATTTGTACTAACTTACAAGTAATTTTGCAATCAAACTAAACAATCAAAGGCAAAAAGATTAAAAGCACCTTTGATTCGTTGTGGCAATGCCTGCAATCGAATATCTCATCACAACACGGTGTTCTGATCTTGCATCTCCTTCTATAATGCGAACACCTACAATTGTAAAAAAACAGAAAACAATTAAAAACAAATTACTGGAACTGATTTTCAATATAAAGAAATTGATAACTACCCGAAATACCCAGAACCCAGTTCCATTGGAGACTCGTTTGACGACATGTTGGGGTCGAAACCTCTGTCCATTCTCTTCAAGCTCGATAGGATATTAATCTGAAACCCCACAACACGCCGATTTCAAATTATATGTACATAGAAAACAACAGCAGCTTAGAAAATTAAACGGACCCAGATAGATTATGTTTTTCTCATGGGGATCGGGGACTGTCAACTGAGAGAAAGAGAAGAGAAGAACACGAAAGTTAACAAAAATGAGGTTATATCTGGTTCAAGGATCAGGCCCTCTAAACTCTAAAGTTCGTAAATTACCAAAATGGCCCCAAAAATTGATGATTTATTACAAACAACACCCGCTTTTTTTTTCTTTTCTTTTTTTTTTATTTTTTATTTTTGTCTATTTGTGAGTTGATTACATATTTTGAAGAGACGGCCAGCGTCTGCCGACCAACTTTATTAATGGCACACAGAAATGACTAAACAAATAGGATTTGAAACTGGGAAAGAAAAACTTCATGCAACGGTTTCACCGTCGGATGTTAAGACTATCCAATGAAACTGTGTTATTTATATTAAAAATATAAAAATATATTTTAAAACTATAATTAAACAAAAATTTAATTGGACGGTTTCATCACGCGACATTAAGACCGTTCAAAGCAAGTCTTTCGCTTTGAAACGACGTTGTTGTAACGTGGCAGACACTGCACTCTAACGTACCTGAAGCGAAGAAGGAAAGAATCCAGTGGAATGGGTCTCTCAGATTTCTTACAGTGAAGAGGTGTATGCACGCGACGTCTTAGATATTTATAGGGTAGGCGAGTTTGGTTGGCGGGAAAAACACGTAGTGTTGTATGACTTTTCAACCCTTTTTTCAAAGGTTAAAAGAGGAAGCAGGATTCGGGCACGTGATATGGAGGTGGTGAGGTGGTGTGGTGGAAAGGTGCACTGTTTTGGATGAGTTCAAGTTTTCCTAATCTTTGCTGACAATACACCGGTCCCACCCTTACCCTCTTTTTTTTTTAAGGAAACTAAGGAAACTCCCACCCTTACCTTACTGTCCCCCATTCATCTTCTTTTTTTTCAATAATTGAGAAAAGAAAAAAAATGTTGCATGATCTATATTATAATACGTAAGGGTGGGTAAAAAACCAATAAACTGAACCGAACCGATGAATCGAACCGGTCCAATCGGTTTTTTTCTGATTTTTCATTGTTAACCGGTTCAGTTCGGTTCATTTTTAAAAAATCCGGATATTTAGGTTCGGTTTCCAGTTCAAGGGTTTAAACCGGTGAACCGAACCCAAAACCGGTGAACCGAACCGAGAACCGGTGTATATAATAAAAGATCTCTTTGTGTTATAATCAAAACAACATTGATAGATAACAATTAAATGTTACACAGACTAAAAGAAAAACTGCATATAAATAAATAAATAAACTGCATTAAATGTTATTATCTAAAAGGATAACAATTTTGTGTTATAATCAAAACAATATTAATGGCACATTATAAAAAGAAAAATTGCATATAAATAATAAAAAAATATTCATGTTAAATGTTACACAGTCTAAAAGATACATGTCACGCAAATATAAATAGTAAAATAAAAGGCCAAGAAATAAACAATCTTAGAAACTGAATTGATAAACATATACAACAATATTGTCTATTACTTTGTTTCGTTCCCAAAATCGAAAGAACCGAACCGAACCGATTCAATCGGTTTTTGATCGGTTCACACTTTTAAATTTTATCGGATCGGTTCACTTTTTCAAAAACCGAATATTATCGGTTTTTTATCGGTTCACTCGAAAAGTGAACCGATCTATTAAATGTCCACCCCTAATAATATGTATCAACGAAGATTATTGTGTTAATAATAAATAAATAAAAAATATATATATATATATATAACTATTACAATATTTGAAAATCGAGTGAGAGAAAAGTGACTTGGACACATAATACATTTGCATGACACAGACTTTATATTGATGGAATGATTATTTTACCTTTGTGTGACCGTATTTCTTCAAAGATTATATATATTATCATAAAAATATAAGAATAAAATAAATAAGAATATTTGGTTGGATAAAAAACCTAATCTTGACTTCATGCATCTACATAGAATTTAATATTTTTTTATAAGTGTTGAATTTATCTTATAAATAATGGTATGTTACGTCAATCTAACACTAGCTAGATGTATAAATAAAAAATAATCCAGTGGTGGGAGACTTCAAAGTTAGCTCTCCCAATATGGTTCACGTCTTGTTATAGTAAATATGAAGGGCATGTACTGTATGTATTTTTCGGTCTATTTTTGTTTTTATTTTCTAAAAATGATTTTGAATTCGTGTTGAGTAACCGTTTTTTATTTTATTTGAAAAAAAAAAAAAAAAACAAAATGAAAAACAAAACCAATATTAAAAGTAGAAAATTTAAAATAAAAAAAAATATTTTTTTTTCAATTTGTTTTTTTTTTTTTCATATGAATTTTTTTTTTTTTTTTTTCTATATGAAATGGATCCCATACCATTAAATAAGTGGGTCCCAATCATTAACATATATTTTATTTTAATAAAACTTTTTTTTTCCACTGCCTACTTTCATCTTCTTCTTCTTCCTTCTTCTTTCTTCTTCAAATTTTTTTTTTAAAAAAAACAGAATTTTTTTTTTTTTAAATTATTCTTCTCTCCTTCATTAACTCGGGCCAGTTCTTGTTATTCTTTTTCTCTCTTCTCTTCTCTCTTCTCTGAGGTTAGATCCTCCTCCGGCGA
This sequence comes from Acer negundo, assembly GCA_035582765.1. Lineage (NCBI taxonomy): Eukaryota > Viridiplantae > Streptophyta > Magnoliopsida > Sapindales > Sapindaceae > Acer > Acer negundo. The sequence continues at coordinate 1,257,319 of CM069240.1, read as the reverse complement.
CGACGATCTAGCCAGATCGGTGTCGTTGGAGGAGGATCTCACCACCTCCGATCAAATCGGTGAATTATTGTTTTATTTTTGTGAAGAATATTATAATTTGGAACTTAAAAAAAATATATGTATAATTTAGATTCGAGCTTTGTAAAAAAATTATTATATAATTTGGATTTACAAAGTTACTAATTGGATGGAATTTAAAATATTTATTAGTTTTTCTCGGAGAAAGATTGGATAAACATGGGTAATTTTTTTCTGGGTATTGTGTGTTCAAGTTAAGAATCGGTCACTTAATCTGGTAACAGACCATAAAGAAATTCTTCGTTGTGATATTTATTACAGTGTTCCAGACTTCCAGCTCTTCTTTTCTCGCTGGGGGTTTTTTCGAAAACCATTTTCATGATTTCGGTGACTTGGCGATTCCATTGTATTTAACTTCCAAGAGAATTTGATGGGGAAGTTCAATATCTTTTCTTGTGACAAATTATAGACCTTGGTGGATCTCCAAGTTCAGAAAAATACTTGAGAAAATATCCAAATATGAGATTATCGACATCGATAAACTGGAAAGTGTTCATTGCTATTCAAGCATGATTGTTGGCCTAAAATTTCATAACAAAGAGTTGAGAATTGACCCTTCAAGGTCTCCTGCTGGGTTGTCCAAGAGAGATACCAGAGATTTCTTAAGATTTATTTATATTTAGAAAAAAATTAAATTTTTTTATTTATTTATTATGAGTTAGTTGATAATCTATGATGAGTTTTTCACCCACATTTTATTCAATTTAAAAAATTAAAATAGAAAAAAAATAATAGAAATATTACAGTTTTTTAGACTGCGTTCGGTACCCTTTTACAAGGGTGTTTTTGTTTTTGTTTTTGTTTTTGTTTTTTAAATCCGATTTCGAATACGCGTTCATTACCGTTTTTCATTTTGTTTTTCATTTTATTTTCAAAACAAAACAACATAATTGTTAAATATGAAAAATTTTCAAAACAAGTTTTAGATGTTTTTCATTTTGTTTTTCACTTTAAATAAAAAACTCAATTTTTTTTTTTCTATTTTACTTCTTCTTTCTTCCAGGCCGTATCTATTCTTATTCCTCTCATTCTCTCTTCTTCATTATCACTGTTCTTCTTCTTCCTTTGCTTCTCTCTTCTTATTCTTATTCTTCTTCTTCTTCTTCTTCCTTTGCTTCTCTCTTCTTCTTCTTCTTCTTTTTCGACACCGTCATAGTTGCCACCGACGCCACCACTACCTGATCTCCGCCGTGAACCTCCCGACCGTCGAGATCGCACCGCCGTCTGTCAGATTCAGTTCGACCAGGAGTCCAGGACAGCTACCCGAATCTCTTTCTCTCACTTACCATCGACCATCAGATTTCATCACCACCAAAATCAAACCAACTACCAGATCTAACAAAATTTGGAGATTTCCAGATGTGGGTGTGGGTAAAACAGATGGTGGTTGTGGGTGTGGGTGTAGGTGTAGGTGTAGGTGTTCGAAAAATCTGGAGATTTCTAGATGTTGTTCAAATGGTAGAGATCAAACTTTTAAAAAAATAAAAATAAAAAATACAGGAACATTGGGAAAAAAAAATTAATGGGGTGGAGACTGCTGACCAGAGATCCAACCGTGTTCATGGATTTTGGTATGTATCAATTTGTGGATATGAATTTTCAGTGTCTCCATCCATGATCTATCCTTTTGTAATTGTCAAAGCACTGATGCTGCCAACAAACATCAAACCCGTCATATAATTTATTTCTTTTCTTATTATTTTTTAATATTGTATAAATATTTAACAAAAATTGTAAAATGAATAAATAAATAAAAATTCAACTCATTAATTTTGGCATGTAAAATGAGACTAGACGCGTTTTTTACGTTTTCATATTTAAAATCCAGCTTTCAGGATATGCAACCAGACGCGTATTTTGATTTCGAAACTGAAACCAAAAACACTGTTTTCATTTTCGCTTTTATTTTTGAAAAACAAAAACAAAAACATATTTGAAAAACGTTACAGGACGCGCCCATATATTTTTCGGTTAACATACCAGACGTGTTTTTTCCGTTTTTATTTTAAGAATACATCTTTCAGCATATGCTATCAAACGCGTTTTTAGATTTCGAAATTGAAACCAAAAACACTGTTTTCATTTTCGTTTTTCTTTTTGAAAAATATCAAATAAAAAACGCTTACAGAACGGCCCCTAATTATCTCATATTTCTCAGTTTAAATCGTAAATTGAATAGGAGACCCCATTCAACAAAAAAAAAAAACAAAAACAAAAACAAATAAACAAAAAACATGCATACACTGCTAGTCTGCCACCACAATTTGTATTAAAAAAAAAAAAAAAATAGTCTCATTCAAGGAAGTGTAAGAAGGAAGCCACTGTTATTAGTATGTTATTGTGGGGATTGTTGGAAATGAATAGTTTTAAGGCTTATGAACATTTTAGGAGGAGAAGATTAAATAAGATGAATTTTAGTAACAGAGAACTTTTTGTTATTATTTCTTAAATGTATTTGGCTTGATACAAAATGAGGGATCTTACCCATGTTTATACTAGTAGTACCTCCTTAACCAATAGTTAATATTACGTCACCACACCTTTAAACTAGTGGTTACAATTAAGTGTCTAGAATTTTCTTCTAAAATATCTATGACTCTATAATACTCTTACACTCTAAAATATTATTACAACTATCTAGATTTTTCCCAAATAATAATCTAGAACCAACTTCTAGAAACTGGGCTTATTAAGTTTAATTAATTGGATATTTATTTTAAGCCCAATATATATATATATATATATATATATATATTTTATAAAATCAAGTTTAATTATATAACAACAACACCTCCACCCCCCGAAACTTTTTTTGGATCAAATCAAGTTTAATTATCTAACAATAACAACCTGTTGTCATTCCAAGTAAGCTTCTCAACTTGACAAAGTCTTCATGTTTGAATGGTTTTGTAAAGATATCAACTACTTGATCTTGAGATTTTACGTACTCCAATTGTACATCCTTTCTTGTGTTATGCTCAACTCCTTTAAAATGTTTCTCAACCAAATCGCATGACACACACATGATGTGGTAGCCACAAATTCTACTTCACAAGTAGATAGTGTGACTATCGGCTGCTTCTTTGACATCCAAGTAAATGCAATGTCTCCTAAGAAGAACACAAATCCATTGATGCTTTTTCGATCATCCAAGTCTCCAGCCCAGTCGCTATCACTGTATCCAAGAAGTCTATAATCATTAGATTGACAGTAAAACATTCTAAAGTTTGTCGTACCTTTGATGTAGCAAAGTATTCTTTTAGCCGTCTTTAGATGATTGGTTGTTGGAGCCTCCATGTAACAACTAACTAGTCCATCGACATAGAGAATATCAGTTCTCGTACAAGTCAAGTAGCGCAAACTTCCAACCAAGCTCTTAAAGCTTGTTGCTTCAACAGGTTCTCCTTCATCATACTTGGATAACTTAACTCCACATTCTATCAGTGTGCTTACAAGTTTGTAATCATTCATCTTGAACTTCTTGAGCAACTCCCTTGCATAGCCTTATTAGGAAATGAACACACTATTTTCCTTTTGCTTTACTTCTATGCCAAGATAGTATGAAATTAGCCCAATATCTGTCATCTCAAACTCTCTAATCATTGCTTTCTTAAACTCTTCGAATGCTTGGATTATTTCCTGTAAAGATTCCACATACAAACAAGTTATCAAGACGTCTCCATCTTTAATCTTCACATAAAGTGCATGCTCATGTGGGCATTTTATGAAGTTGTGTTCTTGGAAATATTTATCAATCCGGATATTCTATGCCCTTGGTGCTTGCTTTAATCCATAGAGTGCCTTTTTCAACTTGAGAACTTTATCTTCTTGACTTTTCACCTTGTAGCCCAATGGTTGCTCAATGTAAACCTCTTCTTCAAAGACTTCATTCAAGAAAGCAGACTTGACATCCATTTGCTAGATTTTCCACCTATTTTGAGCGGCTAGAGAAATAATTAATCTTATAGTTTCCAAGTGGGCAACATGAGCAAATACCTCATCATAGTCAATTCCAGCCTTTTGACTATAACCTTTTACCACGAGTTTTGCTTTGTATCGTTCAATCTCTCCATTAGCATTTTTCTTTGCCTTGTACACCCATTTTACGCCAATTGTCTTCTGTCCTTTTGGAAGTGATGCAAGCTCCCAAGTATTATTCTTCCTAATTGCTTTGATCTCCTCATCCATTGCATCTCTTCACTTCTTATTTTGCACAGTTTCTTGAAAAATTACTGGTTCGCAATCGGTAAAAAGACAGAAGAGTGTGAGATCTTCTATCCTTTCGGTGTTCTCATAAATCTCTTGTAGGCTCCTTGCGCGCGACTTGCTTCTTTTATTTATAGATGGTGGTGAATCTCCAACAATTGTTATTGGTGAAGTATATGGAGTGATAGATTCTGGCTAATCTTCACTTACTTGCTCCAAGCTTTGTTGCATGTCTTTTTCAATATATAGATTAAAGTTATAAGTTTCATCAGGTTTCCCAAAATCCCAATGGCCTTCTTCGTTGAACTCCATGTCTCGACTTATTACAGTCTTCTTAATATTTGGATTGTATAGCTTATAGCCTTTAGAGCTTGAATCATACCCGATGAAGATGAACTTCTTACTTTTGTCATCGAGCTTGGTTCTTGTCTCGTCAGGCACATGCACATAACTTATACTCCCAAATACTTTTAAATGAGAAATCACAGGTTTTCTTCCACTCCATGCTTCTTATGGCATCTTTCCCCACACACTTCTTGTTGGTGAGCGATTGAACAAGTGGACCGTACACGCCACAGCTTCTACCCATAACTTCTTTGGCATTCTTTCGCTTTTGAGCATGCTTCGTGCCATGTCAAGAATAGTTATGTTCTTCCTTTCAGCCACACCGTTTTGTTGGGGGGATCTTGGAACTGTCAACAGTCGTCAAATGCCATAGGCTTCACAGAATTCTTGGAATTCATGGGAAGTAAATTCACCTCCTCGATCGGATCTTATGGACTTGATCTCGTGTCCACTTTCTTTCTCCACAGCTACTTTGAACTTTTTGAATGCTCCAAAGACTTATGATTTTTGCTTCAAGAAATATACCTAAGATTTTCTTGAAAAATCATCAATAAATAGAAGAAAATAATTACTTTTACCGATGGAACTTGGTTTGATTGGTCCACATACATCGATATGTATGAGCTCGAGCGGCTTCCGGGCTCTTGAGTTTGACACTTTTGGAAAATTCTTTCGAAATTGTTTTCCAAGTAAAAATCCCTTGCAAAGTTGATCAAGGTGATTTATATGAGGCAGTCCTCTCACCATCTCCTTATTGAATAACAGGTCTAATCTGCCAAAATTTAAGTGTCCAAACCGAAGATGCCATAGCTAAGATTTATCTTTGTAGCAAGCATTGAGACACATTTCTACATCGCTTTGAATATTCAACAAGAACATTCTATTTCTTGACATTGGCACCTTGGTGATCAAATTACTTATATCATCTCTTATACAAAGACTATGATCTCTCATGTGAATATCATAGCCTTTTTCTAAGAGTTGTCCCAGACTCAAGATATTATTTTTCATATTGGGCACGTAGTAAACATTTGATATAAATTGATGTCTTCCTTAGGATCTTACCTTTGCCTTTCACCGGAATCTTGAACTTATCACCAAAGAAAACATTACTGATAGTGCCTATTTGTACACTCGGTATAGCCCCCATTTCTTATCAATTGTACTCGTTTTCGAGCGTATTTATATATTTAATGTTTTTTGTGAGTGTTGTGTAGGTTATTTGCCATAAATAAGGTATTTGAGCTTAATTGATGAGTTTTGAAATTTAAAAGGGCTAAAATGGGAAAGACTTGTGCAGTACACCTATATTTCGGAGGTCATATCTCCCAGCTCAGATCGAACCAGGTTTTGTGTGACCTATTTTTGGAAAGCCCCAGCTGTCTACTTTCCAACAGTTTTTAAGGATTGCGATTCCGATATTTCTAGAGAAATTTATGATCATTTTCGTAACGGTGCGAGATGCTGAAAAGCTGAAAACTGATGAAGAAAATCAACGCCGAACCAGCGCAAATCCTGCAGAATGTCGCCGCTGGTCATGCGCCTGACCACCAGCGCACCATTAGTGCAACGGTGCTTCAGCTCAGCTTTTTCTTGGTTTTTGTGATCTAATTTCCACACCCTATATATACCTCACTTCCTATCTTTTCCCAACACTTTTAGCACAACTCTTGACCTCCAAAACACTCTCAAAACACTCCAAACCTTCCAAGATCAAAACTTTCACTCAATTCCTTCACCAAATCACCCAAAACCTCCACCAATTCACCATCTAAACCCAATTCCCACCTCACCATCTCATTTCCTTGCCTAGACCTACGATAAAAATTCCATCTTTGAGCATAAGAAGTCAAGGAGAGAAGAAGTCTAGCACAAACCAAGCAAGAGAGGATGAGTTCTTCATCTAGTTTACTCTAATCCTTTCTCTCTTTACATTTATTAGTCTTTACTTCTGGCTTGTACTCATTTCACATATTGTGTAGCCATTTTTTGTATCATGAACTAAACTTCCTTGGCTAAGGCCAAGATTATGAAGCCTTTTCCATGAATTATTAACAAAGGCCATCACTTTATCACCATTGTTTGTGTTGTGTACACTTATTTCATGTTCTTAATTATTATTGAATGTCTAGCTAGCATCTGGTGATTATTTGGTTGTTGTGTGAAGCACCGAGAGGAGAAGCACACAACGTGCTTGATGAAATGTGTGATAGAATTTGGTAAGATAGAGATATGTGATGTTAGCTTCTAGGATTCAATTGTGAGCCATAAAACTTAATGAATTTGTATGTAGTTCGGATGACCATTGAGAAATAGGTTGTTGGTGCATATAAATGTTGTCTTTATCACTTAAAAAAGGTTAGAGACTAATTGAGTGTGTCACGAATCTACACACACACTTACATACTTTATTTAAATGATGTGCCTAAAACTAATAAGAATTGGATAGGTGGATTCAAAGGTCTTAGCCTAATTTCCCATAAGTATTAAAACCAATTTGCTTGTGTTTGGCTTTGCTTGAGTTTGTTTGCTTATTTAGTTTCATTAATTGCGTTTTAGTTGTATGTTTAATTTAGTTAAATTTGAGTAGTGTAATCCAATCATTAAATCTTTGCTTGTCTAAATAGTAGTTCATCAATCAATTGTGGTAATCAATACATCAATCCTCGTGGAACGAATTCTATTCATCATTGTTCTACTCCTACGGTTCCGTACTATTGCGGTGCTCATTTAGGAGTGGTCAATTACCGCTCACCGATTCATTGAGCTCCACGAACATGCTTCTTCTTCCACACATATGGTTGCTTGCTCCGGTGTCAAGGTACCAAGTGTTATCTTGTTTTTCATCATTATCGTTGCATGCTATTTTCTACATAATTAGCCTTTTCTTCAATTTTGGTCTTTGGAGCTCTACATTCTGAAGCATAGTGACCAAATTTTTGACAATTATAACACTTGATTTGTGACTTGTCATACCTTGACCTTGAGTTGCTCCTCCCACGACCATATGATGAGTATTCTCTTTTATCTTCATTATTGTTGTAGCCTCCTCGTCCACGTCCATGACCTCGATCTCGTCCTTAGCCACGACCTCTTCCTCGTTGATCTCGCTCATTGCCAAAGCTTTCTTCCTTCTCCTTCGAATGGACTTGCATCTTGAGGACTTGTTCCACATTATTGTGTTTCTTCTTATGCTTTTCTTCATATGCTTACAATGACCCCAATAGTTGGTCAATAGTCATATTCTCCAAGTCTTTCGTTTTTTCAATCGTTACAACGATGTGCTTGAATTTAGGATCCAACAAGTGTAGTGTCTTTTCTATTACCCTCACATGTTCTAACTTTTCACTGTTTATTTTCATTTGATTGGAAACGGCTAAGACTCTTAAGAAATAATTAGAGATAGACTTGGACTCTTTCATATTTAAAGATTCAAACTCACCTTTTAATGTTTGGAGAAATACCTTTTTGACTTGCTTTGATTCTTTGCAAGAGGTTTGAAGCTTTCCCCATGCTTCCTTTGCAAACATTGCACTTGAAATCTTCTCAAAGCCATAATCATCCAATGCTTGATAGATGAGGAAGAGAGCTTTCTTGTCTCTCTTTCTTGAATCTCTTAAACCGTCCTTTTCAGCTTGGGAAAGAGTAGCCTAATCTTTTGGCTCATGGTAGCCTTTCTCTACAATTTCTCAAACATCATGTGCAGGCAAAAGGGCCTTCATCTTAATACTTCAATTATCAAAGTTGCTCTCGTTGAGCACAGGAACTTGGAAGGAAGTCATGCCGTTGCTAGACATATCTCTTAAAAGCTATGAAGAACCTTGTGGGTCTGATACCACTTTATTGGAAGTGAATAGTTTTAAGGCTTAGGAACTTTTTAGGAGGAGAAGATTAAACAAGGAGAATTTTAATAGAAGATAACTTTTTGTTATTATTTCTCAAATGTTTAGCTTGATACAAAATGAGGGACTTTACCCCTATTTATACTAGTAGCACCTCCTTAACCAATGACTAAGATTATGCCACCACACCTTTAAACTAGTGGTTACAATTAAGTGTCTAGAATTCTCTTCTAAAATATCTATGATTTTAGAATACTCGTACACTCTAGAATATTCTTGTAACTATCTAGATTTTTTTTTCAAATAATGATCTAGAACAAACTTCTAAAAACTGGGTTTATTAAGTTTAATTAATTGGTCATTTATTTTAAGCCCAATAAATTTTTTTATCAAATCAAGTTTAATTATCTAACAAGGATTCATTGGAAGACAAGAATTTGGAATTGAAATTGCCATATGGATATTCACAAACTGACCATTCCATTTCTTTACACGATGAGAACGTGCAAATTGAAGCTAATTAATTAACACTTTTGACCACCTATCAAAACAAAATGGTCAAGACATCAGCAATTCCAATCTCAATCGGTTTGGACCACCGCAGAATCAATTCAAAATTGGGCTTATTGGATATACATGTAATATCGTCAATAGGATACCTTTCACACGTTATTGAGATTATAGGTTCGAGTCATGCTAACCTATGCTCTCCTTCCCTCTCTTCAATAATTGTAATAACTAAAAAATATATAAAAATAAAATAAAAAATACCATCCCTGATATTTGTAAAGGATGATATTATGACACGTATGCTAGTAACCTTTTATTCTCATTAAATATATATATATATATATATATATCTAGTTATATACGAATACAGACAATCTAGAGGTGTAAACTTCTAATGTTAGATGTGGGTATCCTTAGAATTGAGTGGGATGTATTTAACAACAGTCTACAATTTCACATACCTAATAATGGATTCTAAATTTGGGCTCGATTATTTGAAGTCTGGGATACACGTAGACCCAACAAAGATCAAAGTTGCAGGTTGAACCACGTGTATGGGAGCCCAATCAATTATGTGCTTCAAGAATTTTTTTTTTAATTTTTTTTTTTAATTTTTTTTTTTATTTTTACTCTATATGCTTCAACATTTACATAGTTACATATTTCATAATAGATATATATATATATATATATTTTTTTTGGGACAGTTTCATAATAGAATATTTTATTAGAGTGTTTAAAGGTGTCTATACTTCACTAAGAATATCTTTATATTAACCCCAACGGGTGGTGCCACTGGTCATTGAGGCGAGTCGTAAACTTGGACATCCTAGGTTTGATCTCTGGCAGCCACGTTTCTCTTGGGGCCACTGGAGGTTTACTCGACTATTAACTCCATGGCCTCGTGGGATTAGTCGAGGTGCGCGCAAGCTGGTCTGAACACTCATGGATACCCAATATATATATATATATATATCTTTATACATTAAATTAATTACACATTAATTTTTCACTGTTTTTTAATGAAATAAATAAAAATAGGTTGTAAAATAAAACAAAGTTTTTAAGCAAACATATTCAATATATAGGATGTTAGCCAAATTATTCTCAACTCCGAAATCATCCATCGGAGGCCGTATAGTCCTTCGGGGAGCTTTCTAAATCCCTGAAAATTACCGAACTACCTTTCGGATATAGAGGGACCACCGACAACATATTCAGAGAAACCTGGTGAACTTGTCAAACGCCGCCTTCAATATAAAATGATGTGTCAAACCTGAACCATTGACGAGAAGACACAACACCTTCCTTGTCAGGAAGAAAAACCTATATATATCCCCACTTCTCGACCATTAAAAAAGATAGAGAGAAATAAACAAGAAAAGAGCAACAAAAACATTTCTGACATACGTAACATAAGGGGAGCAACATCGCATTTTTAATATGAGGCCTATGACACTTAATCCCATTGTATAATTGAACAACTTAAAATTTGTGTATTAATATAAGATCTTTGTATTCCCTATATACTAGATTCTTAGAGACATTTTTGCCTCTAACATAGGAGATATTGCACTAATTTCTAAAATGGAGGGAAATTCATTTAATATCTATATTATGTAATGAGTTCTTACAAACAAGTACGAGAGTTTGATTTTGTTAGGTCTCGACGTATTCATGAATTGGTCATTCTATTTCATAATTTATTGTAATACTTAAAATATATATAATATAGGGTCAGACTATATAAACTTAAATTTGACTTAATTTTTGCACTTCAATACCCCTACGCCCCTACCATTAGATTAAAGAAGAGTACACGAACATATGAGTGGTTGAGATATTAAAGTCAAAAAATTAAATCAGAAATATAGATCGTTTTCGCCTAACCCATATCTGCATCATCCATCATTCTTTTAAATATAATCTCCTCTAACCCACCCGAATCTCTGTCCATAAGTCCATAGATAGCGGGTACACCGGTAAAACTACCAAATCCGAATTTGAAGCTATCAAGTATAAAGTATGAACCCAGCAATCCACGTGAAAGAGAGTAAAGGTCACTTTCCAAGTTGAGTGAGAGTGTGAGAGTGTGAGAGTGTCTTATCTTCAATAATACACACAGTCACACACTCCTGAGTGTGTAGTCTGGAGTAGTCTGGACTCTGGGGAGAAAAGATATTCTCCAAATAAAAGACATTAATTTTGGAATCGGTGCTCAATATGGGTACAAATTAATCAACATGTAGGACCCAAAATCTACTTTAGGGGATCCTGATCAAGAACAGTGAGTCAGTGACCTCCACTTTTGTGGTCAATTTTACCTCTACTTCAACTACATGTTTCTTGTACACAACAGCACGTACTCTACTACAACAAAGGGAATCATATTGAATTCATCATTCATCATTGATTGATCTCTTTCATTAAGCAAGATTTGAGAGTTTTATTTATATTTTAACTGTATTTTTTTTCCTGATCGAGTGTTGTAATCATTTAGATTGAATTAATGGTGAATAAAGTGAGTGTAAAATTTAATTATTATATTTCAGCTTTCTAGTTTGAAAACGAAAAGACCTCAAAATGGGCATGAGAATGGGATTGCCAAGGACAAGAGAGCTGGGTCCAACTCCAACCCAAAAAAGTTATCAAAGCATGGTTTGGTCGGTCCGTGTACATGTCTAGTCACTGACTCACTGGTCCTGAATATTTTCACGTGCTTTGATGCTTTGTTTATCATGATTAACCGAGAGAGAGGCCGGGACATACACTGGCTGCGAGTTTGGGGTAGGAATCTCTAGGTGCATTAAGGCTCAACCTATGTTAAATAATGGTTCTATCGACCTATATCTTAATTAATACTATAATTAACTTTTATGTGTAGGAATGACAATTTTTTGGGCAGAGGCTATCCATGCCGGACCCAGCCTCTAAAATATTTATTCATGCATGAGGCACAAGCCTTTAGTTAATTCATACAATGACTACTCAGGATAATAATTGGACTGGATTAATTATGATAAGACTATCTCTAATTTACATGTCAATGCTTATGTCAAATTTGGTATGAAATATAGTAAAATGTTATATATCACACATCATTTTAACATTGTACTCCAATGTAAAATTTTATTTGATATGTTATTTTTTATTTTTTAATTATTTAAAATTATAAAAGTTAACAAATACAACCAATGTATTGAATTTTTTTTTAGAATTGTTTCAATCTCAATTTTTCCTACCAAATTTGTTAAATTTTTATTATTTAAAATTAAAAAGTCAACAAATACAACTACATTTATTGCTGTGCCAAATTTGATATATGCTATACACTGGCACACAGTGTATAACATACACAGTGTATAGCATATATCAAATTTGGCACAGTTTTTAGCATATTCCCACTTCGGCATAGCTTTTAGTATTATATTGGAGTATACTTTTTTTTTACCTTGTGCTATAATATAGTATTGGTATAGTGATTTAACATTGCATTTGAGATGATCTAAGAGCATCTCCAAAAGACTCTTCAAATAAAATATTTCTAAAAATCAAACGAGTCACATCAACATATTTGACTCCAACAGACTCTTCAAATAAGATTTTGTTTCTCACTCTTCAATATTAAAGAGTGACTTCCCCTCTTCAATTATTATTACATTATTTTTTAAATCACATCATCATTAATATTTAACATATATATCCTTTATCTTTTTAATTAATTTCAATTAATATATAATAAGTTTTTATTTATAAATTTTATCATCATAAAAATTATACCACTAGAAAGTAGAAAGATCTCATCTAAATCTTTAAAATGTGGCTAATATTGGATATTTAATAATAACATATTATTAATATGAAAAGTAATTATTTCTAACTTGAAAAAAAATGGAGAGTAATTAGATTTGTTAGTGGGGAGAGGGGAATTTGATTGCTTTCATTAAAATAATATAAATCTACTTTTAATTGAAGAGTCTTTTGGAAATATTCTCCTTTTTTCACTCCTCAAATTGCCACATGAGTAAGTAAATATACATTTGAAGAGTGAAAATAGAAGAGTCTTTTGAGAATGCTATAAGGTCACTGTTAGAAAAGGAAAGCAACAAGAAGAGAAATTATATAATATTGTTTAGTACATGTTCGGTAGCATTAAAGGCACGTTTAATAATCACAATTGAAAGTGAATGAGAATCAAGTTCCATTGAAATGAAAATTAGTGTAATACTTGATTCCTTTTTATCATTAGCTTTTCTGACTAGTAAACTCAACATAAGAATGATGAATGTTAAAATTGTGAAATAATTAGTATTTTCAAAGGTTGGAATGATATAGGTGCATGAATGTAAAGAACAACCTTACTCACCCACACTAACTAGAGGTAAGCATTACCTTCCACCTCATTATTTGATAAATGTCATAAACTTTAGGTTAACTTTAGATTTCGACCGCAACTAGCTTGTTTTATGGGGTCCATTCATTTTAACAACTTTGTTGACCGACACTAACTAGAAATAAGCATTACCTCCCACCTCATTGTTTGACACATATCCCAAACTTTGGGTTAACTTTATATCTTGGGTTGAGTTTAGGACATTTGTCAAACAATGAGATAGGAGGTAATGCTTACCTCTAATTAGTGTGGGTGAACAAAATTGTTAAAATGAAGGGACCCATAAGACAAACTAGTTGCGGTCGAAGAATAGGATCGGTGAGACAAGATTGTATATATCAATCACCTAACGTTGTACTTTACCACGTTGGCAGAATAGGAACACTCAATAATTCATATTTAAGAGCACAAAACAATAAATGGGATACATTTATTTAGGACCGTTTGTTTTTCCCCACTTATATCATAATTTGATTAAGAACTTAAATTAAGTAGTTTGTGTAATTTGTTTTTGTTACTTAAATCTTAAATTAAGTTTAAAAAAAAAACATCTTAAATAAAAAGTTAAAATTTTTAACTTTTCTCTTATTTAATAAGTAATAATTAACATATGAAAATTTCTTCCAAAACTAACCTCCTCGCCTACAATTAATCTATTACGTAAAAATATCCCTAAATAAATAAATAAAATCCTCAATTTCCTAAGCAACCCTACAATTAACCCTAAACCTAAATTGAGGGAGGAGAGGAGGCGGCGTCGGTGGCGCCTCCATGGGCTTTGACCAGAGGAGGCTGACTGGCCTCCTCCTTGCATCCGACAAGAGAAGGTTGGCTAGCCTCCTCTAGATTGAAGGGACCTCCCATTTGTTTAAATGAGAGAGGCTACCGGCCTCCATGAAACTCGACAACAAGGTCAACGGTCTCCATGCGGAGGAGGTAGCCGGCCTCCGTCGCTACTCAAAGGAGGCCAAGCGGCCTCCATCGATACAACACTCGCTATTTTTTTAATTTAAAAAATAAAATATTAATTTTTCGTTTTATATTAATCTTAAATTAATAACAATAAATCAAAATAAATATTTTTTTTTTGTCTGAAAAAGAAAAATAAATATTTGTTGAAAATGAATTTTTTTAATGAAAATACATAAATGATATGAGAGTGGATATACCAAAAGTTAAGTAATTCATTAATATGAGGGTAGTATACTATTTATAAGAGCATCTCTAAAGACTCTTCAAATAAAATATTTCTAAAAATCAAACGAGCCACGTCAGAATATTTGATTCCAACAGACTCTTCAAATAAGATTCTTCAAATAAGATTCTTTAAATAAGATTTTGTTTCTCACTCTTCGATATTGAAAAATGACTTCTCCCTCTTCAATTATTATTATATTATTTTTTAAATCACACCATTATTAATATTTAACATATACATCCTTTATTTTTTTAATTAATTTCAATTAATATATAATAAGTTTTTATTTATAAATTTTTCATCATAAAAATTATACCACTAGAAAGTAGAAAGGTCTCATCTAGATCTTTAAAATGTGACTAATATTGGATATTTAATAATAACATATTATTAATATGAAAAATTATTATTTCTAATTTGAAAAAAATGAAGGGTAATTAGATTTGTTGGTGGGGAGAGGGGAATTTGATTGCTTTCATTAAAATAATATAAACCTATTTTTAATTGAAGAGTCTTTTGGAAAGGTTCTTCTTTTTTCAATCCTCAAATTATTATATGGGTAAGTAAATAAACATTTGAAGAGTGAAAATAGAAGAGTCTTTTGAGAATGCTCTAAGGTCACTGTTAGAAAAGGAAAGCAACAAGAAGAGAAATTATATATTATTGTTTAGTACATGTTCGGTAGCATTAAGGGCACGTTTAATAATCGCAATTGAAAGTGAATGAGAATCAAGTTCCATTGAAATGAAAATTAGTGTAATACTTGATTCCTTTTTATCATTAGCTTTTCTAATTAGTAAACTCAACGTTAGAATGATGAATGTTAAAACTGTGAAATAATTAGTATTTTCAAAGGTTGGAATGATACAGGTGCATGAATGCAAATGAAGGGACCCCATAAGACAAAGCTAGTTGCGGCCGAAGAATAGGATCATCGGTGAGACAAATTTGTATATATCAATCACCAAACGTTGTACTTTACCACGTTGGCAGAATAGGAACACTAAATAATTCATATTTAAGAGCACAAAACAATAAATGAGATACACTTATTTAGGAATGTTTGTTTTTCCCCACTTATATCATAATTTGACTAAGAATTTAAATTAAGTAGTTTGTGTAATTTGTTTTTGTGACTTAAATCTTAAATTAAGTTAAAAAAAAAAAAAAACATCCTAAATAAAACGTTAAAATTTTTACACACTGGCCGTTAGCTTGGTGGCCCAGAGTCTTTCCGGACTTTCTCGCCACCAAGGTTCAACACCTGGCTCAAGATGTGTATTTTGGTGGATTTTCCCTCCCTTTGTGAGGGCTGTGTCCCACTTTAGTGTGGGTCTCTCTCTCCTTTGTGGGAGCCTCGTTCCGGGCTGAGTTAGAAGAGTCTCATCTCGCCGGCCCCCGCAGTTGTTAATGTAATAAAAAAAAAGTCAAATTTTTTAACTTTTCACTTATTTAATAAGTCATAATTAACATAATGAAAATTTCTTCCAAAACTAACCTCCTCTCCTACAATTAATCTATTACGTAAAAATACCCCTAAATAATAAAAAAAAATCCTCAATTTCCTAAGCAACCCTACAATTGACCCAAACCTAAATTGACGGAGGGGGAGAAGGCAGCGGCAGTGGCACCTCCAAGGGCTTTGATCGGAGGAGGCTGGCTGGCCTCCTCCATGCGTCAGACAAGAGGAGGCTGGCTAGCCTCCTCTCGATTGAAGGGACCTCCCATTCGTTTAAATGAGGGAGGCTACCGGCCTCCATGAAACTCGGTAACAACGGTCAGCGGTCTCCATGTGGAGGTAGCCGGCCTCCGTTGCTAATCAGAGGAGGCCAGGCGGCCTCTATCGATACAGCACTCACTATTTTTTTTTAATTAAAAAAATAAAATATTAATTTTTCGTTTTATATTAATCTTAAATTAATAACAATAAATCAAATTAAATACTTTTTTTTTGTCTCAAAAAGAAAAATAAATATTTGTTAACCACTTAATATTTAAGTTAGATGATCCTAAATAAAAAACAAACAAATGAAAGTATCTTAAACATTAACACTATGTTTGGTTTGATGGTTTGAGAAAGGAAAATGAATGATTTGGATAAATTTCTAATATCTTATTCAGATTGTTAAATAAGTGGGAAATGAAAGAAAAATAAGAGAATAATTTCTTCTTGTATTCACTCGATTATTCTCTCAATTTGGTTTCTTTCTAAAATTGGGAGGAAAATGATAGAAAAGAATTCAGAATTAATGATTTTTTTCAATATCCGAAAACTAGCCCTATTAATATTGAATGATAATTTTTTTTTAACTATTATGTCTCGAGCCTATTGTTGAAAGAAGGATATTTTTATAAATAAAATAAAATGTATTTATTTATTTATTTTTCTCAAATAAGATTTGTCTCATTTCTTTTCCTTTCTATTCATAACCTATCCAAACAACTATCATTTTCTTTCATTTCCCTTTCTTTCAATTCTTCATTAACTTGTCAATAGGGGTGTAGCTCAACTGGTAGATGAACGAGCTATGGAGTTAGGTAAATGATTCTCAGGTCAGCGGCTCAAATCCTATAAATAGCGAAAACTTTCAAAAAAAATATATGGTCCCGGATTAATAGATATTGTCCTTTCTTTAGTAACTTATCGTTTTTTTTGTTTTGTTTTTTGTTTTTTGTTTTTTTTTTTTAAATTTTTTTTTTTATATCAAACCAAATATAATGTAAGTGATATTAAGAACTTATGTAAAATAACATCTTTTAACACTTGAGACAGACAGACAGACGGCCCCTTATTCATTATTAACAAAAATGTTAAGTAACTTTCAAAAAAAAAAATATCAAGTATAGTATTAGGCACTAGAATCCGACTAATCACGAAGCTTCTTCTCCTTAGAATCGTTCAATGGTTTAAACATTATAAATCGGGGTAACATCAACACAATTTTGTACCTTATCAAAATCCCTCTCCTAATACCAAATAATAACAAAAATGTCTTTTTCGTATGATTTTTGCAATCCTATAAATTACCGAGTATGGGATTTTGGATGTTTTTCTTGTAAAGTTACAATCCTTAACTTTGTAAAGTTACATAGTTGAAGTCCACCCAATTTTTTTTTACTATCAGTATATAATGTTTCTTAAAAATTTATACGGAATCAATTGGTTAATTTATAATTATATATATATATAACTTCAAATGTATTCTCGTTTATTTTATATATCATTTGTAATGACAACCGACTACTAAAATCTAAGGGACTCAAATCGTTTGTTTAAAAATAGTATCTTAATTTATGTCTAATCAAACAAATTGAAGTATACATCTACATTTATATAAAGGGTTAAAAAAATAATAAACAAATATAATCACATACATTTATATAAAGGATTAAAAAAATAATAAACAAATATAATCACATATTAAATTTGATCAATTAAACATAAATTAAGAAACTATTTTTTAACTAACATTTGAGTCCAAACCTAAAACATTAATGTAAATGTTATCGTGAATTGTGTGTATCAAGATAAGGTAGACGGAATTGAAATGATACAACCGGGACCAGAATAACAGTTACCCCCTCGGATTCATATTTCATAACCACACGATACAACATTACAGGCCAAACAACGGGCGGTGATGAACCGATGATGATGATGACGATAAAGAAAGAAAGAAGATCGACGGTCACAAATTAAACACAAATAAATAAAAAGGAAAAAAAAAAAAAAAAAAAGCCTCAAAACAAATTAAATACAGCAAGTAAAGAGAAAAAGCCGCGGCAATATATCCATCCACGCAAATTCTTCACTCACTGTTCTCACTGCTTAGTACTCAGTGGTTGGGAGCTGCTCGTGAGTGTTGTGGCCAATGAAAACGAACTCGTAGATGAGTCCAGCGAGCCCACCACCGACCAAAGGTCCGGCCCAGTAGACCCATTGGTTGTTCCAGCTCCAGCTCACCACTGCTGGTCCGAATGACACTGCTGGGTTCATGGATGCTCCATCGAATGCCCCACCCGCCAAGATATTAGCACCCACAATGAAACCAATCGCAATCGGTGCTATTGTTCCCAAAGTACCCTTCTTTGGATCAATGGCTGTGGCGTACACTGTGTACACTAGACCGAAAGTCATCACGATCTCAAAAACGAATGCGTTCCACACGCTCACACCAGATGAGAGAGCAAAAGCTGAGGTGGTCTGCGTAGCACCGAAACAAAAACCCCCAAAAATTAATTAATTAGTGTTTTAAGTTTTAACACATTAAACAAACAATTAATTAATCAAAGTTTTTCCAACTAATTTAACTAACTCACCAGGCCACCGGTGGCAAACTTGAGAAGCAAACAAGCGATGACGGATCCGAGAAGCTGAGCGATCCAGTACAGTAGTCCACGTAGGAGGGTGATGTTTCCGCCGATGAAGGCACCGAAGGTGACGGCAGGGTTGACATGTCCGCCGGAAATGTTGGCTCCGACGGAGACAGCCACGAACAGACCAAAACCATGTGCCAAAGACGCCGCCACAAGTCCGGCTGGTGTGGTGGAGCCGTTATCGGTCAACTTGTTAAAGGCCATTCCCGATCCTTGTCCGGCGAAAACGAAGATCAAGGTTGAGATAAACTCAGCCAAAGCAGCTTTCAAAGCAGCTGGTTGAGTGGCCTCATGAGGATGACCGATAGCAATGTTTCTGATCGGCATGTTTGTGACGTCTGATCAAGATCACACGGTCGAGATTGTGTGTGTGTGTGAGAGAGAGAGAAAGAGAGAGTTCTTGAGCTCACAAGCCTCACAGTCACTGGTTTCCTCTTCTCAATTCTTGAGCTGTTACTTATATTCCAAGTCTGTGGTTTCTGGAAACCGGTTACTTCCGGTTCCCGGTAAGAAAAAACCGAAAAGGAAATTTAATTATTAAAAAAAGGTAATTGGTGGATGAATAGTGGATTAGTGATTGATCATTTTGTTTATCTGTTTAATTTAATCTTATATAATCTGATCAAATCGAAGCTACCAGTCGTCACTGTTAATACAGCGAAGCAATCCACCGTCGAATGGTTATATGAAAGACACGTGTACATATGAGATAACAGACACGTAACGTGCGGCTGTAGTGGATTTTTGTCTAGTCCTTTTTGGACTCTAGAAAGATCGAATAGCTTTAGACTGCAATAATTTCTCTAACTATAATTTAAGTATCGACTAAAATATTATATTAAGATAAACCATAAACGTTGCATTTGCATGAATATAAGCTTGATTGACACGTGTTAAGTAATAGATGTAGAGAATAATTCTTCTTATTATTTCTCATAGAACATTTGAAATACATATATACAATACTGACGGTTGGTGTTCTAGTTAATAACTGACAACTAATTCTAATCCTAGTTAAGAACCGACAACTAATCCTAGTTAATAACTAACAATTAATAGTTTGATGGTAATACCACCTCTAAATAATTATAGACAATTACAAACAGCTATATAATTAAATATATATAAGACATAATCAGATAACTTCGATGAATCTGAATTAGTATCAATAGGTTCTCGCCCATTTTTGGGGATCGATGGCAGATGGTCCGATTAGTTTAGTGGGCCATACATTGGACAAAAAGTTGTTTGATCTAATGGCTGAATATGCATCATCTCCATATTCCACATGAGCTTGCACACACATTAAGCTAACACTTGAATTTATGGAAAATTATCAGATAAACATTATCGGAAAAACGTGGAGTATAATAGTATAACACATAGTTTTATTTTTATTTATTTATTTATGTGGAATAGTTGGTTCTAGTTTTTTAGTTCAATGGAATCTTTTCTCTGGATATTAACTATAAAGTAACTGATTTGAAAAATAAAAAATATATCGCGTGATTATCAACTTGGAATATTAAATATGATTTTAATTAAAAAATTAAGATAATATATAAATTTACAACTGGCATTGCATAAATTAGAAGGTGTATTGAAGTAGTTTGTTGTGTCTTTGAAGACTGAAAAGGAAATAATAATAACAGCTGCTGGTTTTTTGTTTTTTGTTTTGGTTCCAATATATGAATATAATTGTTGGTAGTGGTAGTAGAGAAGTGTCTATTTGAAACAGGTAAATTTTGAAAAAGAGAATAGGTTTTCTAAAAACGATTGAACAACATATATGGTCGAAAGCTCTCTGATTTGCGGCTAAAATTACCCACGTTTAATGATAGTAACAAGCTGGCCTACAGGCTACAGCTAGTATCCTGTGCAACGCTTCTTTGAAATAAACTATTAGAAAGTTTAAACGTAACTTTTAGATTTATATCATAGCTAGTTTATAAATCTAAACCTAAAACTATGAAAAAATCAACCCCTTCAAGCTTCTTCGGGCTTTCGCTCAAGATCGAAGGGGGCATACTTATAAGATTATTTTGAAAATTAAATTAACACACTATATGATGTAGGACATCTTGAGAATTTCCTGTTTTCCTTTTTACTTTTTTAGTTTTTGACAATATATAACTCAAATTGGTTTCGAGATTTTCCTGTTTTAGTTAAATAAGGGGATCCTAAATCCTATAGGAAATATTTTTATTTTTCTATTTAAGCCAGATTCAATATTATTGTTATTCAGTTTTTAAAATATTAATAAAATCGTTCTTTGAAGTAAATTCTGTCAGCTTTCGTTGTGTCACTATAGAAAATATTTTAATTATTTCAGTTGAACGTGAATCACAAGTGGAATGGGTCACCTCACCGACCATGGATAAGTATGTGTCCTATAGAAGACATGTCTCAACTTGTCCTTGTATTTATCAAAATATATATATATATATTTATACAAATTCTTGGAAATTAATGTTCTCTGTCCCTATCAAAAACAACTCAAGGAGACAAGGACAACTCAAGGATGACATGATCAAGAAAGAAGAAGAACAGCCTCTAATCAATTGATTAACTAAATGACCTTATAATTAATTTTAATGATGAAGATAATGTCAAGAGATAGAGCAAAGCATTTTTTAATTAGTAGTGTTTGTTTGTGCTTTTGTTAATTCTTTTCCCACTCCATCATTATCTGGTTATTCTAGGCATATTCTAGTATAATAATTGTGACTCTTGTAAAATATTATAGTATATGATTATGATACTTGTGTTTTTGCAATTGGTATAGCTTTGCCTTAATGGAAATTAGTGTATAAAAGGTTCCATCATATGACCTAAGAATTAAGCAATTGAATATATATGATACCTAATCCCCCTATAATTAATTTGAATATTCGAGGGACTTCTTTTGCTATACCAATAATTACAAATCTTGATTTCATAGTATTCTCTCGAAATAAATAGAAACATTTAATTTGATGGTATAAACAGTATATTAAAATAAAATCTCGAACGAGCTTAATTGTTCTAGGAAGAATAAGTAAAATCAAATTCCGGAAAAAACAAACCGAGATGGGCACATGAGAATGAGACAATGAGTGAATGACTATATATATATATACGTTTCGGTTCACATCAGTGAACATTGATATAGCTACACCAGAACCAATGCAGGTGGACCACTGATTATGAAGAAGTTTTGACAAAGACTCAAATTATGTAAATCTAGTAGTCCACATCCAACAAACTGATGAAATTATATCAGTAACACTAACTTTAAACTCATGTGGTGACAAAGTCACTCCTTTAATAAATTAAGTTTAAAAGGCACATATTATGGTGAACTACCAAAATTGCCCTTATTTTACACATTTCTCTTTCTTACTTTGAAGTTTTCAGAGCTTTTTTCTTTCATCTTTTCTCTATAACAAACCTCCAATGGAAGTTAAACACCATTACTTTATCAAATCATCTTCATTGGATAGTTAATTTTGTGGCACTACGCAGACGCATTCGGGGGTCGAGCTCTACGGTAGTCGAGCTGCCCGGTCAGCTCGCGGGGGTGCAGGGGGCACCTTATCAAATCAGCTTTTTTTTTTTCAATTTAAAACCCTTCATTGAATTCATTTTTATTTGTTCTCCGTGTTTTTTGTAAACCATAAGTTGGTTGTGTGAATTACTCGAGTAGTGTATGAAAAGGCTCAGGTAGTGAATGAAAAGGCACGGGTAGTGAATGAAAAGGCTCGGGTAGTGTATGAAAAGGCTTGAATAGTGAATGAAAAAGCTCGGGGTAGTGAATGAAAAGGCTCGGGTAGTGTATGAAAAGGCTCGAATAGTGAATGAAAAGGCTCGAGTAATGAATGAAAAGGCAGGGGTAGTGAATGAAAAGGCTCGGGTAATGAATGAAAAGGCAGGGGTAGTGAATGAAAAGGCACGGGTAGTGAATGAAAAGGCTCGGGTAGTGTATGAAAAGGCTTGAATAGTGAATGAAAAGGCTTGGGTAGTGAATGAAAAGGCTCGGGTAGTGTATGAAAATGCTCGGGTAGTGAATGAAAAGGCACGGGTAGTGAATGAAAAGGCACGGGTAGTGAATGAAAAGACTCGGGTAGTAAATGAAAAGACTCGGGTAGTGTATGAAAAGGCTCGGGTAGTGTATGAAAAGACTCGGGTAGTGAATGAAAAGGCTCAGGTAGTGAATGAAAATGCTCGAGTAGTGTATGAAAAGACTCGAATAGTGAATGAAAAGGTTCGGGCAGTGTATGAAAAGGCTCGGGTAGTGTATGAAAAGGCTCGAACATAGTGTCTGAAAAGGCTCGAATCAAGTGTAAAAAGGCTCGAACCAAGTGTAAAAAGGCTCGAACCTAGTGTAAAAAGGCACGGAAAGGAACAAAAAGGCTCGGATCTAGTGTAAAAAGGCTCGAACCTAGTGTAAAAAGGCACGGAAAGGCATAAAAAGGCTCAAACATAGTGTAAAAAGGCACGGAAAGGCATAAAAAAGCTCGAATCAAGTGTAAAAAGGCTTGAACCTAGCGTAAAAAGGCACGGAAAGACATAAAAATGCTCGAACCTAGTGTAAAAAGGCTCGAACCTAGTGTAAAAAGGCTCGAACCTAGAGTAAAAAGGCACGAAAAAGCATAAAAAAGCTCAAATCTAGCGTAAAAAGACATGAAAATGCACAAAAAGGCTCGAACCTAGTGTAAAAAGGCACGAAAATGCACAAAAAGGTTCGAACCTAGTGTAAAAAGGCTAGAAAAGGCACGAAAAGGCACGAAAAGGCTCGGATCTAATGTAAAAAGGCTCGAACCTAGTGTAAAAAGGCTCGAACCTAGTGTAAAAAGACTCGAAAAGGCTCGAATCTAGTGTCAAAAGGCACGAAAAGGCTCGGATGTTTTCTCTCAAAGATTTTCTCTCTATGTTTAAAAAAGATATAAACTGACAAAAAAAAGGTATTTTTGTCTGGTCACCTAAATAGGTGTCTTTTAAACTTAAGTTAGTAATGTGGTGTTTATATATATATATATATGTAGTTTCAAGTGAAGTGAAAGTGATCATAATTCATAAATCAAAAACAGAACTAGCATGATCACTTGTGTGCATTGATGATTGATGGAACTTGAAAACAAAGAGCACATGTATTATGCATGCTTTCCTCATGATTCTTCCATTTTAAGAAAGATTAATTTATTCAACTTGAGCTTGATCAGTTTGGTCTAAAACTGAGCAAATTAAAGTATATGATCTTTTGTATAGGATTTTGTCTTGTCAAACAAACAGTCATAGCTTTGGCTTTGATCATTTACTTTCAGTGAAACTTTTCACCTTTTGCATTTTTTTTTACTAGTTATATTGAGTGAGAAAAATTGAAGTGGGTCACCCAAAACTTTGTCTACGACTGGATGGTGAAACTCACCATCCACAAACGTGTATATAAATGAATAAAATAAACCATGCAGCACATGTACAGTCTCTTTTCATGAAGGTCTTGCTATCTTCATGAGTCAGCTGTGAGCTATAGAGACAAAATTCGAAACGTACCATCTAAAAGTTCTCTGCTCATGGATTTTTTCATTTTCAATTTTTTTCAACAAAGTGACAAATTTAAATTTCCACTTTATTTAGATTATTATTTCATGATCTTGTAAAATATAAGGATTAAATGTATCATTTTGAATACAATCCAAGTAGATATCTCTCGATCGTGATTTGAAATTTCAATGAAAATACAATATCATTTTTCTCATTGACGAGACTACGGTATCAAATATCAATATTCACTCCCTTGAATTATCTTGAAGAAATGGTTATGTATAATTGTATAAATGAAGAAAGAAGAACGGGCATGTGAGAGATCGAGAGAGTACGTGATAACGTGAAAGGTGAATATAAGGAGGGTAGATTAATTTAGGGTTCATGTTTGCATGTTGCTTTGGACAGGCTGGAAGCAGTACTGTGATTGGTTGGACATAATAAGTATCAAACCAGTAAGTGACAGCTGTATCCAATACATTTTCAGTAGTGGTGGAGGCCCACTACGTGAGCCCTCGGGTCCACCGGAGTGATTATCACCTGATCAACGCAGTGATTGCTATATCTCTACTTTGTTCTCATCTTTAATTTTCCCATACCACCCAAGTTGCCATTTTTATTTTCCAGAATTCCAGTCAACCAATGCCTATTATAATAATGTTCTACTTTTACTCCAATCAACAAAGAAAATATTCAATTTTGTGTTGGATTTCATTATTTTATTTTCTTCAAGTTTATATATGTAAAGTTTATTTCATTTTATTTTTTGTTTGACGATCAATCCTGAAAACGAATTTTTTTTTATTATTTATTTTTTATTTTTTATTTTTATGAACTTTATAATCATATGAATTCATGAGAAAAAATTTCTTTGATTTACAATCAAAATTACTTTTAGAACTAATTGAAAAAAGCTCAAGAAAGATAAAAATTTGATACACAGTCACGCACTCATCGTGGAAAATTATCTCAAGAGTAGAAATTATTATTATTATTCTTGCTATTTTTTTTTTTATTTGAAGTTATTATTATTATTATTATTATTATTATTATTATTATTATTATTATTATTATAGTAACTTAAATGTAAATTAGGCTAATAAAATGAGAGTAATTAGTATAATTAATTAAAGGATAATTACCCTAGTGGCCATCGAATTGATGACACATTATCGAAATGGCCACTTGATTGGAAAATTGTTCCAAAATGACTATTTTTGGCAAATTTTGTGACATTAATGGTCATTCCATTTAATTTCATCTAATTCCATCCAATGAGTGGCATTTTGATAAATAAAAGGATGACATTAATTTATTTTAGATTTTTTTTTTTTTTTTTTTGGAAATCAATTTTTTCTTTTGTTTTTTGAAACGAATAATTATATTTTGTATGTACATATTATATATATTTATATATATATATATATATCTCGAAAACACACACACACACACACACATATATATATATATATTTCTTTTTAAAAAAGATTAAAACTACAAAATCTAAAAAATCTAAAAAAAAAAAGAAGAGATATATATTTACACACACTAAATATAATTATTCTTTTCAAAAAAAGAAAAAATTGATTTCCAAAAAACATCTAAAATAAATTAATGACATCCCTTTATTTACCAAAATGTCACCCATTGGATGGAATTTAGATGAAATTTAATGGAATGACCATTAGTGTTACAAAGTTCGCCAAAAATGACCATTTTGGAACAACTTTCTAATCCAGTGACCATTTTGATAACGTGTCATCAATTCGATAGCCATCGGGGTAATTATCCCATTAATTAAGTTGATCCTATTTTCAAAAGGACCAAAAAGTTCTAGCAAAAATAATATATGTATATATATATATATATATATTTAACTACAAATTTTAATCAAGGTCCAGTTGATTGGATTCCCTTGGTGACCAAATCAAAAAGAAAAATGAAACTAACTTTTAAGATTTTATCTAATTCCAAGTTTCAAATGAGTAAGGGAAGTTCTAAGAGTCCCCTTGTAGCTGAGACTAAGATTCGCTCTGATTCTGCGGCTTCACTAGTCCAAGCAGAATTAAGCCTTGTCGCCTATTGAGTCGTACTGGTTGAGGCAAAAAGGAATGATCCTATTGATCTAGTTAATTAAGTTCATGTTTTTTTTTTTTTTGAGGTCTGCGTGCCATTTAGATTTATGTGTTTTAGGGCATGCACGTCCCTTTTGCTTTCGTTTTTCTTTTCTCTTTTTTATTTTTATTTTTATTAATAAAAGTTGTGTTTAGAATAAAAAATCATTATTATTAACTATTGAGATATTAATTTCAAGCTTTCGTTTTTCTTTTCCCTTTTTTATTTTTTATTTTTTATTTTTATTAATACGTCAGATTGTAATAGTTTTGTGATTACTAATGAGATTATTCACTCTTGGAAACAGGATAGGATTGGGGATTTGCTTGTTAAATTATATTTTAAGAAAGCCTATGATGGTGTGAATCACGATTTTTTGTTTGATGTTATGGCCTCAATGGGGTTTGGGTCGAGATGGATGAATTGGATTAGGTGGTGTATTGCTTTGCCGACTATCTCGGTATTGGTCAATGGCAGCCCGACTAATCAATTTTTGGTAGGAAGGGGATTATGTCAAGGTGATCCTTTATCACCTTTCCTGTTCAACTTGGTGGTGGAAGTGTTAAGTGTTTTTTTTGAGAAAGCGAAATATCTTGAGCTGATGAAATGGATTGAGTTGGGTGGTGGGACAATACATATTTCCCTCCTTCAATTTGCTGATGATACGATGTTGTTATTAAAGCTGAAGAAGGAGTATTTGTTAAATGCCAAGAGAATTTTGAGGTGTTTCGAGCTTGTGTCTGGTCTGAGAATTAACTTTCATAAGACTTGCTTGGTGAAGGTGGGAAAGAAGGCGTCGATTGATGTGGACTGGGCAGGTGTATTCTAATGTTCAGAGTCAAAACTCCCTATTACTTACTTGGGGTTTCCTTTTGGTGGAAATCCGAATAAGGAAACATTGTGGAACCCAGTCATAAACAATATTAAAAAGAGGTTGCTCCATGGAAAATGGGTTTTATGTCTAAGAGTTGGAGAATGGGGTTGATCAAGTCGGTTCTCTTAAGTCTTCTGACATATTTTATGTCGATTTTTAGAGTTCCAATTTGTGTAGCAAGGAGTATTGAAAAATCTCAACGGGAGTTTTTTTGGAACGATGACATTGTTAAGAAGGAAATTCATTTTATGGATTGGAATTCCATTTTCAAAAGTAAAAGGAATGGGGGTTTGGAGATTGGTAGGATTCTGGAGAAAGGGAAGAGCTTGATAGCGAAATGGATATAGAGATTTGGCAGGGAGGTGGATTCTTTATGGAAATCCGTCATTTGTGCCAAATAGATAATAAGTTACTGTTGTGGAATTGGCAGAGCCTCGTGGTTGGTTCTCATTTCGTCAAGGCTGTCAGCAAGTTGTGATGTGCTGGTAGCTCGTCTCACAAGGTAATAGATGATGGTTTACGTGTGGTGGTGGAAAATGGTGAAAGAATTAGGTTTTGGGAGGATATTGTGTTTGGATTGAATCCTTTAAGAATTGCTTTTCCTTATATTTTCGCATTAGCTAGAAACAAAGTAAGTAGGTTGGTGGATAATGGTAGATGGGAGGGTGGAAATGGGTTTGGGATGTTTTTTTTCGAAGATCTTTATTCGAATGGGAGTTAGATTAATGAAAATGTTTCTTATTGGCACTGGAATGTATTTCAGTTAGAAGTAGTATTCATG
This sequence comes from Acer negundo, assembly GCA_035582765.1. Taxonomy (NCBI): domain Eukaryota; kingdom Viridiplantae; phylum Streptophyta; class Magnoliopsida; order Sapindales; family Sapindaceae; genus Acer; species Acer negundo. The sequence continues at coordinate 1,229,077 of CM069240.1, read as the reverse complement.
ATACTTTAGGGTGGGCTTTTTGTCCTAATGGTTCATTCTCTGTAAGCTTTTTTAGGAGGTGCTTGGAGGAATTAGATAGTGGTGTTAGTTCTTCGTCTACTATGTTATGGCAAGGTCTTTCTCTTCCGAAGGTAGAGCTGTTTGTCTAGCAGATGTTAAAAGGGAAGGTTTCGGCGAGGGAGGTGATTCAAAGACTGGGGTTCGTTTATTTGGCTTCTTTAGAATGCTCGCTTTGTAGAAAGGAGATCGAATCGATGGATCACTTGCTTCTTCATTGCTTATGGTCTTCGAAGCTTTAGTTGGGTTGTATGGTTTGGTGGGGTGTGAATTTTTTCTTCAGCAGGTCAATTGCGAAGTGATTGCAAGGTTGGGTAGATTTATGTCCTAATTATAATAGTAGGAGAGCTTGGGATTTATTGTTTTATATGGTGTTGTGGTCATTTGGGAGGTTCGAAATGATCTGGTTCTCAAGGAAGTTGAAGCTAATTTGGGCAAGGCTTTGGATTCGGTAAAATTCAGAGTTGTTTCATGGTTCAAGTATCTTGGTAGTGGCTCTATTGAAGACTTATCCATTATTCTCTTGGATATCGGCGGTAGGTGCATTGACAAGCATAAAGGAAAGATTGTGAAGTTCTGTGAATGTGTGCCTCCAGATGAGGATAATATATTTTTCAATGTCGATGGGTTTACCTTGGGTTGTTCGGGATGGCAGGTGTAGAAGGTGTTCTTCGTAACGCAGAAGGACAAGTTTTGTGTTTGTTTTCGACTTTTTTGGGAATATGGAACTCTAACTTTGTCGAAGTTTTTGCCATACATTCGATATGTCAGTTGTTAGCCTCCAAACATCAGCTTTTGAATCGATCAATTTCCATCATAAGCGATTCAAAATCGGCGGTCTCCTTGGCGAATGGTGAAGGTTTTGGCAATTTCAAGCTAGTCAAGATGGTGTATGATATTCTTGAGTTCCTAAGCTGCAATAAGGGTGTTTCAGTCGTCTTTAAAAATTGAGGATCAAATGCATTTGCTGATATTTTAGCTAAATTGGGGTCTAACAGAGTAGGGAATAAGTTAGAATGGGGAGACCTGTGGTCGTTTTTTGCTTTCCTTTTTAGAGTCGTTTTGTTCTGATTTGGTCTTGTATTGTATCTGCCGTTGGTGGTGTGGGTTGTGTCGAGGCTCTGTTTTTGTTTTGGCTCCTACCCTGTTTGTTATATGTTATGCTGGCTTAGATGCTGTGCTTTGCTGATGTATTTTTGATGTAGGACAAGTAGCTGATTCCTACATGGCTTTGAGGGACCATCCTAAATTCAAGGCTAAGTGACTTCACCTGAAGCGTATCAACGAGATATTTTCAAGTCACAGCCTTTGGCAGTGAGGCATGTCACTTTTTAGCCAAATTCCATCTTTTAGGTCCCGTAATTGTTGTTTTTGCTATTTTATAAAAGTTTCCTTTTTTGTCATAAATTGAGTTTGACAAGTCAGAATTGTCTATTTTCAATTCTGGCTTGATTAGGGTCTTTAGTAGTATTTATTTTTGCAACTATCTCAATTTTTCAATTTTTGGTAATTTTATGATTTAGTTTCATTTTTTATCCAACAAGAATTAGGGTTAGAGTTTTTTGCTTTAAATATATTTGTAAGCCGAAAGGCTCATTAGCTTTTCATTCAATAAAATTATTCAGAGTTTATTTCTCTCTTTTCTGGTGGATTCCAGAGTTTATCACAGAATATTGATGTTGGTCGTATTCTTTTGTGTTTTTCGCTGCGTCAATTTTGGATGTTTTTTGGCCTCATTTTAATAAATATCGATGTTTCAAAAAATAAAAATAAAAATAAAGGTTGTGTTTAGAATAAAAAAATAATAATAATTAACTATTGAGATATATATTTCAAAACATGAAACAGCCCTTAAATTACATATATATGAAATAATCTCACCTCATTGTGATGGATCATGAGATAAATGAATAAATGAATAATAATAATAAGTATCAAAATAATAATAATAATAATAATAATAATAATAATAATAATAATAAGAAAGAAATCTAATTTCTGTAAAAATGTTTTTTTTTTTTTTTTTTTCACTCGTCAACAAATAACATTTTTCTTTTTTTGTGAAATAGACAAATAACTTTTTTAGTATTTGTTATAAGAGCATCTCTAACCCAATACACAAAATATTACACCAGCTTGTTATAAAAAGAACACCTTTCTTACACCAATTTTTTTTTTTTTTTTTCACTCCAATGTATCCACGTTAAATTTTACATCAAAAAAGCATCTTTGAAGAATATTCTCTGAATAAATATTATACAATACCAATTCATTTATATTAGGGAAAATATCGTTTTCGTCCCTATGGTCTACCATATTATTTATTTTGGTCCCCGTCGTTCCAGTATTGGCTATGTAGGGCCAAATATTTTCAATTAATCTCTATTTTAGTCCCTACCGTCCAATTCTGTTAGGGTTTCTCAGAATTCCGTCTAGTTAACGAGTGTAAGATGGTAATTCAACGTTAAAGTTTTTAGAAGCCGAAAGGGCATAATGGTAGTTTTGAAATTAATTAACTAAAAAAAAAAAACTAATTAAATTTATAATTAATTAAATTTAAAAATAAAACTAATTAAATTAATAATTAATAATCAATAAATGTAATAAAATTAAATAAAAACAATTAAAACAATAAAATTAAATTAATATTTTAAGAGAAATTTATTATACAAAATGTTTTAATAAAATATTAATAACCTTCCTTATAATAAATATTTAATTTGTTTAAAAATAACAAAAATTGAACTTTTGATTCCACCAAATCCAAAAAAATGAAAAAAAAAAATCATTTCCAAAAACCACCTAATCCAATCTCTCTCTCTCTCTCTCTCTCTCTCTCTCTCTCTCTCTCTCTCTCTCTCCCATCTCTCACTATCTCTCCCTCTTTTCTTCTTCATCCCCTTCATCTTCTTTAACCCACCAAACCCTAACCCTAACCTAAACCTAAACCCAAACCCATACCAATTCACCACCGCCTTCAAACCCATACCAATCCACCACCGCCTCCAAACCCACACCACCGCTACCTCCACCTCCGCCGCCTCTAACTCCACACCTCCAAATCCACTGTCGCCACCACCACCTCCTCTAAACCCACACCACCACCACCACCACCTCCTCTAAACCCATACCTCCACCACATCCACACCACCACCTCCAAACCGACACCACACCTGATTCACAAACAAACACCAAACTACCATCTTTCTCACACCAAACCACCATCTCTCTCACACAAAACCCCCAAGATTAGGTTTCGATTTGGTATAGAAAAAAATTGTTGAATGTGGTGTTTGCGGTGGTGGAATTTCTGGGTTCAGTGGTGTTGATGATGATGAATGGTTGAATGTTTTAAATTTTAAAGAAAGAGGAGATCAAGACCGACGGTTGGTTCGATTCGGCTGTGGCAACTGATTTGGAGGCTCGGTGAGGATGTGAGGGACGGCGACGGCTTGGTTCGGTGGTGTTTGTGGGTGTGACTGTGTTCGTGGGTGTGACTGGTTGGAGATGTTGGTGTTGTGTTATGAGTTTAGAGTTGATGATGGTGTTCTGTGTTCTGGGTTGGGTTTGAGTTTGATGTTGATGATGGTGTTTTCTGGGTTTGGTGGTTGGTGATGAGGAATGTTGAATTTGTGTTTTTTTTTTCTTTTTGATTTCTTGTCAAAAAAAAAAAATAATAATAATAAATAAAAAGAATATGGAGATGATGGTGATTGTAAAAAAAAAATCTGAATAAACTGATTGTCAAAAAAGAATTTGTGTTTTCTTATGTTGTTGTTGAATAAATAGATGAAGGTTTTTTTTTTTTTTTTTATTTTTAATTTTAAGGTTTTTTTTTTTTTTTTTTTTAATTAGATAGAGATCCAGATTGGATCCCCATCGTCCATCTTATGATATGGACAGTGGGGATCCAATCTGAATCTCCACTCAATCAATTTATTATTACTTTTTAAAGTTTTTTATTTTTAATTAGGTGGAGATCCAGATTAGATCATTGATGTCCATCTCATGAGATGGACGGTGGTGATCTAATATGGATCTCCACTCAATCAATTTAATTTAATTTATTTTTTTAAGTTTTTAAAAATCATTTAAATATTTATAAGAAGGGTAATATTGTCTTTGTAGCCAATTCGGCCATTATTAGAGGCATAACGGTCATTTGACCATCTACCATGTTAGGTGGTCTAATTTTAACATAAAATGTCATAGAAGGACTAAATTGGTTAATATTGGAACAATGGGGACTAAAATGAATAATACAGTAAACCATAGGGACGAAAATGATATTTTTCCTTTATATTAGTTAATTTATATAATATTCAATAATTTTATTGACATAAAATATATATCAAAATGGGTATCATTTTAAAGATCTCAACAATATTTTTACAACGGTATATTTTTTAGAAATATATATTGTTATAATTAAGTATGAGATATTTTATAATTAAGTATGAGAGGATTAAATTGATAGTTTAAAAAAAAAAAAAAAAGTGATGTGACATTTAGAAAAAAAAAAAAAAAAGATTTGGTGGAGCTAACGGTGCTCACCGAATTTGTGTGTTCATAGTTAATTGGAGCTCATTTTTGACAAAATTGATGTTTTTGGTGTTTTTGGTGTGTTCATTCGAGTTGCACTGAGAAAATCATTTTAGATCCACAAGTACTCAAATCTTTGTAAAATTCAAAGTAGGACCTTACACATACAGTTGATAATCGACAACCACTCAATTCTTTCTTTTCATTTTTCTTCAACAATTACCTTTCTCTTTTCACAACCTATCTTTGTCGTAAATATACAAACTGAATCACAGATTAATTAATTAATAATAACAAATAAAATAAAAAGGAAAAAAAAATAAAAAAAATCTTTTGCATTGAGTTATTTCTGGCTGCATCTTTTGAGAAACGTCCAAAATTTCTTCATGAGAATCAGTCCAAGAGAGGTCTATTAATTACATGTTAAAGTTGTATATACATTATACATTATACTGTGCTAATTCTCAAAAGGATAAGAAATCGTTAAATATACAAATCAGTCAATTTCAACGTACCAACACCTCAAAATCTCTGGCTAAAAATGATGCACAAAAGATATGAAGATCTCAAGTTTAATATCTAGAAAATGATGGTGATCAAAACGTCTACATCTCTGTAAATTATTAGGGAAAATTACTCATCATAAGATTTGAATTCTCTTTTCAAGCTCTCATCAGTATATATGACGATGATCATTAAAAAAAGAAAAATATATATATAAGAAGATAAGATCAAGGTCTTAGGTACTTTGGATTATAATATTTCATGTGGTATATATAAAATTTAATAGTATTTACAATATATATAATCAACTTCAGTGATCCATACATGAATATTTTAACTAGCTAGAGGTTTTTCCTAATTCTAATTGTTTAAGTCTTTAAGATATCAGTCAACTTCACTGTTGCCATCATCACCATAATCAAGACGTGAAAACATGAAAAACTGCTTAAACTATCTCACTTTGTAGAAAGTGATACCCATATATAAGGAAGACTAGCTAATTAAAAAGTTGACCATTAATTTGTAGTGTGTACACTTGCCTGTATAAGTTATATTTATCTATTCATATGAATCATATATTTACTATGTACATCGAACGAAAAAATTATAATGAATCGATTGTAATGATACGACATCATGAAAACAAATATCTGACACCACTCAATAATATGGTTTGGTGTAAAGAATATGTTTATTCACTCTGAAATATCCCGAAATTCGTCGACACCGCCAAGATATCCTGAAAGTAATGAATTTTTTTAAATGAAAATGATAACGTCTTGTAAGAATTTGCAATTCTATTTATAGTTTTGTCTTCTCTCACGGTTCTCAAACCTCAACCTTTTATATATATATATATAAATAAATATATATGACATTTTGAAATCATAAGTTAAACACGTCCAATCACATTTATATATTTATATTGGGTGTGAGTATTTGTTAATGTGGGCCTGTAGACCCACTGTAAATGTGTAGCCGTTGTTGGACGTCCTAAAATTATAAAGTAATTAAAAACAATTACCACAGCCACACATTCACATTGGGTGTAAGTATTTGTTAATGTGTGGATGTGGTTGTGTGACTGTGAGCCCAATGTGAATGTGTGGCTGTGGTTAGACGTCGTGATCGTGAAATTATAAAGTTAGGACGGTCATGATTAGAGAATTATTATTATTATATGGTGATTCTCTAGTCAGGATGTTCTGACTTTATAATTTCATAACGTCCAACCATGGCCACACACTCACAGTAGGTTCACAGCCCTACATTAACGAACATATCCACATCCAATATCCACATCCAATATGAATGTGTGGCTGTTGTTGGACGTCTTTAACTTATAATTTAAGGACGTCCTTACTAGATAACCATCATATATATAGTATTTCTAATATCAGTTCGAACTGATATAAAATGATGCTTTGACAAATGCATGCAGCAAAGTGAAAACATTTAAATTCAATGACCCACATACAAGGAACTGATATATCTTATATCAACTGACATAAAATGATGCTTTGACAAATACATGCAGCCAAGTCAAAGTATTTAAATCCAATAATCCACATGCAAGAAACTGATATATCTTATATCAGTTCGAACTAACAATAGAAAAAAAAAAAAATATATATATATATATATATATGAATGAGTAACATTAAGTAACGTTACTCCACTCAAAATTCCAACATAAATGTAAGGTGTCATCACCATACACAATATGAGCCCACGCCATGATTTACAAGATTTTGTGTGGTGATGACACCTCACATTTGGGCTGGAATTTTGGATGGAGTAGCATTACTCATATATATATATATATATATATATATATTGTTTATCACTTTTCACTTTTAATAGCTAGCAAACTACTAACTAGATACATAAATTATGCTTTGTAATCATGATACAAATGAATTATTTTACATATTTTCAAGTAAATAAAAAAAAATACATGAAAACTTTTTGCAATAAATTACTATATTTATTACAAATATATATTTTTTAAATTAATTATTATTAATTAATCACTATATAATTTATTTAATTAATTGTTTTTAGTTTTCTTTAATACGTTAAATTGTAAATATTAAAAAAAAAATTATAGTTGAAAGTGTATAAAATAAAAGTATTTTGTTTTCAAATATTTGTGATTAAAAAAAAAGGTAAACCCACTTAACACTTACATTAAGTTTTCAATAAAACAAACAAACAAATAAAGAAATAAGAAATTAAGTTTGTAGTCATTATTCAGTTTTCCTTAAAATTCGGTCTTTGAACGAAAAAAAAAATGTAACCTAAATAAACAACTTTTTAGTTTTTATGTTTTTTCTTCTGCACAGTCAGAAGATGAAGAAACGTGCAACATAAAATGTAATTTGGGATCCAACGAGTAAGTTGAAGACACGAAGGTCCTGTCCGTTTTGAAGTGGGCTTTGGCTATGTCTTATCTCCTTCAAGAATTTGGGCTTGGGCTGATTTACAAATGCTCATGAGTCATGACACCTCGAAAATACTCAAAACTGGACTATTGGAGGAGAGGAGGATGATTTTTTCAGATAAATTATCGAATATAAAGGGAAAATTATATTTTAATCCCTGTAGTTTGCCTTAATCTACGTTAAATCCACAGATGTTGGAATTATAATTTTTAGTTCATTATTATTCTTACAATAGGGATTGTAGTCCCTATCGTCCAATTCCGTTAGGGTTTCACTGAATTCTGTTAAGTCAACAAGAGTAAATAGGTAAATTAAATATTAATAAATATTATTAAATTAAATAATAAATATTTTTTAATGAATTAAATAATAAATAAATATTACAAATAAAAAATGAAAAATGAAAAAAATAAAATAAAATCTTCCTCTCTCCTCTTTCTCAAGATCTCTCATCATCTTCACCAAAAAAAAAAAAAAAAAAACCCAAATTCAACACCCATTCAAATCATTCAAACACCAAACCCATCACAAATCCAATTTGGGATCTCAACCTCCACACCACGACTACCATCGAAACCCATATTCAACCCGGATTCAAACCACAAATTTCAACCAAAAACCCCAAAATCAAACCATAAATTTCAGTCAAAAACCCCAAAAATCTAACCGAAATCAACCCCAAATCACAATCATCCAACATCAACACCAACGCAAATCAAACCACCACTGAAATCGGCCACCACCACCACCACCACCACCAAACCCAAACCCACCCACACAAACACAAACACAACCAGATTGGAGTGAGAGATTGAGATAAGAGAGAAGATAGTTCTAGTATTGAGATGAGATCGAACTCAAACTAGGGATGGTAAAATTATCTACGGATACAGATATCTGTAACAATCCGTTCAATTTAAAATAGGGATGAATGCTATTATTTTGGGTACGGAGTAGAGATGAATGTCATTCTAATATTCATTTTATTTTCGGGGACGAGGATGAATATCGTCTATGAATATCCATCCCCATCCAGATCCATTATAAATTTTAATATTTTAAATATATAAAAATATATTATGTAATTATTAATTCTAATTATATAAGTTATTATTAATTTTTATATTTAAACTTTATTGGATGTATCTGTTTCTCTTTAAATATGATAAAATATATCATTACATATGTTAGTTATATTTTTCGTTTGTAAACAATACAAATTTACAATTTTTTCATCGGATACGAATATAAACGAAGCGGGGATGGATATCTCTATCTTAATTAGCGGATTATCCAAATCTGCCCCACTCACTTAGAAATGTGGATGGATACGGGGATAGATATATATATATATATATCTTAAACGGAAACGGGGATGGATATTGGGGTATATATACCCAATCTGATCCATTGCCATCCCTAACTCAAACCATTTCAATCCAGAAGCAACGACGATGACGGCAATAAAAAATGCGACAACAACAATTGGAAGCCCGATCGAGTGTTGATCTCTTCTTTCTCAATCACTCTCTCTTCTTCTTCTTTCTCGGCTTCGGGGTGGTTTATAGTGGGTAGTTGATGGTGGTGGTGGTGAGAGATAGATAATAAGATTGATGGGTTTGGATCTAAACCGATGGTGAGATATAAAAAAATTGTTTTTAAATTTTGTTTTATTTTTAATTTTTGGGAATTAGAGTCACCAACACTCATCTGGTGATTATAAATTATAAATTTAATTAGTTTATTTTTAAATTTAATTAATTATAAATTTAATTAGTCTTATTTTTAAATTTAATTTACTATAAATTTATTTAGTTTTTTTTTTCATTTTTTAATTAGTTATATATATTTAAATTTTAAATTTAATTAGTTTATTTTTTTTTTCATTTTTTATTTAATTAAGTCAAGGGGTATAACAATCATTTTACCTTCTGACACAATAGAATCCGTCATTTTCACGGATTAAGGCAAACTACATGGACTAAAATACGATTCTCCCAAATATAAAGGAAGTTTCGAACAAGGCAAGTTATATATTGAAACGAGAAGAACTTCAACAGGATTGAGCAAAACACTTATATTGTACTATGTGACATGCAATTTTTTATAGGGGTAATTACCCCGGTGGCCATCAACTTATGTCACCACTATTAAAATGGCCATCGGATATATATGTTTGAGATATGTTATACGTATATACACATACTAAATATAATTATATGTTTCAAAAAAAAAAAAAATTGATTTTCAAAAAATATCTAAAATAAATTAAGTTATCCCCTTATTTATCAAAATGCCACTTATTGGATGGAATTGGATGGAAATGGATGGAATTAGATGGAAATGACCGTTAGTGTAATAGTGTTTGCCAAAAATGGTCATTTTGAAACCAATTCCCCATCCGTTCAATTTTTTGTTACTGTTACATTATAAATATAAATTGTTGGCTACGATTTATATTTTTTGCCATCCTATAATGTTTAAACAATAACACAATAATCTTATGATCATCAGTAATATGGTATCATATTCTGTTTGATTATATGATTGAGAGTGGTCATATGTTTTCAATCTTGAAAACCATGCGAGATGATAATCCATTTAATTGTTTATCAACTATCAAGTGCAGTGAACATGGGGAACAAACAGCTATCGTGTGTGTTCACACTTCAAAAGGCCTACAGTGTACATGTTATGCATGTTACCCGCAAAATAATTATATTAAGTGACAATTTTCTTCAATTTGTATCACTTTTCTCTACTGTATTGACTAAGAGAAAGTCAATGGATCTAAACATAAATGAAGTTTTGTGGGCATCAGACTAGAGAAAATTAAAGTGTTATATTAATCACGTACAACTCACAAGAGGATTGAAGAAATCTTCCAAATAAGAAAGTTTTCAATGAAATCGGTATACCACATCATTCCTATATATTGATTATCTATTCAAACACCGTTATTATATATAATTATTTTTTAAAGAAAATTACTAATTAATTTAAATATAAATCAAAACGTCACAAACTTCTATTTGATAAAGAGAACAAACAATGTGTTGCATGCCCCCATCCATTTGCAGATATTTATTTCAGTAAGTAGTGTAACTGGTGGAGTGGGCATGAAGTCGCAATCGATATTTGGAGGAATTGAAGAGTTTGATGCCAACATTTTTTGTGTGTTTCAGTTGTAACTTGTCTAAGTCACTATTGGTTACTTAAAAGCAAATATATATCACTCATGAGTTTTACCACTCCCACTAGCTACCCACCCAAACCTCCATTACCATCGGTTGCACATCTACCCAACTCAACTAATTCAATATGATATTATATTTATATGGAGAGTGAGTATTTCGATTATAAGGGATCCCTTATTTTAATTTCAATAAGGATTTTAATGAAATAACATCGATTTTTATGAATTTTGATCTGATTTTTTTTTATGGATGATAAGTTCAATGAAATGTACTTATCAATAAAATTTGAAAAATTTTCAAACACTAAAATTATTTTTTTTTTTATTTTGTTAAATATGAAGGCATCAAAAAATAGATAAAATATAGGAAATTTAAGAAAAATATTTTTAGTTCTTGAAAAAAATCTCAAATTTAATTATAAGTAGATTTCAATGAACTTATAATTCACAAAAAAAATTCAAATCAAAATTCATAAAAATCAATATGATTTCATTATGGTCCTTGACGGCATTAAAATAAGGGATCCCTCTCTTTATATGAAATAATGGCTATTGGATATACAATAAACATGTTTTCATTAATTAATATAATTATGGCTTTATTTGCTGTCTCTCTCTTGTTGAACTTGAATTTTCTTATAATAATATTACTTTGTCCAAATTTAGCATTAAAATTTGATGTCCAAATGATGTGACATCACTATAATCCATTAATTTAAATTGTATTATATATTTTAACGAACATATAGAAAGGGAATGAAATATTGTTCAAGAAAGAAGAAGAAAAGGAAATGAAATACAGCAAGTACAAACACACTATTTGAGAATTTTCAAGATGCATGGTACGTCCGCATTTTTCTTATAATGTGTCAGCATCAACTTTTAACCGAAGGAGTTTACATAGAGAAAAGAATTTTATCATTATCTCCAGTAAATAAAGCTTAAATCCAAACACTGAAAAGAAAAGTCAACACGTAAAGAAAACAAAATGTGAGCGTCTACTTCAAAATATCAATTATCATATAATAGAAAGAGGTGTCCAATATTGCGTTGTGATTGTGGCAAGACTCGAGCCTGAAACACATTTGAGATGACCTTTTGAAAATTGACAATTTTTATGTTTATTTTTCGAAATCAGACACCAAACAGGTTAGAGATTTATTGGATCATGCCGAGATTAATCACGACATGCGTCACCCATATATCTCTCTCTCATAATTGTCATGAGGTATCTACTTCCACTAGATTTCAAAGGAAATATCTCCTCACACTTTACGGTACGTTATGGGCAAAAGTGAAACAATATATTTGATGCCAGAGTTTAAACTCGTGATAGAGCTGCGTTTTGAAAACTGATCACCAAGACAAATGACAGTCGGCGAGTTGACAATATTTGTGTGGAGAGGTTGTGTTATTATTAAAGTATGCAATTGCATGATTAATTAGGTGCATATATAATGCAGTACTTTAGGGCTCAAGCTCATCATATACATATAAAATTCTATATGATTTAAGTACTAAACCTAGCTTACTATAAAGACGGTGAGGAGGCAATTTTGTCTCTTACAATGAAACAAAGACCTAAGTGGGATTTAAAATATTAGAAACTATACAAAACAATCTGCTAATTGTCAAAAAATTTAGGTGTCAAAATGGAAACTGTAGTGCTTATAATATGTGAACAACTGAACAAGTAGTGAACTAGCTTTTAGAGCATTGACTCCCACTCCTAACTAAACATGGCAGTTGTTACTACTTACTATAAGAAACTGATAATAATATAAAATTAAGGATATAAAAACCCCTTATTGTTATCAATAATTAGCTAGATAGCAAGTCTTGCACCGCTACTAGCTACCGACAACTGTTCTTCCTAGTTACATATTTGCGTTTTTATAACTTAATTATTATTAACATATATTGAAAATAATAAAGGAGGATAAAAAAAAAAGGGGATTATTGTCATCCTAAAGAAGAAAAAATGGAAAAAATAAATATGTTGTAATTAATCGGTATATATTTTTATATTTTTATAACCCAGAAATCCCCTGAACCTGCTTAGTGAACCCAAAATCGAAACGGGGATCCTACAAAACCCTACAATTTTTGGCAAAAAGGAGATTGTGGCCTTCGGTATTTTAGGTATCTATGAGGGGATTCAAACCCTAAACCTTGAAGCAAATAAACCACGTACATTACCATTTTACTAAACCCTTCAATCCTTCATGAGTAATTAAACTTGAATGCTATTACATTTGGTGTTAAATGCATTTCAAGTCCACGAGAACGTATTATTACAAGTTTATTTCTTGTTTTAATTTTATCCTTAATGATCATTAATTAATGGATCTACTATTTGGAATTCATTCTAAATTTATGATATACTTTAATTTTAAGGTGATTAATTATAAAATAAATCCCAGACTTTTTTCTTAATTCTGAATAGTTTTCGATTTTTTTTTTCTAAGAAAATAGATAAAGTGTTTTATCATTATGGCATTATAAAAGGAATAATAAAAAAAAAAGTTAATAAATATAAAATTGTTGATAGAATATTAGAATATAAAAGAGAGTGGAGAAGTAGTAGTAGAAGAGTAAGGGAAACAAGAAGGAAGCAAATTAATTAATGAAGGAGGAAGAGATATTGCATATATATATATATTCTAAGTGTACTTACTTCACCAACCAAATCGAAATCCCAACAAAAATGATAAAAAATATGAGGGCAGTTTGATGCTTTACTTAGTTTCAAGGGTGGTGGTGACTGGTGGTGACTTAACTATTTCTATTTCTTGCGAGATGGATGATACTATTGCTGTCTGCTGTTTGGTCTTACGTGCCCCTCACAACCCTTTCTCCTAATAATTCCACACGCCAAGAATCTCTTCCATATCCATTAACACACACTCCTCTCTCTCTCTCTCTCTCTCTCTCTCTCTCTCTCTCTCTCTCTCTCTCTCTCTCTCTCTCCACTTCACAGTTCACACACACACTTTTTTTTTTCAAAAGAAAATTATATATGATAAGAAAACCTAGCAGTAAAGCCACCGCCCTTGATGATTCTATTTTATTTATATGTGTATGATGTTCATAATTGACTCCTGTATCCTGCAAGTTCTATGCAATCAACCACCTGTTGACAGAATGACAAGAAAAAAAGAAGAAGAAGAAAACAAAAGAGAGTTAATGTTCATTGTTGTAAGTACTAGGTGTTGAAATTTGAATGCTAGAGGCCAGGTAGCAATAATGTTATATACATAATCAGAACATTAATTATCACATTAACATATAAATTTAATAAATAAAGATCTTAGATCTTTTTGTTTGATTTAATATTCATAAGCAAAACTGAATTTTAAAATTCGTTATGAATTTCTTTTGGATCTAATTAAATTCTATAAGGAAAAGTGTGATCACCATAGATGTTACGATTTTTTTTTTTTTTAAACTACTATAATAATTAATTCAAAATATGAATGGAGATGGACACAATTCAAACCCATAACGCTCTATGATGTAGGAGCAAATAAATACCACAAGATCACCGACCTAATCTCCACCGTAGATATTACAATGTCATAAATTATTACTTTGTTAACTATGTATTAGAAATATATAGAGTTTGGTGTTAATTAATTATTTGTGCAATATAAGAAGACTAAAGAATTATATATACTCCATGATTAATTACATTTTCTAATGTATTAAGAATTCTATAATGCATATCGTGTTATAGGAGTTGTATAATTATTTCGTTTACATTGTTAAAGTCATCAATTATTTGACTAGACAATTAAGCATGCCAATTCACATCGTACCATATTATAATTCCTTCTTATGTTCTAAAAAAACGGGTGTCTATAATTATTGAAGAAGCAAAAATCATCGTTGCTTATACAATTGACTTAATTTGTTTATGTAACATATATAGCTAGGGTATGTGTTTTAATGGGGAAAGGTGTCACAATTTTTGTGCCTGTACCAACCCTAATGATTGGGTACAACATAGAAAATAATATTAATCGAATAATTAGATCATTTAGCCGGCGTGATTTTTGGGTTTGTGCATGGCTGTAAAACATACAATTAAGTACATGTACATTACAATGGTGAAGTGGGTGGGTCAACTGCACATGATCTGCTTGATTATACAAGTTAATGCTCCAAAAACAAAAATAGAAATATGCCAGTAGTCACACAAATTAAGTCACAGTAGCTAATTACGCCACTCAAAACATGATTCGATCTTTTCTCTTTTAAAAAGTAAATCCGAAAAAGTTAGGGGTTTATTGTAACTTGTCGAGATTAAATACTAAATATACGGTCATGATTCAATATTAGCAGATGATGCACATCACATGTTAGTTGATGATTCAACTTAATACTAATACAGTAAATGTAAAATCTAAACCTACACCACTTGCGTGAAATGGGAGATGTATATCACATGTTAACGGATGATCCAACTTAATGCTAGTATGGTAAAACCAAGCACAGTAACAATTAGGACATATATAGAAAGCAAATAACAAAGAAAGAGTAACAGAAACATAAATAAAATAACAAATAAAGGAAAAAAAAAAAGAAAAAAGAAATAAAAGGTGGGGGTTTTTGAGGTGCAAAATATGTGGTTCCAGGCTTGCAAACCAATCCTGAATAAAGGAATCGTTGTCAAAAAGTAATGGGTTTGCTTCAAAGCCAACCGAATCTCAATCCTTTCCTCGCCTCCTCATACTTACATTGCATCTTTCTCTCTTTATTTATTTTGCTCACTTAAAACACCTCTATATATATATACAAACACATATAACTTCCAATATTGGAAACGCAAGACTGGCAAAGCAAATATACACGGTTACTGTTCACGGTTTTTGGTTTTCATATTTATTTTTTGACTCTCTTCACTAATATATACTCTTGTATAACATTAAAACATTCACTGCTAGCTCTCTAGTCTCTCCTACCTCAACACCTCTCTCTCCTCTGCTTTCTCTGTGTTTTTGCTATGATGATGATGATGATGATGATGGAAGCTCAAGATCAAGAAGACGTTATTATGGGGTGTACTAAAGATGATCAGGCTCATGTTATCAAAGGAAAGCGCACCAAGCGACAAAGGCCACAGTCACCTTTAGCCTTGGCCATGGTTTCAACAACCTCTTCTAGCGGCGGCAACGGCGGAGAAGCTGAAAGATTCAGTGATGATAATTCAGGCGTGATGGTGCGGGGAGCCTCTCCTACAACCTCAGTGGAATTATCAGCGGCGGCGACAACGAGGAGTACTGAAGAAGAAGAGGACATGGCTAATTGTTTGATTCTCTTAGCACAGAGCGGAAATACAAAGAAATTATTATCGTCGGAGGAGGAGCAGCAGAAGCCGAGAAATAATAATAATATTAATGTTATTAATACAACAACAAGCAACAAGGTCACCGGCGCCGGGTTATACGTTTATGAGTGCAAGACGTGTAACCGATGCTTTCCTTCGTTTCAAGCCCTAGGTGGGCACAGAGCTAGTCACAAGAAACCTAAGGCTCTTAATAATATTAATAACGATCAAGAAAAGAAGACGTTAGTGATATTGGAAGAAGAGGAAGATCATCGTTTCAAACACATGAGCACAACCCTTTCTCTTCAAATAGCAGAGAGGCCATCGTCGGCCGTGGCTTTGACGACGACCACTGGACACAACAACAACAACAACAACAACAAATCCAATAAGGTTCACGAGTGTTCAATTTGCAGTGCCGAGTTCTTGTCCGGTCAAGCCTTGGGCGGTCACATGAGACGCCACAGAGCCTTCACAACAACCGCGACAACAGCTTTGAGTATGGCTACAAGTGGTGGTAGTAACCTTGATCATCATCATAAAGCAAAGAAACCAAGAAATATTCTGCAATTAGATCTTAATCTTCCGGCCCCGGAAGAGGACTGCCGCGAATCGAAATTCAGTTTTTCTTCTAAAGAACAAGTTTTAGTGTTCTCAGCCTCTTCTTTGGTTGATTGCCATTACTAAATTCGACAATGTTAACATTATTATTAACATTATAACTGGATAATTGTTCATTCTTTGAATTCTTCTTAATTAATTGATCAATTGTTTTTCTTTGTTTAAATATTCTCATATTGTTAATTTGATGATGAAGTACTATAATATTCAATCAATTTGGATAATTAAGTTGATTGATTAATTAATTTTTTCCTTCTTGGGGTTGCTTTATTGATAGAGAAGTGTGAGGAGAGGAGTGTGGGGTTGGGATGAGTTTAGCACCACGAAAAATAGAAGAAGCGAAAGTGGTGGTGGATTAGGTTGTGTTGTTTGGTTTGAAAGAAAGCAAAAGCTGAGACTGATAGCCAGGAGAGGTGTGTCATGTGTGTCTGTTTCATTAATATGACAAAAAATTAAAAACGGATGGCAAGCAAAGCAAGGCAATGCAAAGCAGATACTACCTGACTACCCCTCTTTTAAGGATTTATCTACCTGTACATGTAACATGTCATTTAGGACACACAAACACAAAACACACTTTTAATGTAAAAATCACTTTGCTTTTCTCTTTTAAATTACGCTTTCTTTTACAAGGATCAAGATCCTCTCATTGTCTTGTTTTTCCTTAACTTTTCATAATCTAATAGCACCTAAACAAAATAAAAAATACATGATCAAGATTTGGTTAATTTTTTCTCTCTCATGCACCTTGATATTTTAATTAAACTTGAAAAATGCTAAGGAAAAACAAGAACCAAGGAGAGGATATTGATCTCTTTTACAAACAAATATAAATAACACCTGTGTTGTGGTGATTCGAATTTAGGAAATCGTAGAGTAAATGAACGTTTTTATTACCAAATCATATAGAACGATTTAAAAAAATAATAATAACAATATCTTGACTTTGAAACGCTTTTCGTTTTGTCTGGTACCATGAATTAGAAACACCTTACATATGTACGTTGTCTAGTTTCACTTCTAAATTAATGTGTTTAGGAGTACATTTAATTTGTAATTCGAAAACACTTTCCTGGTAATAACAATTTTTATTAGTTACAAAATTTGTTGATAGTGTCGAAAATATTTCCAAACTCACCCTACAGGATTAGAGTAAGAAAAAGTCGATCGTCATATGTGGTTATCAGTTATTATAAGGTCTAAAAATACTATCATGACTATATGAGATTGGCTACAGTGTTCCCGTACACTTTGGTTGGTATACCTCATAATTAGTTATTTTGTCTAATTATAACAATAATTTTCTAGGCCAAAAAAAATATATATAAAAAAATAAAAACATATGACATGGATATTTTGTCTAATCTTGTCTAGATTGTCATGTTGAAAGTAATTAGTAATAGATCTTAGTAATCTTGTCCTTATTGCCAAACCTATGACATGGTTAATTTGGGGTTTTACTTAAACTAAATAAAATTGTGATTATATAATAAAGAAAATAGATCTTAACTATATATTAATTATAATTATTTCAAGAAAAAAAAAAACTATATATTAATAATAATAACAATTTGATACCACACTATCTTAAAAAATTTGATAGAACGTACATTTCCTATTAGTTGATCAAGTGATGTGTACATTTCTTTTTACAATTATAATAGAGGTTCAAGTCACACTATATGCAATATCAATATATATATATAGAGAGAGAGAGAGAGTTTCCGTATTTTTTAATCGGATAGATCCCAATATACTTCAAATTGGTTTAGTCGTTAGTGTCAGATTTTAAATAATAATAATAATGAAGGAAGGAGTCAAGAAGGTATCATGAGAAGGAAAGATATGATCCGTGTAAATTACAAAAAGAAATCTTAAGCTATAAAGTGAGGCTTGAAGTTAGAGATAATGTGTTGTCATAAAGACGTAAAGCATATATAGATCAAACAAAGTAATCAAGATTCGAACTTATACCTAGTTTTCCTTTTTGTCTTGTTCTTACTTCAAAGCAAGTAGCCCCCAGTGTGAGAGAGAGAGAGAGAGAGGTTACCTGTTTTTTTTTTTTTTTTTTTTTTGTTTTTATAAAATAAAAAAATAAAGAAGAAAAGTATATATTCTTTTTTATGCTTTGCACATGTAATTAACCACCATACATGTGAATATGTGATGGATATTTACTTTGCGTGAGACATGCAAATGCATGAGCTTTAGACACTAGATAGAGTGATGAGACCATTGACATTATTAGCACATGTATGGTTGTCATTAATTGTTATTACGTTAATTATCTTACACTTAACTAAAAATCTATTACTTCATATACATACATATATGGTCCTAAAATAAATTAGTCTAATATTTAAGGTTGTTAATTAGCTGTTTATATATATATATATATGCAAGACTGTGGGGTATATTGCCCACTTGTACAATAATGCAGCTATTTTTATTTTATTTTATTTATATAAATGCTACATAGAGTGACGTAATTGTAAACTTTTCTTTAGAGAATTTGAGCACGAAGGGATCAAAGTCAATCTAAGTTCTATACTTATCTTAACTGATCAAGTAAATATCTTAGTTGTGGATTTATAAAAACAATAATGTTACTTTTCCAAATTTGATGTCCAAATCTAGTGCCCCGGTAATACTCTAATCCATTTATTTAAATTATATTATATTTGTATTATTTAAATGAATGGATTAGAGTGTTGCCACATCATTTGAATACCGGATTTTGACAACAAATTTGGACAAAGTAGTATTACTCTTTAAAAAAATATATCTTAGTTGTATATGTAATACGTTTGATCTCGATAAGTTGCGATAGAATCTTTACCTATTTGCTTTTTTTTAAAAATAAAAATTATCTAGTACTATGGCCCTCGGGCCTCGGCCCATGATAATTCATGGGTTCCAAATTTCCAATGTGTGATAAACTCATTATTGCCATTTCAATGCAATAGTGGCATTATTGAGGGAGTGTTAAGAGTATTTTCCTCCTTTAATATAAAATATATATATATATATATATATATATTAATATCTTCTATAAATAAAAAACAAAAACTTCAATACATCTAATATTGTTCACAAAAAATAAAAACTCCTATAGATCCACTACTTTAACTACTTTAATTGTATTCATTTGATTATGTCAAGGTACATTTTTTCATAAATATCTTTATAAATTTAGTTTGGACACTTAAATTATATATATATATATATATATTTATATATATATCTATAAGTCGTTTACAATTCAATAATATTCAAAAAAATCAATTCAAATTTAACTCCAGAATATAAATAAATACCTTCATTATATTCTTTATTTAAGAACATTCATTTTTTTTTTCTAAGAAAAAAAATAAAAAAAACTTTAAAATCAACTAAAATAATTAGAAGATAATATTAGGTTGGATTAGTGATATGTCTATCATAGACTCATGCTTACACGAATACACAATTGAGATTGTGATGCCAAATATTATTCATCTTTTAAATTCTGAATTAATCGTAATAACTAAGAAAATCAAAAATAAAAAATAAATAAAAATAAAGGAAAGGCTGACGTGGCAAACAGAAACCCTGAACAGAAAAAAGGTGTCACAATTCACAAAACCCTTGACGCTCTTCTTTTTAACTTCACTGCATCCCGCAAAGAATCGAAAGCAAAAACTGAGAGAGAGAAATGGCGGTACCAGGTAGGCGAAATGGAGTTATGGACGAAGACGATAGCGAAGGTGACAATGCTCTCTTTGAAGAAGACGGAGTCGACATAGACATCGAATCCGACACTCCTCCACACCTCCGTGACCTCGCCGCCGCTGCTCAGCTCGGTGATGTCCCAGCCCTCCGCCTCGCTCTAGGTTTCTCCACATTCACTTTTTACTCTTTTTTCCGTTTAATTGGTCTATTTATTTATTTATTTTTTGTTTACCCTAGCGTTTTATAAATTCACGAATTTTATTTGTGTCTAACGCAATCGGTTAATTGAAACAGAATCAATTGCTTTTATTTTTGTAATTTTAATTGATGAGCCTGACCCTGTGTGACTTATGAAGAATTGTTTACTATAATGTTTGCATTTTTTTTTAATGCTAATTTGGTGTTTGTTTTGATTCTATAAATTGCGAGGAAATAAAAAATGTAAGGCAGTGACGGTATATTGTTATTGTGATGGTTTCATTTACTTAGATTCTTGTCTTGAAAAACCATGAAAGTTTTCATTCGGTTGTTTATGTCGCCTTTAGTCTGATCCTTTTCCGATTTTTTTGAATGAGTATACAGATAATTTGAACGGCAGCATCGATGAACCAGTTGAAGATGGGGACACTGCTCTCCATCTGGTCTGCCTCTATGGCTATCTACCTTGTGTCCAGGTCAGTTTTCTCATATTTGCTCGGTTTTTCTTCCGTTGTATATAATAGTGATCAAGTAGTTTTTGGTGCACAAAAGCTTTATGAATTGACTGTGTGTGTTTGTTTCTTGATTAAATGTAGCTACTCATTGAAAGAGGGGCTAATGTGGAGGCTAAGGATGAAGACGGAGCACTCCCTCTTCATGATGCTTGTGCTGGGGGTAGGCGCTAACCACTCTCTATGATTGTCATGTACTAGTTATTCCACGGTTTACTTTTTTAATACTGTTAATTTATTTTGTTTCCTTTCGTTGATGAATTTTGCAGGATTTACTGAAATAGTACAACTTTTAATTAACAGCGCTAGAGATGCTGAATGTGTGAAACGAATGTTAGAAACTGTTGATGCAGAAGGTGATACCGTGAGTACTACTAAACCCTAAACATTTCTTGAATTTTTATTTGGAATTGCAATGATTAAGCGAAATGGCTTCCCCGTTCCTCCTTGGGGATATATGGGATGAACAAAATGATTAAATTAGGTGGAACTCTCTGTTTGATATTTAACATTGTATGGATGTTTCTTTTATAGCCTCTTCATCATGCGGCAAGAGGTGAACACATGGGTGTTATAAGGTTGTTACTGGCTTCTGGGGCTTCTTCTATCCTTACAAACTCATATGGAAAGGTTAGTCTTTTGTCTCTGTGATGTTCTTCTTCCATTAAACCGTCATTGTGTTTTTGATTATTAACGATATGGCAGACCCCAAGTGAGTTAGCTGATCCAGACACTGAGGCTAGAAGAATTTTGGAAGCAGCTGCTAGTGCTTAGGCCTGCCCGTTTATTTGCTTTGATAAATAGGTAAAAAAGCAAGAAAAATTTAAATGCGGTGAGTTTGAAGAGACTAAACGGAAGGATGGAACTTGTAACTTTTTGGTACAGCTACTCAGTAATGCTCTATTAAATATTTACAATGATACAATTTAAACATAAAACAGTTTTCTATATCGTATTCATATCTTTTGTATGCTTGACAATATCCATTTGAAAATCATGAGTTAAATAGAATCTCGGCTTTGCTTTATCCTGAGGATTTCAACTTGCAAGTGTTGAAAGAAGCTTGTGGCCTGTAGTGCTTGCTTGAAGCTTTCGATCTCCATGGAGAAAGACAATCTGACAAGTGTATGAGATTGCCCCAAACCCTGTTAAAAGTAAAGTTGTAGAGGCAAGTTGTGAATGAATTGCACTTGGTCAACTTGTCTAGCTCAGTACAGGAATCCCTCATAAAAACAAACCAATGAAATAGTGCAAGTAACTGGTGGTACATCTAAGGCCACTCAAATTGCCAAGCTTGTTCTTGCACCATCCAACGTAAAAAACAAAAAAAAAAATAGTGCAAGTCACTACTTTTCAATGGAATTTCTTGTTTCTGAATTCTGAGGATTGATTTTATTTGTTCCAGTAAATTCTGGTCTTCTTATACTTTTTAAAGATATGGTTAAATTATATGTCGATTTGAGTGGATTTAGATTCTGTGAAAGACTTGTCTTTGATGGTTTTTAAGATTTTTCAACAGTAGAGTTTATTAATTAAGGATTATGTTAATGTGTTACATTTTTTTTTTCTAGATAGTAGATACTAGAAACCACTTGCACTGTTGCACATCCACTCGTAGGATAAGTGGCGTGCACCTCTGGCTCTCCATCACGCCAGTGGCGAGGTTCAACTTTTACCACGCCCACTTAATCCAACGAGTCCGGAAATTTCAACAAATTTGAGATTTTGTAAATTTCAACAAGATAAGGTTCGTGATGCAGTGGTAAAGCTCTTCACACTGACGTTACGAAATCTTGGATTCGAGTCTCTCTTTTTTAAAAAAATAAATAAATAAATTATGTAATATATTTTTAAAAAAAAATTCTAAAAGAAAAGGACTGACGTTAGTCACGTTATTACTAGCAATAAAGCAACTACTGATTGCTTGGGAGTTCAATTGAGTAGCGTCCACTCTGACACGGGAACACCAGTTCCTAATTACGGCGTTATCATCAATTATTACTAAATTATGATCAGATAATCAATCATAAATAATCGCTTCGTTATACTTTCGCTGACCACTGCAACAAGCAAGCCAATTATTAACTACCATACTGCCACGTAATCATGACAGCCTATTGTACTCTGTAATCAAAGACAGCAGATTCCTCCGCCTATAAACATACGTAACACTTAACTCTGGTTACTTGTGGTCTGGTTAAACTGAGGTTAGACTTTAGAGAGAGACGGAGAAGTATTTGTGAGTTGTTGGATTCACATAGAGCTGGACTTCTCTCGAGCAAGCCAAACTCCTTGAAGACTTACGAGGAGGCTTGAAAGCTGCAGATCTGAAATATAAACTCAGAATCTTGTTTTTTTTCATTTACAGTGAAACTTTGAAAACAGAAAAGCAAAAATGGCGGCTGCGCCGACTAGAGCTCGTGCCGATTACGATTACCTAATCAAGCTCCTTCTCATCGGAGACAGTGGTAAGTTTTCATTCTCTTATCTCTTTTTTTCTTTTCAATTACGCTTTACTATTGATTAATTTTAGTTTTATCTTGTTTAGACTTGTTCATTCTAAGTTGTTGAATCGGTTTTTAGTTTTAACTCTTTTCTTATTTCGCAAACCGAGAGGACTTACTGTGTTGACTGTTTAGCTTGATGCTAGTATGCTGGTATGCTAGTTCAATTAGGGGGATTTAGCTCTAAATAGTTTTACTGGAAATGCCTAAATCTGATAAGTAGTGATTTGAATGATCGACTATTGAATTGGTTTGAATATTTGGTTAATTTCATGTTTTTTGACCCTTTTAACTTTCTTTCACAGTGTGTACTGACTAGCTTAGCTGGTGAGATCTCATTTAGTTATGCAAGAGTTTTTGAGATTGATGCTCAATCGCAGCAGTTTGGTTTACATTTGAATTGTATTGTCAATTATAAAAGAGATGAAAATTTATCTATAGTGTTGTGAGGTTTGCTATTTTTTCTTTTGTTATATATAATCGAAGATCTATCTTTGTAGCCTTTATTGGGGATCCAACGAACCATGATTGATGAGTTCATTGCATGAGATGACTACTTATGCTATGCCTCGGCCTTTATCTATTGGCTTTAGCGTTTGGATTGAAATTCTCTAACTTGGTATAGGAGAATTTGACATCAGATTTAAGTTGTTAACTTCTATCCCTGCTGCTAACTAATATTCATGCATTTCCTAGTTTTGAGTTCTGGTCCTAGGCTCCACGTGTTAGGCCATCTATCTGTGAAACCTGTTGGATGGTGGTGTGGCTACTTATTCTGTCATTAGCTTCGGTACCTATTAGCTTGGATCTGTCTAACAGTTTTAATGTATCTTTTCAGTGAATCAATGGGTGTGATGTGCCTATAATCACAATATGTATTTCATTCTGTGTTTATGTTATCTTGATTACTCTATTTATATGTGCAGGGGTGGGAAAAAGTTGCCTGCTATTGCGTTTTTCTGATGATTCTTTTACAACAAGCTTCATAACTACGATTGGGTCTGTGTTCAAAACCTTTGGTTTTGTATTACTGTTTTGCTATATGGTTTTATGCTGTTTCCTGAACTTTAATGCTTCTACCAGGATTGACTTTAAGATTAGGACCATTGAGCTTGATGGGAAGCGCATTAAATTACAAATATGGGATACCGCTGGACAAGAACGTTTTCGGACAATTACGACAGGTGCCCAAACTATTTATTATTGTACTCTCCAAGGTTTCACAACTGTATGCTTATTGAAGCCCAAAAGCATATCTATGTAGGCTGAAATATCTAATTTGTTTGATTTGTGTTTGTTAAAAATAGCTCATGTTTCAAAAATGGGGAATTAAAGATATAAGTGCCAGTGTCAAAAAACATACAGCCATTAAATAGGCTACTGCAGATCTTGAGTGGTACTGAATAGCCCCAGCAAATGTGTAATGGATCATAATCTGTAGCATGAGCAAGGGTGAATCCACAATTCACTCTGCCACTTAGAATGTTCTTGGCCAAAGATTGACATGATCGGTTAATTAACATGCATAAGTCGTATCATATTATTATTGGAAGTTCAGGTTGTATTGCAAACAATGTATAGATATTTAAACAGCAGATTAAATTGCTCAATGTCATTTAACTTGTTTTTCGTAGATCTCCTTGTGACCCTGGAATTTTTGTATTGTATGCATGTTCTTGTTGAGTTGTGGCTGTCATATTTTGTATGACCCTGCTTGCCTTTTTATTGTGTAGCTTATTACAGGGGAGCTATGGGCATATTGCTGGTCTATGATGTAACAGATGAGTCATCTTTCAACAGTATGCATTTTTCTTTCTCTCTGTGCCTTTTTCTTTTGTAGGCTTATCTTTCTTATGTAAATGGTATCATTTAGCTGAATGACTGAAAAACAGTAGCTGCGGAACTTTTCATAATTTATATCTCTGATCTAATTAATATGTAGATATCAGGAACTGGATGAGGAACATAGAGCAGCATGCCGCTGATAATGTCAACAAAATATTAGTTGGCAACAAAGCCGACATGGATGAGAGCAAAAGGGTAAGAAATAAAACACATCCTGAATATAATTTCAGTATAACTTTTCCAGATCTAATTGTCACTAATTATTTCTTGTAGGCTGTCCCAACAGCAAAAGGCCAGGCTTTAGCTGATGAATATGGTATCAAGTTTTTTGAGACGGTAAGTGTGTCCTCCATAGAGTAGTGATTGTATGTTTTTAACACCTATAGCCAAGCTATCCGGCTAAGCACTGGAATTAAGTAGAATATGCTGTTACTTGTTTTGAGGACCCAACTGCATTAGCATAAGTAGTATGCAGCTTCCCCATGTCAAGGTGGTGATTAACCCTTTCTCCATGGAGGTAGGGTATTTCTTTTAGTGCACTGACACTATCGAGTCATTTGGTGCAGAGTGCAAAAACAAATTTCAATGTGGAGCAGGTTTTCTTTTCAATAGCAAGAGACATAAAGCAACGACTTGCAGAAACTGACACAAAAGCAGAGGTATGCATTGTTTTTCCTGAACTTTCTAATGAGGATGAAAATTAATGTGACATTGTAAACGACTGTTTTCATAATTTTGATGCTGTTATAATGCAGCCCCAAACTATCAAGATCAGTAAACCAGACCCTGCCAAGGGCTCGACATCTGCTCCAGAGAAATCAGCATGCTGCGGTTCTTGAGGATTAAGAAGACCAAGACAGTTTGCATTCTGCTTGCATGTGTAATAGTCCACCTCTGGGGAATCCTTTCTAGTTTGCTTCCTATCAAAAGAATTTCCAGTTTGCCAAGCAGCGAATTGGTCGCGCCGTCTGCTCATAATATTGTAATTTCTCCTGAAAACTGCAGGGGGTAATCTTTTAAATGCTTTATAAGATTTATATACCGAATCTGCAGCCTGCATAGGTTTTTAACGACTTTATTTGGTGTTCTTGCTTGTTTTCATATTTTTATAAGTAGGTCTCGACTCTTGATCCTTAAAACTAAATATTACTTTGTTGAACTGCTATGTTCGAAGGCAAGTGATAGTTATTACATTTATTTGTTCTTGATCCAGCCCGAATGTTTTTGAGTCGCACTTATTAGAAACTCACCTGAGACAAGGAAGTTTTAAACTTCAGCTTCCTACCGCCTAATGTGGTTATTCAGTTTGTTAATGTTTCTGGTTCGAGTCGTCACCACATAAAAAAAAAAACATTAGCTTCCAACTAGGCTATGATTTTGATATTGAAATTTGTAAACTCATGGTGCAGTCCATACCATTGTATTCGGAATCTTAAGATTTCAACTGCCAGCTTCCTTGATCTTGTCTGAAAGTTTTTTCATCAAACTAAGAGACTATGTTGTGTCTATAGTTCATCAAGTGACATATAAGAATATATTCTGGAACTAATTATATTTCATCGATGTGTAGAGTGGTGACAATCTGGAATTTATAATGCAGTTGTATTATTACTCAACCATAAAACTAAGTAGGTCCTAATACAGTGGTATCTGGAAATTACATATACATGATCTGTTCATATACTCAAAGACAACAAACACCACCGCCAGGAGGTGCCGTGTATGCCGGTTTTGTCTCTACTACAGTGAATCCTTCTGTAGGAGGAGGTTCCGGTTTCTGCTTACTAACCTCCATCATCTGTAAAGAGATTCGGTAACAGGTGAGAATTGAGAAAGGAAACCCTGTTCATGCTAGTCAGCCTCTAGAGTAATGCAAATAAGAAAATGAGCAATGAGTACCTTCAATGCAAGCTGCTCGAAGCATTGCTCCACATTTTCTCCAGTTTTAGCACTACATTCAACAAAAAGACATCCGTGCTCTTTTGCAAGAGCAATCCCCTCTTCTCTACTCACAGCCCTTTCAGATTCCTGATCAAAACATACATCACATACGACAAGAATCACATTTTGATCATCTTCTGGAACTAATAATATAACCTAGCTAGCCTAGCTTACTCGATCAACTTTATTTCCGACAAGCATCTTGACACAATCCTGATTGGTGGAATAAAGTTCCACTTCCTTAGCCCACACATCTGACAAGTTTGTGAAGGTTTCTCGCCGTGTTACATCATAAACTACAATTAATGAAAAGAATACTGATCATTTTTGTCTGTGCCATGCAATTTATAAACTAAATGAAGAGAGTACTGGAGCTTTCATTCATGCTTTACAATTGAAATGAACATATATTATATTGTCAATGGCATACCGAGAATGATTCCATGGGCACCTCTATAATAAGAGTTTGTCATTGTTCTGAACCTCTCCTGTCCAGCTGCAAGAAGCATTTTTATTTTACAATCTACATCGTCACACATAACTTTTTAATGTGTTTTAGGAGTACTGCAATTACATACCAGTATCCCAAATTGTCAATTTCAATCTCTTGCCACCCACTGTTAGCTGCTTGATCTTGAAATCAACACCTGCATGCAGTGAGCAATTGATCAAATTACACCAAAGATGAAATGAGCAATGAAAAAGTTAGCACATTTTCCTTCTGTTCACAATATCTTGTAATAAATAATGAAAGCAACGATGATGAAAACTACATCATTATGATGCAAATACTTAATATTTCTATGAGGAAAATTGACAAACAGATTGTACGTTAACGGTCATTTGTTTTTTCCACTTAAAATTTAATGAGTCTGAATTGAATTTAATAAGTTTTTTTTATTTATTTTTTATTTTTTTATTTTTTTTTAAGTAATCAAACAATTTAAAAAGAGGAATGTTATACCTTTGTCATTTATCTTTCCCACTTATTGTTTAACATGTATACACTTTTTCATTTAATAAAAAGTTCAAACTTTTTACTGTAAAACTTGTTTACGTCTTTATGGCTGCTTCTATCATTTAATTAATAAGGGGTAAAGACGTAAACAAGTTTTATAGCAAAAAGTTTGAGTTTTTTATTAAATGAAAAAGTGTATACGTGTCAAGCAATGAGTGAGAAAGACAAATGAAAAAAGTAGATATCATTCTCCACTTAAAAATAACAACAAAAAAACAACTTAAAATAAAAAGTAACATATTTAATATACTTTTATCTTAATTCTAAATTACCGTATTACATTTAATATATATTTTAAAATTTATCCTTCTAAATATAATATATTTTTAATTTTATCATAATTTTATATTATACAAATTTATTTCTTTTAACATATTACAAATGATAAACTTTTTTTTTTATAAAAAAATTGTAAAATCAAAACCATTTAAAATCATTATTTATCATATTTCTTTTATAACAAAACAATTATTTATCATATCTTAATCATGAATAATATCTTATCATTATTACATAGAAATGGTTTAGAATATGTTAAATTATTTTATTTAGTTGTTTATATCATATAAAATGAAAAACCGAAAATACATAACAACTAATAATAATGAGAGTATATATCTTGAATGACCTATTTTTAAATAATTTAATCTTTAAATAATGAACAAGTTGATATTCTAATCAGATATGATAAAAAAAATAAATAAACTTATTATTCAGATTCATGTTTCAGTCATCAGTAAAATTCAGGCTTCGAACAAAAAAAAACACATATGAACCTTGAGCCATAAATGCATTGCAGCTTAAAGAACTTGGAATTTTTAGAAAGTCTACGCTCACTAACAGAGCACAAAATCCAACAAGAGATCCAACTTCCAATAATCCAATACACTCTGTTTTAAAGCTGACTGAATCTTATATTATCATATTCGGTTCCCAGATGAACTCAACTCTCCAATCAGATAAAACTATGACTATCGGTGAAGTTAAAAAAACTCAACTTTCTGTCTTAAATTTTCTCAATAATCAAACAGAACGTCAACTTAAAATCAATCAAGCAACCCAGAAAAAAAAAAAAAAAAAAAAAAAAAAAAAGTTAAAATTAAAATAGTAGAATAGAAAAGGAGCAGATATAGAAATACCAATAGTGGTTGCAGGATCATCGACAGAGCTGGAAGTGAAGCTAACAAGAAGACTGCTTTTACCAACACCAGAATCACCGATCAACGTAATCTTGAAGGAGAGATCGTTGCTGCTGCCTTGCCCAGATGACGATCCCATTTGAAAAAGAACACAACCCACTTAGCTGTTCTTTCTTTCTCTCTGTGTTGTTTTCTAATGATGATCAAGACTGGTTTGATGTTGTTATTCTCTTCTCTTCTCTAAAAGTATATAAAGAAAGGTGAGTGGGCGCATCATGAATGTATTCTATATTATATATGCCCACTCAATGTATTCTATTCAGTAGGAGTATCAATGTCAGGCCACACCATCACCTGACACCAACGCAACGTTATTCTTTGCCTTTCTCTCTTATCTCCAAAGATGCCATGCGATGTCTTTTTGCTTACTTTGTTGTTCGTTGAACTACTCAGTTAGCACTTCCATGGAGGGGTGGGGCTTTTTCATTGTGTTAAATGTTGATTTTCAGGCCAACTAAAAATTGGGTAGAGACAGGACAATAATAACATGGGGTTTTGTTTAAATCTAGTAGCCAACCCCATTTGCACGCAATTTATTGATCAACAATATTAATATTTATGCTTGTCAACCCTAATCCTTATTTAGTTTGATGTGTTTATTAAATATGTTGTTCAAATCATAAATATATGACCGCCTAATGTGTTTTGGTGTTAAAACGACGTTCATTCAATCTGACAATATCCAATGTCTTTTGGTGTTAAAATGTCATTCATTCAGTTTGGACATGTTTTTTTTTTTCAAATATTATAATAATTTAGGATTTGGAAAGGGATAGACTTGAACTCACAACATTATGATGTAGGTGTGAGAGACAAATCATTGAGCCAAATGTTTTGACATTAAAATGAAACCCATTCAGTTTGACAATATCTAGAGTGATTTGGTTTTATATCGATAAATAAAAATCATAGATTTAGGTCAAGGTTTAAGTAATATAATCTAAACCAGAGCTTTAAAGAGGTTAAAAAAAATCAAAGGATTTTAATTAGTAGATTTGGACTTGTTATGAAATTTGTCCCAGTGTTACAAGATAGGTCCAACGAAGTCCTAACTACCACATAGATACCTAATAGTTCAAGATTTGGAACAACTTTTTGGTTAATATATGTCAAGGTTTAATTAATATAATCTTGATATATATATATGCATCATTTAACAAATTTCATAAACTTGTGCATATACACATTACACAATAATTATATGGGTAATTAATATATGCAACCTTGATGATTAAATGATATTAGGATTTCAATTTGGAAGTAGACAAGTAGAATTTGTGATTATTCATCAGTTGACACTTGAAATAAAATCATCAAAATGTAGGACCTGTTTACTTTATTTTACTGTAGAGAGATTGTCCTTTTGAAGGCAAAAGGTATAACAACACTCAAGATGTCACTTAAATAATTCAAAATTTTAAGATGAGCATGGCTAACCAAACACACGCAAGCAAGATTAATCTAAAATGCATTTAAGAGTTTGTTTTTTGTTTTTTTTTTTAGTACATACAACCTAGTTGTATAATTGTATAGCTTCAATGCTCTCCTTAATTTATCATTTCCGATTTTTTTAATTTAAATTTTTTTTTACTTAGTTGGATACGAAGGCTAATACATATTAGTAAACTAATTATATTATTTAAACTAGTTTATATAATAGCATGACTACGAAAGAAGAATAAGAGATCTTAAATAATGGTAATATGCAAATGTTATATGATTGGATCGTTTTGATAGGGCGAACAAGATTCAAGTATGGTATTGACTAGTATTGTAACCGATTTTTGTTGTTTTTCGATCAAATTTGATTGTTTAAACTATAATAATATTTAAAAATTCAATTTGAAGCATTTTTTTGAATTAATTAGCTTTCAAAATCAAATAGAGATTAATTTGAAAACCTTGATTTAATATAATTTAACAGATATATAAAGGCCTTCAAGTGAAAAGAATGGTAGAGAGGGTGTGCTTGCACGAAATGTAGTTGAAAGAAAAGGTATAAAAAAGATCTTTTGTTGGAATTACGAGATTCCCCCTTAATTGTTTCCTTTCCTAGCCCTTTCCCTAGTTAGCTTATCTTTTGGACCATGGTGACCAATCTATTATTCTATTTTTATTCTGTATTATTAGAATTGATTCTATATTATTATTAGGATTGATTCTATACATTAGTAGATTCGATTGTTTTCCTTTTTAGTTTGTACAGCTAAGGCTATATATACTAGGGCAATGTACATGAATAAAACAAGTTTTGATTTCTAGCAATTCAATTTGGCATCAGAGCCATTGTCAAAGTCTTGCAGTTTTTTTTTTTTTTTTTTCACAACCTTCCAACTTCTTGTTTCAAGCTTTCCAATATTCATAGTCTCGCGGCTATCTTTATCACTACAGTCTATGTAACTCGTATAGATCATATGGCTTCTCTCGTCCAGATTTATTTCATCCCCATCCCACACCGATTCAATGTGTCACGAGCATGTTGTTGAATGGGAAGAAATTAGATTACTGTCAACTTCAATCTCAGATTGCTCAACTACAGTCACACTTGGGCTTGGCACCTTTTTCGAGCCCCATAACTTCTATTGCTACATGTACTTCTACTGCCCTTCATGGTAAATCATGTCATCCCACTTGGATTTTTGATATTGGTGCCAATAATCACATGAATGGTAAGTTATCTAATTTTACTTCTCTTATCACACCCATTGATCAAACGGTTCGCATTGCCAATGGGTCTTCCATTCCCATCCGTATTCAGGGAGATGTTCGATTGTCTTCAGACATTACCCTTCATTCGGTTTATCATGTTCCTAATTTTACCTATAATCTATTGTCAGTTAGTCGCCTAGCGAAAAATCTTAATTGTGGTGTTGTTTTCTTACCCGATCGTTGTTTTTTGCAAGACCTAACTTCGACGAAGATTTTGGCAAGGGATATGAGCATGAAGGACTCTACTACTTTGACAACCCTCTACCTTCTAAAGTGCCTTCCTTTAGTCCACAAGTTTCTTGTTTATCCGTTTTTGACTCTTCTGTTTTTTTTTAATCTCAAACTTTAGATTTGTTGCATGCATGTTTAGGACATGCAAACTTTCAATAATTGGGTTGGTTATTTCGATCTTTGAACAAAACTTGCAAAGATTATCAATTTAAATGTGTGATTTGTGAATTGTCAAAACATATTCGCACTACATATATTCCTAGTATGCATCGCGTCCCTAGTGCCTTTAACCTTATTCACTCTAATGTATAGGGCACTTCCCCTATCATGGCCATATCTCAACACCATTACTATATCACATTCATTAATAATTACACTAACTACACTTGGGTTTATCTAATAAAGAAAAAGTTTGAAGTTTTTACTCATTTTACTAATTTTCTCCGAATGAGAAAAACCCAATATAATATTATTATACGCAATATCAAGTCTGATAATGGTCGAGAGTATTTATCGAATGAGTTTCAGTTTGAACTTAACAAAAGAGGTGTTTTCCAACAACTTACATGCCTTTACACACTTGAGCAGGATGGTGTGGCGGAATGTAAAAACTATCACATTATGTCAGTAGTCCAAGGCCTCTTATATGGTATAAGTGTTCCCAAACATTTTTGGCACATGACTGTCCTCACTGCCATCTACCTTATATATCACACTCCTAGTTGGGTGCTATAAGGTAATGCACTTCTTCACCTTTTTCAGCCCGATAACACTCTCTTTTCTCTCTTACCTCGTGTCTTTGGATGTACATGTTTTGTTCAAAACTGTAGTTAAACTCGTACAAAATTCGATAATAAGGTTGTTAAGTGTGTCTTTTTAGGGTATTTCTTAATGTCCATAGGGTATAAGTGTTATGATCCCGTCTCTCGTTAATTTTATCACTCTTTGTATGATACTTTTCTAGAGTTTGTTCCTTTTTTCTCAGGTACTTCTACCTTGTCAGGACATACTATAGAGACTTCAATAGAGGATAGCTCTTTGCTTCCGCGTCTGGTTCCCATATTTGAGCCATCTTTGCCATCCTCTATTTCTTTCTTTAGCAAGCCCCTTCGTTCAATCACCACCACAAATCCTTTACAGGTTTATTCCCGATATCCACACGCTCAAAATCATTTGCCAGTTTCTTCTCCAAACTCTGGTATCTCACCCCCTATTTTAGTTTCTGATGTTCCTTCTTGTTATCTAACCCATGATCGTTGCCTTATACTCGCTATCTTATTTCTAGTATTACTAATCATTTTATTGTCAAGTATATCTCTTATCAAAGACTTTCAGATCATTACTAGTCTTTTCTTAGTTAGGTTAATTCAGATCATTACTGGTGTGTTACCTTATGAGCGATTATATCGACTTTCACCAAATTATGATTTTTTACGTGTTTTTGAATGCACTTGTTTTGTTTTGTTACCTAAAACAGAGTGCACAAAATTGTCTGCTGGATCTTCTTTATGTGTGTTTATGGGTTATGGTGTTGGGCAAAAGGGATATCGTTGTTATTATCCAGAAATAGGTCGTTTGTTCGTTTTGCGTCATTTTGTTTTTCTAGAGCATATACCATACTATCAAATTCCCAAATCCTCACCCACATATGCAAAATCAGATTTGATACATATTGATCCTTTTATAGCTGATGAGCCTGGTGATGTTTCTTTAAATACTGATAATTTTGTTTCTTTACCATTTGATTCTCGTCCTCCTATTATTCATCAGTATTCTCGCAGGAATATACAATAATCAACTTCTAATGTTCCACCTTCTGATGGCTCTCTCTCGATTGATTCTTTGGATGTTGCAAATCCAGTCACACATTCCCCTCAATACCTAACTCATGCTAGGTGGGCACCTACCAGGTATAGTCCTCCTTCAAAATTCTTCTCTGCAAATTATGTCACATTTTTGTGTAACATTCATTCTTTGGTTGAGCATAAGTTCTATAAGGATGCTATACTCGACCTCAGTTGGAGATCGGCTATAGGAGAGGAGCTTAATGCTCTCCAAATGACAAACACTTGGGAGTTGGTGTCATTACTAGTAGGTAAGCATTTGATTGGTTGTATGTGGATTTTCATGATCAAAACTCATTCTGATGGCAGTTTGGAGAGATACAAGGTACGACTGGTTGCTAAGGATTACTCGCAAGAATATGGAATAGATTATGATGAGACTTTTGCTTCTATAGCTTAGATGAAAACAGTGCGTACACTTATTTCCATTGCTTATGTTAGAAAGTGGCATTCATATCAAATGGATGTCAAGAATGCATTTCTAAATGGTGATTTGGTTGAAGAGGTCTACATGCGTCCTCCTTCTGGTTTACCACACCAACCAGGTCAAGTTTGTAAACTGTAACATGCTCTTTATGGGTTAAAACAAGCACCAAGAGTTTGGTTTGCAAAATTTAGCTCTATGTTACTTCATCTTGGTTTTTATTGCTCAGATAATGATTCTGCCATGTTTTTGCAACATAGTGCTAATGGTTGTATTGTCTTATTGATGTATGTCAATGATATGATAATCACCGGTGATGATGAGCAGGGTATTGTGATCTTAAGCAACAACTTTTGACTTGTTTTGAGATGAAAGATTTGGGGTACTTGCATAATTTTCTTGGTATTGAAGTTACTTACTCTCCTCAAGACTATATCCTTTCTCAATCAAAATATGATGCTGATGTCATTGCTTGAGTTGGCTTATTGGATTCTCGTATATTTGATACTCCTATCGAGTTAAATCATAAACTTAGTATTGCTTATGGTGAGCTTTTGGGAGATGTTACTAGATATAGAAAGGTAGTTGGTTTTCTTGTCTATCTTACTACCACTAGACCTAACATCGCATATGATGTCCATATTGTGAGTCAGTTTGCTTCAACCCCTAGAGCACCTCATTTGACTGTTGTTATACATATATTGAGATATTTGCAAAGCACACTCCACACGGTTTATTATTGTCCTCTTCTTCTGATCTTTCTCTTAGTGTATATTCTGATTCTGATTAGGCTGGTAATTCCTCGGATAGAAAGTCTACCACCGGTTATTGTATTTTTTTAGGTGATTCTTTGCTTTCTTGGAAGAGTAAAAAACAGTCTGTTGTTGCTCGGTCATCGGCTGAGGTAGAATATCGGACTATGGCTACTACGGCTGCTGAAATTATCTGGTTTAGGAGACTTCTTGATGAACTTGGTGTTCCTCAACATGGCTCAACTCCGATGTATTGTGATAATCAAAGTGCTATTTAAATTGCTAAAAATCCAGTTTTTAACGAGTGCACCAAACATATTGAGATTGATTGTCATTTTGTGTGTCATCTCCTCCTGGCAGGATATATTTCTCTTCTGCATACTTCACCGTCGTCACAACTTGCAGATTTTTTCACCAAATCTCATACCGTCACTTGTTTTCGTCATCTCTTAAGCAAACTCTCGATGGTTCACCCATTATGAGTTTGACCGGGGGTGTTAATGTATATTTGTGTGAATATTATATGAGGGTGGTTTAGTCTTCTCCTTTTAGTTTTGTCTTTTATGTCTTTTAGGTTTTCCTTTACTTATATATTTGGTACAGCCTTCTCTTTGTAAATAAGAGACAAATATACGAAATACAAACAGCTTTTAAATCTTCTACACAAATCTTGTTACTTTTTGATTTGTCTCCAATGTTATAGAAGTTTCAGATATATTTACAAAGATCAAACCTTATATTTGCAGATAGTGTTGTAAGCAAGTTTATGCACTCTCCTCGTACCTCCCATCTGGATGCCGTTTATAACTAGACCTCTCATGCTTTACGGATGTTGATTATGCGATCGAAGAGTGATAGGCACTCTACTTCTGGATAGAAGAAAGAAACACTTGTTAAATTAATTGTCCCTTTCTTTGGACTCCAAGAAAGAATCTCACTTTCAAGTCTCAAGTCTCACTTCCTGTGATAGCTACGGTCCGTCACTGCCAATCACAAAATCACAAAACAAAATTAATAGACAAAGACAAACAGTAAATTTACTCGTATTATTAATTTTCCCTACATTCTGGACTGGACTATATATAGTTTATATAGTCCGTGATCTCTGATTTCAGACAAAAGCCATTTTTTTTGGGAGATATTTTATTGGCAATTGATCGATGTGGATGTGAATGTGGTTCTTCTTTAATTGCTGACCCGAGTTTGGTGATCAGGACCCATTTTGTTTATATACTACATGTTAGAAGAGTCTTCTTGACCTCTTAATTCTAATTATATATCGATTCAGATAGTGGGGTCAGTAGTAATTGGGATGCAACTATTTTTTTTTTCTTTTTATGTTTTTGAACGATTAGTATAATTTAGGGTTAAGTAAGCCTGTAAAGCGCAC
The DNA here is from genome assembly GCA_035582765.1 of Acer negundo. Classification (NCBI taxonomy): domain Eukaryota; kingdom Viridiplantae; phylum Streptophyta; class Magnoliopsida; order Sapindales; family Sapindaceae; genus Acer; species Acer negundo. Next base: position 1,192,106 of record CM069240.1, on the reverse strand, counting down.
GGTTCAAATCCACGACTTCAATGATATATGTATGACGAGTATACCACTACATACATATATCAGGTCTCAACCCCTTTGATCTTGTCTGAGTTTCTTCATCAATCTAGAATATACTTTGTTGTGTCTAGAGTTCATCAAGTGACATGTAAGAATATATTCTGAATTTATTGACAATTTTTTTTTTTTTTTTTAACACGGTGGCGACAATCTGGAATTTCATAATGAACCTGTATTACTCAACCATAAAGTAGGTCCTTCTGTTTTCAAGTCATTCAACTGGATTTTTAATCAGAGAAAAGCCGGCAAACTGATCCCATCTAAAATTTTTAAACAGAGTTCTGCTGATCAAATGATACAAATAATCCATCATGAAATTCTCCTGCGGAATTAAGATTCTGTTAGAGAAGAACATGTATAGCTTACTGTTAAATGTTTCAATCTGAAAACTATGAAATTAAACGAAGATGAAGTTGAAAAACCACTCGCATAATCAATAAAAATACATGCAATTATGTTTTTCTAACATGGATCATTGACCGGGAAAAAAAAAAACGAAATCGAAAACAAAAACAAAAACGCAAACATTTACACAAGCTAATAGATGTTATTCGATTGGCGGCATTCCCAGAATAATGGTACAACCATGGCAACTCAATGACAACAGCCACTAAGAAATAAGGAGGAAATTACATATACATGATCTGTTCATAATGTTAAAATTATGTGCCTTGGCCTTCTGTTGATATGTGGCTGGTATTGCTTCATATTAAGGCCTCCGTGTTGCAGCGATTTACGAGCAACAACCACCGCTAGAAGGTGCCTGGTATTCTGGTTTCTGCTTTAAAATGTTTCTCTTTACTACAGTGGAGCCTTCTTCTAAAAGACTAGGAACCTCCATTATCTGTAAATTGATTCGGTAACAGGTCAGAATTGAGAAAGGAAAATCTGTTCATGCTAGTCAGTCTTGCATGGCAGCAGCTTCTTAAGTAATGCAACAGTAGAAGATCAATAAGAAAATGAGCAATGATTTGTAATGCTTTCTCTATGAGTACCTTCAATGCAAGCTCCTCGAAGCATTGCTCCACATTTTCTCTAGTTTTAGCACTACATTCAAGAAACATACATCCATGCTCTTTCGCAAGAGCAATCCCCTCTTCTCTACTTACAGCCCTTTCAGATTCCTGAAAACATACATCAATCACACACATATGATAAGAAATAAAAAGGAAACAGCCTCGTCTCAACAAGAAAAGAGTCTACATTGGTCCCTTAGTCACATGTTGATCATCTTCCGGGACTGATATTTTCAATAGTATTTATAAACATTATGATCCTTACTCGGTCAACTTTATTTCCGACAAGCATCTTCACACAATCCCGATTGTTGGAATAAAGTTCCACTTCCTTAGCCCACACATCTGACAAGTTTGTGAAGGTTTCTCGCCGTGTTACATCATAAACTACAATTAAAGCAAAGAATACTGATCATTTGCAAGTTGACATCTGTGCCATGCAATTAATAAACTAAATGAAGAGCTAGAGTGAAGCTTTTATTCATGCTTTGCATATGAAATGAACATATATCGACGATGGCATACCGAGAATGATTCCTTGGGCACCTCTATAATAAGAGCTTGTCAATGTTCTGAACCTTTCTTGTCCAGCTGCAAGAAGCATTATGATTTTACAATCAGCCATCATAATACATTCAACATTGTCAGACAAAGTTTTGGAAAGAAGTAATAGACACATGAATGAGAACACAACAGAAAGCTAATAATATCAAAAGAAGAGCAGCTTTTAATTTGGTCCAAAGGTTAAATGTTATCAAGCAAGAAAATCATCTTGAACTATCCCAACTATACACAATTTGCAAGTGGAAATTATGAAATAGAACCCCATTAATCAAGTCCATTTATTGGAATTTGTAGGATCATTGTTAATCTAACTTCATAACTGGATGTTAAATAGTTCAGTGCAGCTCATTGAAACTTCATTGAAACATAACAGAGGCACCTAGTTTTCTAGCAGAAACTGTCGAAAGATACAGAACATTATCTTATCGGAAAGATTAAATACATTTATATATATATATATATATATATACATGCAAGGTAGCAAATTAAAGATCAGAATGTAAAATTAAGGGAAACAATTCAACCATGCCCGCATAAATGATTGCGCTAGACTCAGATTGTGTGAAATTGAAAAAAAATCGTTGTCTACCAAAGGAGTAGTTAAGAGTGGAGCAACCACCGGGGCCTGTTTGGTGACCACATTTTCTTAAGTTTTAGAAATTTATATTGGTCTGTACTCTTGCATTATCATCTAAGCTTCAAAAGAAGGCAATGACAATGACACGGTAACAAATATACATCTTGGTGAGAAACATCAAACATTCTTCAAATCCCTTAACATTTTAGACTCTAAATTTTAAATTGGAACAGCAAATGAAATATTAGGAGTACTGGAATTACATACCAGTGTCCCAAACTGTCAATTTCAATCTTTTGCCACCCACTGTTAGCTGCTTGATCTTGAAATCAACACCTGCACACGGTGAGCAGTTGATCAAACAGATTGTACATTAAGCCATAAATGCAGTGCAGCTTAAAAAACTTGAAATTTTTAACAAGTCTACACTCACTAACAGAGCACAAAATCCAACACTAGAAGAGATCCAACTTCCAATAATCCAATACACTCTGTTTTAAAGCTGACTGAATCTTAAATTTTATCAATAACCAAACAGAACGTCAACTTAAAATCAATCAAGCAACCCCCTCCCCAAAAATACAGTTAAAAATAAAACAGTAGAAGAGAAAAGAAGAGCAGATATAGAAATACCAATAGTGGGTGCAAGATCATCGACAGAGCTGGAAATGAAGCTAACAAGAAGACTACTTTTACCAACACCAGAATCACCGATCAACAAGATCTTGAAGGAGAGATCGTAGCTGCTGCCTTGCCCAGATGACGATCCCATTTGAAGAAAAAAAACCCCACAACCCACTTAGCTGTTCTTTCTTTTTGTGTTGTAATCTAATGATGATCGAGACTGTTTTGATGTTGTTGTTCTATTCTCTTCTCTTCTCTTCTCTCTCTCTCTCTCTAAAAAGTAGAGCGAAAAAGAAATGTACATATAAAGAGAGGTGAGTGGGCGCATATATGCTTTGTAATGAGAGAGAAGCTAAAGAAAACGGCTAGCTTTCGGACCAGACCACACCACCACCTGACACCAACACAACGTTATTCTTTGCTTTTCTCTCTATTTCCAAAGATGCCATGCGATGTCGTTTTTGCTTACTTTTTGTTCGTTGAAGACTTGAACTACTCAGTTCGCACTTTCATGGAGGGGTTTGGATGCGCCACGCTCGAGTTATGGCGCGTGGTATTGACGCTCCAACTGTATGGTGAGAAGGCTTTTTCATTATGTTTAAATGTTGATTTTCAGGCCAACAATTAAATTGGTAGAGATAAGACATTAAGCGTTAAGAGTTAAGAGTTAAGACAATAACAAAGGGTTTTGTTCAACTTTAGTAGCCAACCCCATTTGCATGCAATTTATGGGTAAACAATATTTTGATATTTAGCCATTTAGGTTTGTCAACTCTAATCCTTATTTAGTTTTATGTGTTTGTTTATTTAATAAAAGTGTTCATAAACTAGCTTGCCTATATATATATACACACATTAAGGTTTTTTTTTTTTTTTTTGGTAGGATTCTTGCGCTGTTGACCTGAGAGTCATTTATCCAAACCCTAAAATTGTCCACCCACCAGCTAAGCTACGCCTCTATTGGTACATTAGGGTAATTAATATATGGAACCTTGATGATTAAATGATATAATTAGGATTTAAATTTGTAAGTAGACCGGTAGAATTTGTGATTATTCATTAGTTGACACTCAATCACTCATCACTATGTAGGACCTGTTTAGTGTCCCATGAAAAAAAAAAAAAAAGAAGGGTAATACCAACACTCAAGATGTCACTTAAATAATTCAAAACATCCACATGACCCCATCCCCAATGCCTAACCAGACACACTCAAGCATGATTCATTTAAGAGTTTATATATATATATATATATATATATATATAAAGTTTTCATCATTTTTCTAATTTTACAAATTTTTACTTCTTTTAATATCTAAAATATCTTGGATGTATCATGTATCTCCCGTTACGATCTTACCATACACATGGCAAACTTTACCACATGACACAATCACAACAAGAATGCATATGCAACTCACTGCACCCGAATTTCTCTGTTGAATGTGAGGGTAATCTAATAGATATTTATAGACTAATTATGTTATTTAAATTAGTTTGTATGGTAGCATGACTAATGAAGAGCAAGAGGTTTTAAATGACCATCACGAGATTAGACAGATGAAATATCATTGGAATCGTTTTGATAAGGAGAACGAATATATAATTATGTCGTTGATTAATATTGTAACCGATTTTGTCGTTCTTCAATCAAATTCGATCTTTTAAACCATAATAATATCTAAAAATACAAATTTCAAGAATTTATTGAATTAATAGTTCTCCAATTCTTTTTTTCTTCTTCTTGAAAAAAAAAAAAAAAAAAACAAATGGAGATTATTTTTGAAATCCTTGATTAAGTATAATTTTAGATATAAAATGCCTTCAAATGAAAAGAATGGTGAAGAGGTGTGCTGGCACGAAATGTAGTTGAAAGAAAAGGTATAAATAAAATAATAAAAAGGGTATACAAATATATAACAAATAGATATTATATAGAAACATATAGAAGAAAGACCTGCTAAATTAGTTGTCCCTTTCTTTGGACTCCAAGAAAGAAAGCATTTTACTTTCGAGTCTCAAGTCTCACCTCCTACGATAGCTACGGTCCGTCACTGCCAATCACAAAATCACAAAATCACAGAATCAAAATTAATAAACAAAGACAAACAGTAAATTTACTCGTATTATTAATTTTCCCTACATTATCGACCGGACTATATATAGTTTATATAGTCCGTGATCTCTGATTTCAGACAAAAGCCATTTTTTTTGGGAGATATTTTATTGGCAATTGATCGATGTGAATGTGGTTCTTCTTTAATTGCTGACCCCAGTTTGGTGATCAGGACCCATTTTGTTTATATACTACATGTTAGAAGAGTTTTCTCGACCTCTTAATTTTAATTCTATATCGACTTAGATATTGGGGTCGATGGTAATTTTATTTTATTTTATTTTATTATTTTTTTTTTTTGTATTACACTGTTATATAAAATCGAGGTTTTTTAGAGAGTGTGAGGACTCAAACCCGCAACCTCGTGGTGCAGATATGAGGAGTTTAAGTATTAGATCAATCTCATCTCGTCAGGTCAATTGTAATTGGGATGCAACTTTTTTTTTTTTTGAACAATCATGTATAATTTGGGGTTTAGAAGAGGGACACAACTATAATTCACGACTTCAATGATACATGTATGAGAGATATACCATTATGCTAACTTCCTAGTTAATCATGAGTATGCAATTTTATTTTATTTTTTATAAAAAAATATTACAAAGATTTGGGATTTAGGAAAAAGGGACACAACTAGAATTTACGACTTCAATGATATATGTACCAAGGATATACCTTTTAGGCTAACTTTCATGTTAATCATGAGTATGCAGTTTTTCTTTTATAAAAAATATATTACAATGATTTGAAATTTGGGAAAAAAAAAAAAACAAACTCGAATCCATAATCTTATGGAGTAAATGTGAAAGGTAAAGCACTGAGTCAATCTCATTTTATTATAATATAACTTGTTAAGAATGCAAAAGAGTGATATTGGATATCTCACATTTATATTCTAACTTGATCCCAATTTATGATTTGCAATTAGACTCGCATGACATATGTCAAGTAACATAAATTGTTACCTTAAAAATCCATCCATCAATTGTTACATCATATCTTAGAATATATGTAAATAAGATTGGTCCGGTGGTATATAGACACCCCTCACTCTTACATCTTAAAGTTATGAGTTCAAATCCTCACCCTATTCGAGAATTAAGATCTCTTAACTGATTTAATTTATGTTCACCTTTTAAACATATACCCATATAATGGTAGCCGAAAAAATGAATAAATATGATTAATTTATTTTATTTTATTTTATCTCTTCCAATTACCTTCGACAAAAAAAAATCATGTAATTTTAACGATACATTTCCAATATTGTAGCTAAACACTTATATATATATTTTAAATAGAGTGACGATATTTACACCTCTCAAAAATCGTATGTACACCCCAATTTAATATGTTTTTGAAAATACAATAATATATTTGAGTAAAATTACCAATAAGACTAAATAGTTTGTAATTACACCCATAATACTTATTAATTAGTTTCCTATTTTAATATCTTGTGGAAGAAAAAAAAATGTTTCCTTTTAACGATTTGATATTGAAATATATCACTAAAAACTCTTTTTATTTTCTTAAACCCTAGATTCTCTCTTAAAATTTAATTAAAATTTTTTTTTTCTTTAAGGAAATACAAATTGACTACTAGAGAATGAATTAAAAATTTTCCAAGTTGGTTGTAAAAAAACAAGTATTAAATTATTTTTATTAGCTAGAAGAACAAAATCATTTAAATTGTTTTCTCTATAATATTTGTATTTTTTTTTTTCTTTCAAGCATGCTATAGACTTCGTTTTTTTTTTTGTTTTTTTTTTAATATTAGTTGTTCTTCAATTATATTAAACTCTACTTCCAAATCAATTGGTATATGATATAAATCTTGCTTCCCTACAACTTTCACAAACAAAAAATGGATCTTCAACAGAAAAAACCTTAAAACGAAGTGATTTTGTTGATAGAAAACAGTCAAGAAGAAATGGAGAGAGCAGTTTGACATGTCAAGAGAGAAAAAGAAAAAAAGAAAAATGAAAAATGGAATTTGATTTTTGTGAAAGGAAAACTTGGAAGATAAAAAGAATGGATGAGAAAGAACAATAATAGAATTATCTTTTTTTAAGAACATTGATAGAAAGTAGTTTTTTTTTTTTTTTTTTTTTGAAATAACAATGATAGAATTAAAGATAATAACACAATTTTTTAATTTTAAATAATAATAAAGCTGAATAAATAACATAATAATATATATCAATGGTGTGTACTTACAAAAATACAATTACATTATAATTAAAGAAAAGATATTTTTGATATTAAGTGAGGTTTATTTACAAACTATAAAAAATTTTAAATTTTTTATGAATGTAAATACGAAAGGGGTGTACATATAGTTTTTAAAATGTAACATTATCATCACTCTTTTAAATATTTTTAACATAATCGCCGAATGCCGGCCCAACAATTTATGGGCCTGAGAACCGTGCAACTTCAATTGAATTGGATCTGGGCTGGGTAGGCCCATTAAAATCCGGAACCGCTCTTCGTAAATCAGTGGAATGCACATACAGAGCAGTAAGGCCTGGAAATTGTGAGAGGAAGCGAATTGAAGAATGGACAGAGAATGGGGTTCGAAGCCCGGCAGCGGTGGCGCCGCCTCCGCCCAAAACGAAGCCATCGACCGCCGCGAGCGCCTTCGCAGGCTGGCCCTCGAGACCATCGATCTCGCCAAAGACCCCTATTTCATGCGCAACCATCTCGGCAGGTAGGTCCAATGAAACACCGCTACTCTCTCTTTCTCTGTGTTTTACAATAATCAGTTAGTTGTGTGGTGTGTGATGGGTGTTGTATTTCAGTTACGAGTGTAAGCTGTGTTTGACGTTGCACAACAATGAGGGCAATTACTTGGCACACACCCAAGGGAAGCGTCACCAAACTAATTTGGCAAAGAGAGCAGCTCGCGAAGCCAAGGATGCCCCAGCTCAGCCTCAGCCCCACAAGCGAAAAGTCTCCGTTCGCAAAACAGGCAATTTCTTTAACTTCCCCTTTGTCATCTGGTCGAATTCTTGTATTGCTTCAATTTACTTTTCTTCGAATAACTGGTGTGCATATTTATGTGTGAAGATAAATGACTAATTTATGACAAATCTTGTTTTAGGTTATTCTAAATGCTTAAAGAAAAATGATATGATTTTGAATGTGGATAAGTTACTTATGGTTAAAATTAAGGTCGCGTGGTGAGTTACTGACTTAATGGTTAGGAACTAAGTTTGGTACTTATATAGAACTTAGAACAATTTGGGGAAGTTGTTGGGCCATTTCATGAGGTGCTAAGTAGGCAACAATATGGTGCACTGTATTGAACTGTTGTTTAGAGAACTTAGTAATAGAGAACACTTGGAAGATCAGAGTCTAAACTCAACAAACTTGCCAAGCTGGGATATTTCAGTTAGCTATCCAAAGTATGGTTTCTTTGTAACCGAGCTGCCATTTTTGTTTCTGGGTGCTGATTACACTAATGTTTCATATATTTTTCCAATGCCAATATGACATTTGTGCTTAACTTTGCTCTGAAATCTGTTTTATACAGAATGTACATTTTGACTTTTTAAGGCTATGTTTGGTAGGAGGGAGAGAGAGTACGAGGGATGGATGAATTAAGAGGGAGAGAGAGTATGATGGATGGATGAATTAAGAGGGAGAGAGAGTAGGAGGGATGGGGAGGATAACATCTATCTTTCATGTTGTTTGGTATTGAAAAGATAGTTGAATGGACTGATTGGTATATAGTTTATAAAATTACTATATTGCCCTTTAAAAAATTGGAGGGTAGTATAAAATTGGGATTTGGATCCTCTCCTAAGCTAAGCTTTGCCTAAGCTTTTAATAATTTGGAGACGTGTGGCACTCAATCATCTGAATGGTCCATATTTTATTTTATTTTTTTTCCCTTTTTTATTTACTACAAACGGTACCGTTTCAACCACGATTTTTTTTTTGCTAGCATTTCAACCACAACTTCATTTTCAAAATCCCTTACTCCTCTGCTACAATAAATAAATAAATAAATAAAACCCTAACTCCATATTCTTCTTATGCATTTCTTCTTCGTGAACCAGATTCTTCTCATATTAGAATCAATTCAAACCCCATCTCTATCAATAAAGCTCCATCTCTTCTTTTGTGTTTCTTCTCATGAACCGGATTCTCAATTCAAACTCCATCTCTCCTTCTGCGTTTCTTCTCAGAACCAGATTCTTCTGCGTTCCTTCCTCTTGTTTACTTCTTCTACATTTTTTCCTCTTGATTTTGATGAAGTTGCCAACAGTGATTGATAAAAATTACTAATCTATCACTGGATTGGTTTTGATTTTTATTGATGTTTAATATGTAGTTATGTCTAAACTCCAAACAATCAATTTGTTACTATGCGAAAAAAGAAATTCAGGAAATATATTTTCTATTGTTGGATACTTGGATTTATATACTTAGCAGAGGATTTTGGGATTTTTAGAATGAAGTTGTGTTGAAATGATGTTATTGAATTGTTTTTTTTTTTTTAAATGATGTTGCTGAAGTAAGTAAAAAAGCAAAAAAAAAAAAAAATTGAAAATTAGGCTGCCGTTTGAAGCAAAATAAAAAAGGGGAAAAAATAAAAATGAAATCTTGACCATTCAAATGAGTGTATGCCACATGTCTCCAGATTTTTAAAAGCTTAGGCAAAGCTTAGCTTATGAGAGAATCCAAATCCATAAAATTGTTGGGCATTTTTGTCTTTGCCCTCCATACACTCTCCCTCCCTTCTCATCCGCCCATCATTGGGCGGATCCAAAATGGTTGGCCCGGAAGGAGGAGCTCTCCCTCCTCTCCTCCTCTCCCCTCTCTTCTCCCTCCAACCAAACATGGGATTGGAGCTCTCCCTACCTCCAGCTTTCCCTCTTACCAAACAAAGCATTATTTAAAAACAAAAGGGCTAGGAGAGGTGTACTGGTTGGCCAAAATATGGTTGATATGAGTCTGTAAGTAGGTCAATTTGGTGTCATGCAGCCATATTTGGTATTTTCTTATTAAAATCTTTTGCTTTGTATTTACTTATCTAAGCGGATGAATTTATTCTCTGCTACTTTGAAAACTGTGAGAACTATGGATCTATCATGATTTTAAGAATAGTAATCTTATATATGATCTAATGGTATACAAATGTCCGGTGTCCCTGCAGTCAAAATTGGTAGACCTGGGTATCGTGTGACAAAGCAATTTGATGGTGAGACGAAGCAGAGGTCTCTTCTTTTCCAGGTGTGTGATTATATTTTTCCCTGTGTACTGTTTAAATTCTACAATGCAGTTTCTTATGGGTAATGATAATGTGGTTCTTAATGCAGATTGAGTATCCTGAGATAGAAGACCTATCAAAGCCAAGGCACCGGTTTATGTCATCTTTTGAGCAGGTAGGCTCAATATTTTATTGAGTTCAATTCTATAGGTTTTCTCATGATACTTGAGATTTTTGATAATTTTATTTTCGAATTTTAGTGCAGTCTATGATATGACCTAAGCTTTCGTTACACTTCTACATTAGACAAATCACAAAACCATATTCCTCATATTTTTTTTCTATGTTTTACTCAGAGAGTGCAACCATTTGATAAGAGATTCCAGTATCTTATGTTTGCAGCAGAACCATATGAGATCATAGCTTTTAAGGTAAATTAACCTTTGTATTGCATACTGCTGATTTTTCTTTTACCATTTGATCAATTTTGGAAATATTTTTTATTTGTGTTTTCATATTTACATCTCTCTCAGGTTCCTAGCACAGAGATTGACAAATCCACTCCCAAGTTTTTCTCACACTGGGATCCGGACTCTAAGATGTTCACGGTTAGTTTTCTTTTATACCTGCTCCTTTTTTGGCCCCTTTTGGTGAGACTGTGTCTGTTCTGCTTTTATTGTGTGGGTTCAACATTTGTGTATTGTCTGAGTTGCCTGTAATTTGACATAGCTAATGGAACTTGGGGCAACCTTTACTACTGATTTGGTTCATCTAGTTGCTCAGCTCTTGATTTTGACTTTAGTATATTTTCCCCCTAGTTACCCTTGTATGAGTGTGACCAAGCTGTTGATAAGCTGAATTGGCTTGGACCAACCTTCTGCTCTTTGGCAGGAGTAGACACTGATGTTTTACAACTTTCTATATCTATGTTAGAACTTATGAGAATACCATCTTACTTGTTTATTTAAACTGTACAGTTGCAGTTATATTTCAAAACAAAACCACCAGAAGCAAGCAAACCTCAAGCTCCCCCTGCGGCCAATGGCACTACGGCTCCAGGTGTTCCTCCAAGGCCTTTAACCCAAGCACCACCCCCACCGCCACCTCCACCGCAGGGACTACCACCTGGTGTGCCTACAGGAAATCCTTCTAGAGCCCCACCCCCGCCAATGTCTGGATCATTACCACCTCCCCCACCTCCAATGGCAAATGGCCCTAGGCCCATGCCTCCTGGTGGGGCCCCACCTGCTCCTCCACCACCTCCTGGTGGTAGTGGCACAATGGCTAATTTTACTCCTGGTACTCAGATGGGTAGGCCTCCAATGATGATGCCGCCTCCTCCACAAGGCTTTATGGGCCAACAGATGCATGGTCAGGGTATGCGTCCGCCTCCTCCACCTCCGAACATGGGGCAGTAGCAGGTCCTGACATCCTCTGTGTTTATGAAGTTATTGTGCTGCTAGCCATGATCCCGTATCAATGCATGTTGAATCTCAAACAGTCTAAAGGGATATAGTTGGTTAGAAGATAATCAAAAGCTGGATCTTATTAGTTAGATTGAAATGTTGTAATTTCTAGCTGTGTTGACTGCTATATTAATTTTTTTCGCCAAAATTGATTACTTTTCAGATATTGATGTTGCCTAGAAAGGAAACTTTAAGGGGTCGTTTGTTTTTTCTACTTAAAACTTAATGGGTATGAATCATAATTATTAAGTTATTTTGTTTTTTTTTTAAGTGGTTAAACAACCAAAAAATATTAAAAAACAATTTAAAATAAAAAGTAAAAAATTATGACTTTTCACTTAATTGTAAATCACTGAATTATATTAAATGTAATCCAAAATCTTTTTTTTTTTTGATATTATTTTTCATATATAACATATTTCTAATTTCATCTTAATTATATATGGTATAAAAATCTTTATTTTAATATATTAATTATTTTAAATAATTTTAAAAATAAAAAAGAACTTTAATCATTTCTCATATCGGTGTTTAATATCAATACTTTATTATGATATTAGGGTGATGTATTTATATCTTTTTTTTTTAGAGTGTTTTGTGTGAGTTTTGCTACTGCTCCTTCTATTTAATTTTTTAAAAAAACTTTTTCTTTTCTTAGTAAAAATGAAGTTTGTTTGTAATTAAAGAAAAAGATCATGATCATATGAGTTATATATAATTATTATTTTTGGATTATTTTTATTCCATATTATATGTATTATTGTTTAACATAGGTATAAATGTAAAATTACTTATTTTCAAACAATTTTACTTTTTTAAAAATAAAACGTGCTAATAATACATTCAAATGTGAGGAAAAAAAAAAACATATTATTTAAGTTTAGATTTCAGTCCCTATTTAGCATTTAGAAAATTCAGAACTGTTCAGTTTTCAGACAAAAAAACAAACGATCCCTAAATATGAAGTTTGGCCGGGCAAGGCAACTATCAAACTATTAAACAATGCTAGACAAGTTGAAACTTCGCTCATTGTCGGTACATTATACCAATTCAATGACATGCATATCTATAGATCGATAAATCAAGTTACTACATTGTTTTTTATTTATTTGTTTAGCTCTTAAATGTTTTGTTCATTGAAATACACTATCTTTCTAAATTCTCAGTTGAATCAAAGATCAAAGATCAAAGATCAGATCATTACAACTTAAATGTTACAACATCTTGATTCACTTAAAATTTGTGCCGTTTGTCCTTGTAATCTGCCATAGGTACCCTATTGATATTTGTATTTCAGCTCCTAAAAAAAAAAAAAAAAAAAAAAAAATCCGGTGTCAGGTGATTTGCTATGAGAAATCTAACTAGTAATATATTTTCTTAGAGACCAGTTAGTTTATTATTGGTATAGCTTGTTTCATTTTGTATCTTCGTGGTGGTGATAATCAATTAAAAATTCATAAATCATAAAATAAAGTGGATGGCATTAATAAAGAGAACTGAAAAAGTTCCAAAGTCAAAATGGAACAATTCAACAATTCTATATGTGAATTGTGAAGACAGCACTTGATCTCTCCTATCAAACTCAGCTCTTTGGTGGGTTCCTATCTTCACAACACTTGCAACCTCAAATAATATCATCGTTTGTACAAGAATTCCATTATAACCACTCACATGATGGTGATAGTATTAGGGAGGAGGATGCTAACAAGAAGCATATATATATATATATATACCCAAAACTTGTCTAACTTCTAACGGGGAACACCTTCTCGACGAATTCCAAGAAGCGCTCAGAGTAGAATGTAGGGTCTACTGCAGAGATGGATAGAGAATCAAATTGTAAAGATTTGTATGCATGTTCAATCTTCTTAGTCATGTTGTACTCTTGCAATATATCAATGATACCCAGGTACAGGACGACATCGTATGACTGATGAAACAGATCTTCCTGCTTCCCGGGAATTTGTTCTGCCCTTGATGGCATATTCACACCAAGCTGAATCTGAAGTCTGCTGAACAAGTAATAATTCAAAGAAAATAAACAATAAATATTCACATACTGCAGTAAGCTAAATGCATTTCTTTTTAACAGAGTAGATGGCTTTACTTTAGACACGTCTTTTGAAGTTAACTACACAGTTTGCGCATGCATTGTTGATTTCCGTCAAACAAAACAATTTGTACAGGGTTCATGCAAGTACTATCTGCTAATTCAGCTTTAAATGGTTGAATTAATGGCCTTCCCAAAGTGCAACGATTCTAATGGGGCTACTCCACTTGGGAAATAGAGAGAATTTTCTTTGAGGCACCAAGATATCATACCTTGCTGTACCAGGGAGAAGGAGATCCACTTCCTCATAGCCAACAGATGAGGCTCGCAGTCGGCTACCTCTGATATGGGGGCCCACAACCATACTATTATCATCTGTTCCACGTGGGACCAAAACAAGGCCTTCCGGGTAATTGGAGATTTCATCCTCTAGAGAATTTGACAATGAAACAGAACAGAAAATTTGATATCAGTTTGTTATCACGATAAGATTAAGCAACTATATGTACAAAAGAGCGGAAAGAATATTTTATGTAGACAAAATCACTGAACAGACCAAATTTGATGTGTCTGGGTTATGTACCATGTGTAATATGTGTATTTTCAATTCCGACCCATTAAGTAAAACACAATGTAGGTAAGAAAACCAAGAAACTTAAAAGGGAAATATGTCTCTAGTGTCAATGTCATATAGAAGTAGTTCACTATTTCATATAAGTTGTATATATAGTTCTTTTCATTATAATTCTGTCGACCTGAAATACTTAAAGCAACTACTGTAACTTAATTTTGACTTGCTGATTCTACCTTACTGTTACATCTCTCTTTGCTTATAATACCCTATGTAAAAGGATATTTTTATGGTTGAATTATTCATCTCCTCTTGAATTTCATATCAAACCGATTTGGCTAGTCAACAGGAATTGCTAACGTAACATCATTTATTAAATGCGATGCTTACCTTCTTCCGCAACTATTCCCAACCCATCTGCTGTCATATTCATAAGAGATCGCAGGTGCTGGGGAGCTCGATAATGAACACCCAGCAAAAGACTGTAATCCATAATGTGCTGAGTTTCCAAAAATTTACTGTCGATCTCTATCTGCCTGCATGAAGATTTGTATGTAAGACAAAAAGATAACCAACAGAACCAATAATGATGTGAATCAAATAATTATGATAATATTGGGTAGGCTTAAAGAATCTGTGCTAATTATAAGTAGAATAAAACTTTTTAGTCTAAAAAAAGAAAAAGAGTCCGCTACTTAGAAAGTTATCCATCTACATTGCTGCAAATGAAGTTACATAGAATTTGGCACTTCAATTATTTCGAAATATTGATAATAAAAGACTTACAACAATCTAATCCCTTGCTATTTATATCTAAGAAAGAATCAGGAAATCTTCTGCATTAATATTAGTCAACTGGTAGACCTAACATCAATTTGGAATTCAACATATCATAACATAACTTAGGAGGCATCACTTACTTTAATAAAGCTTCTCTCCAAGAAGGTTCCAAGTAAAAGGAGTAATTTAGATCCAAATCTTTAAGTGTAGTGTTCTCATCAATCTCAATATTCTCAGTTGAACGCCCAAGTGATGAGCCCTTCAAATCAAATCTTCTATGGATACGTAGTTCTGTGCAGAACATATTTCCCATTACTACAAAGCGAAACTGCAAAGCAGGGATAATGTCACAACTATTAGCTTCTTGTGATTAATGAGAGGGCAAAAAAAATCTATCAACATTCTTAAAACCAGGTTCCGTGAATGTTACCGGTGAGATGACCCATGAAAAACTCAACCTAAGCATGGTAAATATTTGCATGTAACACTGGAATTCTATTAATGAGAGGATATTTCTGAGACTACTGCACATAATAAGGCAAAAGGGCAAATGGAGAAAGCAGTGATTCACCGTGTTCATTACCTTTTGACCACTTGAAGGTTTGATCCTGTGAAGACCAAAAAATTTTGTTACGAGTGTGTTTTCATACGACCTCACATGATGATGATAAGTTGGAAGCATTCTTAGAAGAACCTACACATCAGATCTTGGTTACCGGAAGTTGACATCATTCAATAGACAACGGACTGAGAGAATGATATAGATATAGAACTTCAATGATGGAAAATGTTTCATGTTTTAAGTGAAACACATAAGTAAAGTGCATACAAAAATGATGTTGAATTCAAGATTTGAAAAAGTGTATATCAACAAGTAGAGCAGTTAGTTATTGTTAAGCTGTACATATATAATTCAAGCTATTATCTCCGTTCTGAATCTTAAACAAAAACATCGACACCCCCCTCCTAATAAAACCAATACAATGGAAGAAAGTAATTATTGAGTATATTTTCTTCTAAGAAAGAACTCAGCAAAACCTATGGACAATTGTTACTTCACCGGCCATAACATATGTCGGGTGGTGGGGATACAATGAGTGAATGTCAGACCTCTTGAATTGAAGGTGGTCACTACTATATTATGCTTTATGCCTTGTCGTGCATGACCCTTGGTACCATCAATAAATCATGTATTTTGAAAAGAAAAAAAATCATTTCCTAAGGATCCAAAAAGAAATTCATCCGTAGGAATTTGGATCATTTGCTGAACTGATCTTTTTCCTGACCTCATCTAATCCCATGACACATAAGCATTGCAATGAATGAGTGTGAAGATGTGATTCCACTTTATCAATAACCAATCGCATACTTTAAAAAGGTTAGAAAAAAGATCAGATCAGCAGAGGATCCAAATCCCATATGTAGGCTGTAGCACACCATCTTGGAGTATGAATCCTTTGTTCAATATAAACCCCTAAAATTATTTCCTGTTTTTAGATCATTTGCTTGTCATCAATCTGCATAACAGTTACCACTTTATTTCAAAATGAGCAGCAGAGTTTTAGAATGTATCAGTACTGTTAAACTCAATACGGCATGAGCCTAGTTACACAATACAGGTATAATGCACTACACTGCCTTCCAACTCTGTAAAAGGAAAAAAAAAAATGAAGAAGAATGAAAGGTAATGAAAGTTCAGAGATGTTATTGGAACCAAATCCGATTGACATCAGCATTCTGTAAAATAAAGTTAAAATGCTGAATAGCATATAAGATCGTAAATCCTTTTTCTGAGATAGAAAGCAAGCCAACAA
Organism: Acer negundo; assembly: GCA_035582765.1. Taxonomy (NCBI): domain Eukaryota; kingdom Viridiplantae; phylum Streptophyta; class Magnoliopsida; order Sapindales; family Sapindaceae; genus Acer; species Acer negundo. Next base: position 1,175,250 of record CM069240.1, on the reverse strand, counting down.
CTTAAGTGATTATATTCACCAATCACATGATTCAAAAAACCCTGTAATTAGAAACAAGAAATGACTTTTGGAAAGTTTCACAGTGCTACTTCTTCAGTTTCACAACATACTAAGGGCATGTTTGGCACACCATACAATATTGCTAGACTGGATTATATAGGATTGTACTGGACTGGACCGGATAGTATTGGATTAAATTTAGTAGTCTACAATGTTTGGTACAGGACAGTACTAACTTGGCTAATGTATTTATTTATTTAAAATTAAACATTTATAAATATATTTAAATATTAAAATATAATTCAATATTAAATAAATTAAATTAAATTATAAAAACACATTTTAAGAAAATAGCGGAACCCACTTTAGTTATTGTTTTGCTGCAAAGATGTTAAATTTAATTGAAAAAATAAATTAAAATAAAATGTTAATGGAAACATATAATTATTTTTAGGCGAGAATAAATTTAATTGAAAAATAAATAAATAAAAATTAGTGGGACCTGAGTCAGTCAGCTTTTTGACTGCAAAAAATTGGATGAAACAAGAGTAATTACTTTAGTCAAGGCGCAAGTTGTGTGACACAAAGCCCAAGTCTGGCTGTGGTAGGTACTTACTGGCTGGACTATTTAGTGTGGTGTGGGCCGGATTAAGTAATCCAGTTAAAATTTATTGCCAAATCCGGCCCATTTATACTGTCCAGTCAGGTGTACCAAACATGCCCTAAAAAGATACTGAGGTTTCCTTTTCTTTAAGGTAATATCGTGTTCATTCAAGTTTTAAAACTTGTAATGATAAAATCCACGTAAAGAAAAAAAAGCTTCTATATGCAATAACTACGGCAAACATTAATGCACAAGATTTAGATACAAACCTTCACTTCAGATTTTCGGAGTGTCTTAATCATGAAATGATCATCTTGAGAAAGGAAAAAGACACTTCCACTTTTTCCGGGAGAAGAGAGTTCCCTGAGAGCATCATTTCCACAAATGGACATCATATAGTCAGCAGCATTGATCTTGAACATCTCCCTTAAATTCCTGCAATGATATTCAAGAACACCAGTAAGAACAAGATGGAAAAAGGGGTAGTTCAAGAGCCACAGATGGCATATAAAACACGATCTTTGAAAGAAAGAACAAGGAATTACAACAAATATATATATATATATATATATTCACTCAGTTGCTCTTTCCTTTTTAAAATAAAAAATAAAATCCCATGCCTCGTTATGACATCAAAAAGAGCATTTCTTATGGTGTACAAAAGAAATAAATTTACGGAATCATATCTAAATACATGATCTCTGGCCTCCGCTGTCATATGCTAGGATTATAGCAAACTAAAATATTTTATTGTGGGTAGAATAATGATTTAGTTGGAATATCAAAAGGGCATCACTTGTAGTAGTCATTTAGTTGAAATAGACAAAGCATGCTTCTCTTTTTATGTTGCATTTGTGCAGGTTAATTTTGGAGAATGTCAGAGTAGATATACTACTCCTTTAGAAGTACCTGAATAGGATATGCGATCGTGGTTTATGAATAGATTTAATCCAAGTGAGAAATGAAAGGTGCTCAGGAACAATATGCCACACAAGCCCATCAAGAAAAGTTGCAAGGTGAAAACAACTTTTAGCAGGTTGAAGGAACATGAATGCTATCTACTAACCTGAAAACCATGGGGCAATAGTCTTTCCACTTGAAATCCTCTGATTGATGAGGTGGTGTTAATTGAGAACCTTCTTTTGGAAAATTCATCCAAAAGCTTGCTCGGGGACCAAAGTCCGCTGCCCGAACTTCTCGCCTCTGAACAGGTGTAATTTTCCCCACTGTATACCTGACCATATTCTAAGCATGTTATAACCTTCAGATTTAACCACACATATGGATAACAACCGAAATAACACCTGCATCACTGGACGGGTATATGCTTACCACAGTTTATCTTACCATATTCTCATAATCTTATAACTTTCAGATTTCCACAAACAATGTAATCACACATATGGTAACAACTGAGATAATATTTACATCACTTTTACGCCAAGTGAATTGTGTCTTTTCAGGAGATGCATACTACGGACTCCATATAATATCAGCTACATAAGCAACTTATCAAAGTAATAGCTAGAAAAAGTGCAGTAGCACAACTGCTAAGTATACATATCTTACATTGCCCTATAAAAGAAGCTTGAGTATATGGGTCATTAGGAAAAAAAGCAGATAAGACAATAGATAAGAAAAGCATAGGTTTATCAAGAATCATGCAACATAGTTGCGTTAAATCCTTCCTTGCCTTAAAAAAAAAATAAAGGATCTAATAAAGGTGAAACATAAAGCGATATTGGTGCTAAAATATGTTAAGGACCGGAAAATGAAGGTATACCTGATACCAAGCTGCAAACTGAGCATTAAATCGTAACTCCTATGACCTTTAATGATTGCTTCACCAGGCTTCTTAACCTCTTTCACAAATTTTCTCTGTCGCCGTTTTTGTCTTCTGGATGATCGTGAAAAGCTGTTATTTAATACTAGCTCACTTATCAAAACACCTTGCATGTATTCACGTTCCAAGATTGGTGGTATGTTTGCGTCACTGTCATTCTCTACGCCTTCAGAGAAGGAATCAGACAACTCTAATGACGAATCATGTCCAATCACTTTTTCAATAGATACCTCAAGACTCCAACGCCTTTCCAGGGAAACATTACTTCTGCGAGACTGCTCCAAGTTCAATAAGTTCCCCTTGGAAAATTTATCAGCTGAAATCCGACGAGATCCTCTGTTCCCACCAACCTTGGCATTTGCCATATCCACGGAAGAAGTGCGACGGGCATGTGAAAGGTTTTGCTTTCTCATATCTGGCAATACTCCTCTTTTTCTCAGAGCATTGAGATACGAATCTTGTGATGGTGAAAGTCTGCTGCCTCTTGGATAGAATGATCCTTTTCCATCCTTCAAACCGCATGACCACATTCCCACATAGCAACCACCATCACTCCAAGTGTAAACACCAAATCCATGCATCATACCATTTGACCAACTTCCTTCAAACGAGTCCCCATTTGTCCAAGTAAGAGTTCCTTTTCCTGACATTTTCCCTCCTTTCATATTTCCTTGATAAACATTTCCATTAGCCCAGGTATATTTACCAGGACCTTCAGGTGTTCCCTGGATCCAAGATCCTTCAAAGACATCTCCGTTAGGGTAAACTTGATACCCCAAGCCGTGTTTGAGATTCAACCGCCATCTTCCCCTGAAGGTCAAACCATCGGAGCCCATATAATTTCCTGAACCATGTATATAACCACCTGAAAATTCACCCTCAAAAACAGCTCCAGAAGGCCATAGAAGTTTACCATTCCCATTCCTCACCCCATGTCTCCACTCTCCTTCATATATGCAACCGTCTGACCATACATATTTACCTGGACCCTCAGGTACATTGCGAAGCAATGACCCGGAATAAGATTCTCCATTGGGTAGTAAGAGGTCCCCAACTCTAAAGCCAGCGGTTTCAGAAGGAATAAGGACAGTTTCACCATTGGTCAATGCACATGTGTGATCTTTTTCCGAGATGGCATCAAGAGATTTTGTTCTGTCTACACGAGAAAGCTCTCCTTCGGTGTTACCAACAGTGGCCACAGAGCCAGACATGCATAATTCCAAAAGGATACAGTTCCTTAATAGATAAGAAGTCACTATATGAAAACTTGAGATGTCATCCGAAGAACTCACTGCAAAATTTTGAAGAAGAAAAATGGAGAAATTTAAGAGTGGCAGATCAATAGCATTACAAGAGCACAATATGACTTTCTCGAGAAAGTGCTTTTACAAAATTACATAAATGAATGCATAGAAAACAATCATTGAAGGTAATTTATCTGCCAAATTATATTAAAAGGTGTAACAAGAACAAAACAAACTTGAAGTCATGAAAAATTACAAGTATATCTGAAAGGAATATGAACAGTTGATAATCAAATGTCAAGTGTGAGACAAAAGCAGGATGCATTTTGTTATAAGAAAATATGCCAATTGTGTCACATTAACTTTAGAAATAAAGCATACCAAAGAATTTTAATATTCCTTCATATAATATCTGCCTTTCTCTAATATCGGACAAACATTTTCAACTTTTTTTTCGAATCATCATAATTTGTTTCAAAAAAAAAAAAAAAAAATGGTGAAAATTACAAAATTCTCAATTTCTCTAATCAGCCTTCAAGTTTTAGAGTTACGCAGGGAAGACAGATTAATTACTTTATGGTAATTACCACTCTACGAAATTAAATCCATGCCTATTTTGATGCTCTGTAAATATTTAAAGACTGCTAGTTGATTACATTAAAATATAAATAATAAACGAATTCATATTCATTTTGAACTGTATAAACAAATCGAAAAGATCTCAATCAAAGCTAGCATTTATTCTAACAAAACAAAACAGCATGCTTTGAACATGTCAAGAAATAATTTAATTTCAAGCACCACGAATCCTTGCTAGATTTTCTGGCATTACTTTCTTCATACAATATCCACCTGATAGATTACACGACCAAAAAAAATACAAAAAAAAAAAATCTAAAAGCTAAAATTCTCAGGTTTAGCTTCAGTTTTCCTCTAACAATATCATCAATTGATCGTTAAAGAACAGCAAAAACAGAGTGTGTGTGAGAGGGAGAGAGAGAGAATACCTTTCGAAGCCAAAACAGAATCAGAAAAAGAAGTCGCAGAAGAAGCTGTAGGTGATAAGTGGTTGTTAAACAACGCTGACTATATTACTGATTCCAAGTCTTTTACTTCAAATTCTTCCACTTTTTTCCTCTCTGTTTTTTTTTCCTTGTCTGTCGATGTTGACGATTTTTAACGGATCGAATCCCGAGATACAAAAGGCAAGGAAATATAGCTCAACTATTATAACTTATAGTCTATAAGCTACTGTTATATATAATATACTTATATGTACACGGCTAGTCTAAAAAGACATTACCCTACACCAGGTTAATTTTCCTGAGATTTTTTTTTTTTTTTTTTGACAGTAGAGACTAGAGAGTAATAATTGGGAGATTATGATGTCTTAAACAAACTTTAATTAACATTGGGCGCCCCACCATAGATGCCCCATGCTTACCTCATAATATAATAATTTAAAAATTAGATATTTGCCTTCGTCAGTATGGTTTGATATTTGGAGGGTTCATTTAGCATGATAGTATGTCAAATATCTGGGTCGCTTGTGACCTATGACGATATATAAAAAAATAAAAAAATGGGGACATTTTGTTTTATTTATTTGTTATAATTTATTACAGAGATTGTTAATTAATTAATTAATTATCTTGATAACAAAGCAAAAAAAAGGATAAATATGTTGCTTGGCTGCTTGCAGATACTCTGTTACGCACGTACGAATAACGTAAAGTTTGACCTGGCGGGCGTGGTTGGTTGGGTTGGGCCCTCTATATCAACGGAAACAAAGTCTTACGTTTGATGATAAAGGTGTATCTGTATTGTAAGTTTGTAACCTATGGTAAGTCTATTGTCATAAATGATTTATTTATTTATTTATTTATTTTTGTTTACATGTGGGTCTCCCGATTACAATGGGTTAGATTAGTTCATGATGATTTGGACACTTTTATCTTTTTAAAAGGAGCTTAGTTTTAAGGACACAAACCCCTTGGTTTAGGTTTAATTGCATAAATATGGATCTTTTTACCTATAATTACATAAAAATATTCTATCGTTAGTAGGACCTCGTCAAAAGTAAGCAACTTAGAGCATCCCCAATGGACCAAAAAACAATACCTCCTTGACTATATTTAGGAAGGCTATACCGAAATTTGCTCCAACAGCCTCCCTATCTCACTCCCTAAATTATTTTTCAACCAAAGCCTCCCTAAATTTAAGAAAAGAAGGCTTTATCCCTTTTTTTTTTTTTTTTTCACTCCTCAATTCAAATAAAGTGTTAATATGAGTCTACATCCTTCATATTCAATAGTCCATATTCAATGTAAGGAAAATATAAGGAGCCATTTTTTTCACTCTAAACCATTTTTATGGAGATTTGATGGAGTGTTAACTCCTTATATGACTCCTTATTTGTAAAAAAAATACAATCGACTCCCTAAATATAAGGAAAATATACGGAGTCTTGTTAGGGAAAATAGTCTTTTTACCCTATTAAATAAGACAAATATTTATTAAAAGATGTTTGATCAATGAGATGTTGTAATGTGATACTAACTTATCTATGTTTATAGTTAATTATTATTTTTTTAAATAAAAGTTGGAGCTCTTCCATTTGTCATCATATCTTCTCCATTGGCAGTGGAGATCGGATGAGTTTTTTTTTTTTTTTTTTTTTTAATATAAATTAAAAAACTCCATATGTGATTGATCTGAGAGAGGAAATATCTCCTCCATCCGATCACCATTTTCTTTTATAATTATTATTTTAAATATTAAATTACTAATTTTAAAGTAATAAATTAATAATAATTAGGGAAAATTTAGTTACTTTGTAATAAAAGTATGGTCAATCGTTAGAGTTGACCGAAGTCACCTAACAGATGTTTGTATGATTAAGGGCAAAAATCAATTTTTATGTAATTATACCTAAAATTAGGGGTGTTTGTGCAATTTTCCTTAGTTTAAACTTTTAATGCTCTATAATACTAATATTTCCTCGTAATCAAACTTTTCAAAACGTTAATTTTTTCTTATATATTTAACCATAAAAAGATATATTAAAGTATACTTTTGTACCGTTTTGGTGAATGGTGACTATATATAATGCAATTTAAGGGGCATGAACATGATTAACCACTGATGAGATAGTTAGGTTATGTCACTTATGTGAGATTCTTTTCTATCTGAATAATATTTTATTATTTTAATTATTTTTTTAATTATTGTTATATATAAAATAGTCCATAAATGTAGATAAACTTGTATGAAGTATATGTGATATCATTTCTTACGGTTTATTAGTTTCAAGATATTTAAAAATAAAAATTAAAAAAAAAATCAAATTATGGTGTTACCTACTATTCAATGGTACGGTAGCTAGTACACGTGCCAAACTAATATATAGATTATAAGTTCAAGCACATTGGATGCCAATCTAGGGACCATATTGGATTTTTTTTTGAGAAAAATGGTGTGATTAGGTATCCATAATTAGGTTGTACATGAATGATTATGTTTGATATTAGATATTGTTTAGTGTAAATGACTACTTAAACATCCAACAACATTTAGTGTAATGGTTTAACACATGATTTGTAATTAATATTGTTTAAATTAGAAAAAGTTTAGTTGGAAAAAGAAAGAAACTTTCAAGACAAGCATGTACTTGTAGGTCAACTAATAACAAGTTTTTTTTTTTTTTTTTTTTTAAATTTTTTTTTATCATTATTATAATAATAATTAAGTTTAAAGTGTATCAAAGGTTCTTTCTTTGTTCTTCGGGAGAAGAACATTTCAAAATTCCATGCTAGTGGCTTTGCAACTTGTCTCTAATGTTGTAAATATAATATTAAGATGAAGTAGAAAAATAGTACAAAAGTCATACTTCTCCTATTGAACACAATCCAAGATCTTTTTGAAACGAACATGGCTTCATTTTTTTTTTTATTTCAACTTGGATAACGTTGATAATATAAGATAGTAAGAAGATTCACATCCACTAAATAATTTAAAATAATATATTGTGCACATCCACTGGACCACTTTATCTAGCTAGATCAAGCTATTCATCTCGGCATCTCCTCGGCCACGTCACGTGGTGGGTCAAGTACTCAAGTCTCACTATATATGAACGTTTATATAATAATTCTCTTGTTAGGAGAATCTGAACAAAATAAATTGAATTACTCTACGATCCAAAAAAGAAGTCTTTTGGGTTGTAACATTCATGAGTAAATATACTTTATTTTCAATGTAGGATTCATCATTCATCTCATACATATTTTTGGAATTAAAATGTGGGTTCTATAACAAGCATCTTAAACATTACAAAGCTAAATAGTAATCGTCTCTAAAACGTTATAAAATGACGATTTGATATGAGTAGTGTTGTACGGTTGTTTTATTGTTTTAGATATATAAAAGACAATTAGTGTTAGGATTAGGATTCAACCCACGTTTGACTTTATGAAAGAACTTGAGAATGATAATTAGGTTTTATAATTTGTGGGTCCTTCTTAAAAAAAATATATATTAAGTGGGTCTATTTTAAACTCATTTATAAGTTTTTTTTTAAAATTATATGTTTAATGGGTCTATTTTAAACTCACAAAATTTTAAACTCATTTATGGGTTATATCTGAAATCATTTTTTATTTTATTTTAACAATTTGGGGGGCATAAACGGTTGCCTCACTTGGCTCCCCCTAGGGCCGGGCCTGATCGTAATAACCAGAGAGAGGCTTAGTTTGGCATTATTGTGTTGTACAGATAATTGTTTTTGGTTTTACAGTAGAGAGAATTGCTTTTGGATTTGTTGTGAGAAAAATCAACTTAGAGTTTGGTAAACTGATTTTTTAAAAGGTGATGTGAGAAGGTAAATAATTTGTTTTATTTTTGTATAACCATAACAGATTATTACCTTTACTATTATTATTATTATTATTATTATTATTATTATTGTCATATATATTGCGAATAAATCAATAAAACCCTTTAAAAATAATTTGTTTTCATTCTTAATTACGCGTAAAACAGTTTTTTAAAAACTACAAAATGTAGCTTATCATTTTCTTATTTGGGAGAAGTAAAAAATGATCAAAAACACTTTCTTAGAATTTTATCAAACACCCTAACATAGGTCTAAAATCATTTTTTATCCCAAAAACACATCGGGAAGTAAAGTCAAACTAAACCAGAGAATCTCAGGTATATGTAAGAAACTTTTATCTGAAACCAGGAAACGCACGAGGATTCAAGGACTGTCTTTGTCCGAATTATAATGAAGTTATGCTTACGAATGCCATTGTGTAAAGCAAGCACATGTGTTGCTGTGTATGTGTGTGATGTTTGGTGTGTCTACACTGATCCAATCCATGGAGAGATATATGGAATGTGGACACCCCGGCATGTGTGGGAGCGCATGCAATTAATGGCTTGAGCCTGACACAATCTAGATTATTTTTCAAATTAAGGTGGCAAAATCTATAGTTGTTGCCAACAAATTAAAATCTCCATCTCACTACAGAAAGGAACAATATCCGGAGCAACCACGATATGGTTGTAAGGCTTGGGATGAAAATCTCAAGTCCTTGATTATACTCTTAACAATTACATTGTAGTCAACCATCAAAGCGCTAGCTCAGTTGATGGAAGAATGGACTTAGAGCATGGGTAACTCCCAAGTTAGCGGTTCGAATCCAATATAGGTGAAGACGAGTTCTGATTTACCCGTCTGTATCTTTGTGTGACCGGGGGTGTGGGTTGAGGTTTCCTATCTGTTATACTCCATGACATCCAACAAATAGACTATCAGAACCAACAAGTTGGTTATGGGTGTGTCACGAGGTTAGGGAGGACAGACGAGGATGGGTGCCTGGACAAAGTCCGAGATCTTCGATATCAATAAAAAAAAAAAAAAAAGACAATATCTGAAGCCAAATTGAAGTATTAAGACCCTTAATTATTTCTCCCCCACGTGCCATTACCTAATGGTGTGCGTTTTCGGTTTGGTTTGGGCTGAAACTCGATGTCAAACCAAACCAATATGGATATCGGTTTGGTTTGGGTTATATTTCAACTTAAACCAAACAAATGTGATTTTTTAAACCGATTCAAACCAAACCAAACCAAAAATGTCTAGTTGGTTTGGATATGTTTATCGGTTTATATTTGAAATCAATTAATTTTTTTTTTTGTATTATATATATTATAAAAAAATATTTAAATAAAAAAAATTATAACATAAATATATTAATTATGTATAAATATACAAAGGAAGTACATAAAAGATAATTGTAATTACATATATATATACCCCGATTAAAGACATGTTTGATAGCATCTATACTTTTGAAACTCTAACACAACAATCAATCGGAAGAATTGTATCAAGTCAAATAAATAAACTATAATAACATAAAGTATTTGGTAAAAGTCATAAAACCTTAACAGAGTAGAAAATGTAGGTAACTTTTATATTTTATTTTTACTTTCTAAAATTTGTGATATTGTTTGGGTTGATGAATTATTTCATTTAACCCCAGTCCGAACCACCTATTTTTTATATTTGTAATCAAACCAACTCAAACTTTATGAGTTGGATTTGCCAGTTTAGTTCGATTTGACGGTTTTTTACACACCCCTAGTATTACTATTAGTTATTTTACAACTTAATTCATGGATTGATAATATAATATACACTTTTGAAGAGCTAAAAATTCGATCCATATTGTATCTAATTAATTTTTTCTTCTTAATTTTGACACCAATTATGTCATATTTTTTTTTTGTTTCAAGATTCGTATTGGGTTCGAATCATGTCATCTACCCTTAAACCCCTTTAAGAGTTTTATTTATTTATTTTAAATAATAAAAGTAAATTATAAAAGAATTCTAATCGTAATTAAGAGACTAAACAAATTATGTTCTCCACTTAAATTAATTATTGATCGACCCCACAGAACAGTTGAACTGCAACCGCGACCGCCACCTTTCAGGCTCCACTCGAAGATGCCTATCCAATATGCTCCACTTTATAGTTTAGACGCAACAAATTTGGTATTGATGTTACCTTACTATTATTTTTTTTTTTATTCTCCAATATTTTTATGCTGCCTATATATTATCAACTTCCACTATCACAAATTTACAATTCACATGCCATTATCTTATATCTACTATACTCAAAATTGGTGGACGGTAGCTTCTGATTATGACAGCTGAGACCAAAACCCATTTCGCTTTCACCGTCTATTTTTAACACGTGTCTTTAATACACACATTCGTAACAATATAATTCTCTTTAGAATTTGTCGTAACAAACGCACATTAATTATCCTTTTTTTTTTTGTGAATAATAAATAAAGGTCGGTTTTTATTCCAAAGTTTCCAGTCCATTTTCAACACTGTTGATGACCTCGTTATTGTCTCCTGCCGGCTACCGACAATTTCCACCGCCGATTAGTTTTTTTTTTTATTATTTTATTATTTTTAAATTCTTTAAATTATTATTCTTATTCAATTTTTATATTCATTTACTATATAGTGACATGTCTAGTGAGCTCACTTTTTGTGAATAAAATATCTTATCAAATTTCGTTACATAACTTTCTTCACCCATCAAGTACATGCATGCATGCATGGTTCTTTGAATATTAATTCAATTTAATTATTACAATTAATATATTGGCTCACCTTGAAAACATCTTATGGTCATATATGAATAGCTCAATAACATACTTTTATATATACTTATTTAGTAGTAATCAGTCAATTTTGAAATAGACAAATATATTTTTAAAGATTAAAAGAAACATTTATAATGTCAAATATTTAAAGAATTACTTGATTATTATTATTATTATTTTTTTTTTTTGTCATAAAACACAAATACTTGGTCAACCTCACGTCATCATATATATATATATATTATATTAAACTTTATTTAATTGCTTACAAATATCCTTTTTCGTTTAGATGGACCTATAAGAATAATTGAAGATGCTTTTGTTTATTTTTTATTGCAAATTAAAGAAAAACACAAAAGCTATATCTATCGTTTCCAAGATGGCTAGTACTGCTAGATACGACCAAATAAATGATGATAAGTAAATATATGAAAAATGGAAGTATTTTATTCCTCTTCTCATCAATCATCATAAAGCTTTAAAAGATTTTCCATAGTTTTGTCATATTGCTGCAAAATAAATTAAAGCTGATGATTATAATCAAAAATAAAAAAGATATAATTATAGCTAGTAGATGGGCTGTCTCTCTCTTGAAAGTCAAATCTACATTTGTTGTTGAATGAATGGAAACAAGACAGATAAACACTATATTGGCTGTCTTGGGTACAACCACCCCAGTAAGGCAGTAACCATTATATTAGCATGTGTTAAATCTGTATGCAATATTGGTCGGCCATAGAACCCCTTACTGGATCTAATTTTGACCAATGTTTCAAGAAGAAAATTGGGGTCTCTATAGGATCTACTCCGACGTTTAGAAACTTATTAATTGGTATACATATACTCAATGCCCTGTCGAGGAAAGGGAACCAAGCACACTAGTATAGCTCTGCTTATAACTTCTCTACTGTTAATGGTGGATCTTTATCTAAAACCTTAAGAGCTTGTTTGGTATACCGTATTAAACCAGATAAATGGACCGAACAATATTAAGCTAGGTTTGGTAAATTTTTAGACCGATTTATTTAATCCGGTTTATATAGTACTCTTTAGTCCGGTGTACATAGGCCTGCCACGGTCGGAGTTCATTGGTAACTGGAACTTTGGAAGGCGCTGGCTTCAATTGCGCTAAAAAATGGGGTCAAGTCAGTTGGTTATCCACCTGTCCCACCAACTTTATCTTTCCTCTTCAATTTAAATTTCTTTTTTTTTATATATTTTTTTCATATTACATGTATACAGTTCTGTTATTATCAAGCATCTTTATATAACCTTATCAGAATATTGAATGTGAGTCACTCATTTATAAAAGTGATTTGATAAATGCATACATACTAAGTCAAAGTATGTAAAACGAGTGATTCACATTCAATGTCTTTATATAATTCTATCAAGGCATCTATATAAGAAAATTTTCGTACATGTATATATATATAATCTGGTTCTGGTCAATACGTACCGATATAACTTACATCAGTGTTTTGTATGTAGACCATTGATTATAAAGAAACACCGACAAATGTATACACACTAAATTAAAATATGTAAATCTAGTGGTCCACATGTAACATACTGATATAAGTTATATCAAAACGCGACTTTAAAATTTATATATAATATATATATATATATATATATATTATATATATCAAATGAGATGTGAATTTCCATTTAAAAAAAAAAAAACAAAGAAAAAAAAAGATGTGAAAAGAAAATACAAACAATCAATTATTCAACGGACCAACACATTTATTACAATTAAATTTGCAATATTTTTTCAATTTGAGTTTTATAGGATAAAAAAATAAAAAAGTGAAAAAAAAAATAAACATTGTTATCCATAATAATATATATATATATTTATGTATTTTAATTATTATTTCTGTTATAAAATTAAGTTTTAACGGTATATTGGATTATATCAATTTATTATGTACAAAAATATTATGGATTTCAAATTATGATTATATTGTATTTTAATTTGTACATATAATTTACACGATGGATGTATAAGAAATACATCACATGATCAAAATATTTTTAAATATTTTACGTGTATATTATCTTTTATAAATAAAAATTTAAAATAATACAATATAATTAAATATAATGCAGTCTAGTATGATTTAGTACAGTGAGGCACCAGACATGGGACAGTACTAAACATAATCCAACCTAGTACTATACAAGGGTTCAAAATTTTTTTTATCACTATTTGGGCTTGACTTTGTAAGAAAGTCACCACTTTAAAGTTTAAAAAACATCTATTATGGTGAACGGACAAAAACCCTCCACAGTAACCTTCTTCACCATTTTTTTTTCTTCTTTCAAAATGCTCTATCATTGAATGACGATGGACCATGAACACGAGTTCATCGCCGTCGACGACCATGACCAAACACAATAACAACTTTTTTTTATGTCTGAGCCTTTGTTAGTTGCATCTGAGATACAAATCCTCTTGTTAGTTGTTTTTTTTTTTTTTTTTTTTTTTTTTTTTTTTTAATATAAAACCCTCTTTTGTAAACCTTAAGCTGATTGTGAGAAAAATATATATATATTGTTAAAAGCCTCGGAGAACAGATAAAAAGGCTCGGAGATTCAAAATTAACAAAAAAAAAATATTGTTGAAATGGTTCTAAGAAGAAAGGAAAAAGCTCGGAAAACAAAGGAAAATGCATGGAGAAGAAAGGAAAAAGTTCAAAGAACAAAGGAAAAGGTTTGGAGATTCAAAATTAACAAAAAAAAAAAATTATTGTTGAAAAGGCTCGGAGAATAAAGGAAAAGGCATGGAGAACAAAGGAAAATGCTCGGAGATTAAAGGAAAAGACATGGAAAACAAAGGAAAAGATTCGAAGAACAAAGGAAAAGGCTCGGAGAACAACAGAAAAGGCTCGAGCCTTTTCCGAGCCTTTTCGTTTGTTCTCCGAACTTTTTCCTTTCTTCTTCGTGCCTTTTCAATTAAATTCAAAATTCACACAATTAGCTTAAAGTTTACAAAAGATTCGAAGAACAAAATGAAAAGGCTCAACAATGGAAGATTCAAAACCAAAAAAATCTCACCGGGGAGCTCGACCCCCGAATGCGTTTGCGTAGTGCCATAAAACTAATTATACAATGAAGTTGCATTGATAATGTTATGATGTTCAATTTCCATTAGAGTTATAGAGGAAGGTTAAAGAATAAAATATCAGAAAACGTAAAAGTAAGAAAGAGAATGTGTAAAGTAAGGGTAATTTTGGTAGTTCACCACAATAGGTGCCTTTTATACTTAACTTATTAAAACAATGACTTTACCACCAAATTAGTTAAAAAAAAAATGACATTTTCCACAAATTCCACTACTGTATAATCAATCCAATTCAATAAATCCAGTCCATCCAATTCAATAAATCCAGTCCAGCATGGTGTGCCTAACATAGCCTAAGTTTGTTGATTTCATGATTATGTACTTACACAGTGACACGACATCATACCCGTAAAAATTTCAAATTCGATCAGTCCCTTTCCGGTTTCCCCGTCGGTTTCTCGATGTATCTTAGCATGAGTGGAGCTCATGATCATTATGAATTGAAGAAAGATGGAGCCTGGAGGTGTACATGTTTTTTTTTTTTTGTTTTTTGAAGATGGAGGTGCACTACATGTTGATCTTGTGATTATGGATATGGGTCATATGGCCTACGTGCTTGAGAGTCTCGACAGGCACAGTTGTCAGCAACCATATATATATAATTATATATAAATGGGCATGCAAGCCAATGAATTAGTGCTTCTTTGCATTGCTATTCATGATATATATATATATATATATTTATATATATATCATGTCAGATCAACTTTATGAGGTGATGCAAGTTTCATTGTTGATAATATTAGGGCTCTTTGTTTAGAGGTAGGGATTTGTAAGTGTCAAGCCATTTCTGGAATGGGCAATGCCTTGGCTCATAACCTTGTCTCTAAGGCCCTCTCCTCCTTACAGAAGGGTTCTTGGCTGGATTTCAGCCCTCCCTTGTATTGTTTTCCTGTTCTATGAATTTTCTTTCCCTATAAAAAAAAAAAAAAAAAAAAGGATCAACTTTATGTGGCTTGATATATATACATTTGATACAATGATTTTGTATGCATGTGCCGTGTCTGGTCCGGACTCTAAATTTTTCTGTTCGATTGATGCCTTTCATGGGTACTCATGTCTCGTGTAGTTTACCAATCATCGATCATCAGAAAAGAAGATGGACACATTTACGTACAAAGACAGAGTGTGACACTTCTTTTGTCCTCCGCTAAATAAAACTTTTCCAAAAATTTTCCAAAAATATTATCGCATGTAACCTCATCACTTTTTATTATAAAAGATAATACAATTGGATCAAATAATTCTTACATGGTAAAAAGTGGTAAGGTGGATAAGTATATTATAAGTATACTCACAGTTGAGAAAAAATTGTCTAACAATTTTTATTTTTTTAACAGGAAAGTCATGATTTTTTTTTTTCTTGAATTTTTTTTTTCTATGCTAAGAAAACATATTGACATAACCCATATGTAAAATTGTGTATTAGTGTCTTAAAAAAAATTAAAATATGAATTTTTTAGAAGGACTATTTCTAGTTCTTATCAAATAATTAATATGAGATTATGACATTTAATTTGGTTCATTTTTGTTGACTGACTTGTCTTTAAAGTCTTAAAGTTTAGAGCCTCAAGAGCATAGTTCATCCGGTGGATAAACGAGTTTGAAACTTGAGTAAATGACTCACAAGTCAGTAGCTCGAATCCTACCAATGACAAAAAGCTTCAAAAATACATGGTCTAGATAAGTGGATAAATAAATAACGTCCAAAAAAAAATAAAAGTCTTAACGTTTAGAAATGATTAGACATTCATGGTCATGTACAAAATATATATGTGACTAGTTGATTAAAAAGCAAATTTCATTGAATTAAAAGAACAAATAACCTTTAAACTTTAGTTTTAAAAATTATATATATTGCTAAGAGGATATTTTTTTTGAAGAACCAAGAGCAAGAAGAATAAGAAACTCCATCTTTTGTAAATTTAATTTATGATATTTATGGGTCGTTTTACTGGTTGTTATTTATCCAATATTGTGAGAGGGTCGTCCTTCCTAAACAAAAATGAAGGTATTGGACATACAAATTATAAATTCAAGACTTTTATATTATTCCTTTATTCTCTGTGCATATATTGGTTTCTTTGTTATTGACTTCTGAAAAGACTATACTTTTCATTTTCTAATGTCCAAGTCCAATCCCTCTTCCTTTCCATGAGTTTACTTTTTGGAGTAATTAACTAATTATGGACATGACACAAACACAATAAGAAATTAACAGGTTTGGGTTCGATTTTATCGGGTTTAAGTCGCTATTAGATCAACTAGTTAAACCTGCTAAATAATCGAGTTGCATTCAAGTTGAACTCCTTTGACTCGTTAAATCTGGTTGATACAATAATTTATGTTAACTTTTGATAAGACTTTGTTTTAAATTTGTTTATGTATAAAGATGATCGGATCATAACGAGTAAACTATTAATTTAATAGATTAAGTTTGAGGTTTAACTTGTGACTTGAGAAGTTTTACGGATCATTTTCAAATTAAGAAAGGAATGGATAATAGTCGACATGATAACCCCAATTGCCACCCTTTTGAGCGGATAAGCAATCATAATCAAATATTGTAATACAAAAAATATACATATGGGGATTTGACTTGGCAAATAAGATGACGATCTCGCATTCATGAGTATGAAAAGATAAGAACCATATATCCTCACTAGTTTGGGTCATCGAAATATCCATGAGTGGAGCAATAACTAAATGGACTGTGGTCAACTTATTAAACAAAACTAGAAACCATACAAACAAATGTAAGTGCTCAATTTTATTTTATTTTTTCTTTCTTAAGTATTATATTATTATATAAATTTGAGATTTTTTTAGAGAGAAGGAAGATTCGAACCCGTAACCTTGTAGTATAGGTGTAAAGGGTTTATCACCACAATAATCTCATCTCATTGTAAGTGCTCATTTGTTACAGCCTATTAAATAATTAAAAAAGTATTTTTTTTTGTTTTTGAAAAAAATAAGATTGGTTTAATAGTAAACCTCCCGCACTTATATTCGATGTTTGTTCGAGTTTTAAAAGAAAAAACTCAAATTTTAGATTCTCTTATTTTTTTTATTAAGTGGGGTGTATTTAAAAGATAGTAGGGGTATTTGGAGATGATGCTTAAGTTTGGGCCTTGCATTTCGGCCCACAAAAGAAATAAAAAGACTTAAACCCTTGGAAAAACCTCTCTCAAGAAAAAGTTTGAACAACAGCTGCAACAATGGTGAAGGCGTACTTACGCTACGAACCGGCGGCTGCCTTTGGAGTTATCGTCTCCGTCGATTCCAACATCACATACGACAGCTCAGGCAAGCACCTGCTCGTTCCAGCTCTCGAGAACGTCGGTGTCTGGCACGTGCGTCAAGGCGTCTGCACCAAAACCCTAGCCACCACCTCTAACTCATCACGTGCCGGCCCCTCTCTCGCTGTCACCTCCATCGCCTCCTCCACTTCTTCTCTGGTACATTTATAAATATATATATCCTTATCTCTCTCAAATTTGATGTAATTTTGAAGTTTTTATTTGAATTTATTGAAGTTGCTGATTTTCCTTTCACTGAGTGTGGATATATATTTTATCAAATGTAGGTAGCTAGTGGGTATGCAGATGGTAGTATTAGAATTTGGGATAGTGAAAAAGGAACCTGTGAGACCACATTGAATGGACATAAAGGTGCTGTTACCGCTTTACGGTATAACGATGTTGGTTCTTTGCTTGCTTCTGGAAGTAAAGACAATGATGTTATATTATGGGATGTCGTTGGTGAGACTGGCCTTTTTCGCCTTCGTGGACATCGTGACCAGGTTTTTGTTGTTTTCACAATTTCTGTTTTGTAACTTTGCTTGTTTGTTTGTTTATTTGTTTTTTTGATGATATGCATATGTTTATTTATATGTTGCAGGTCACCGATCTTGTTTTCTTGGATTCTGGTAAGAAGCTTGTTAGTTCCTCTAAGGATAAATTTTTGAGAGTTTGGGATCTTGAAACCCAGCATTGTATGCAAATAATTAGTGGTCATCATAGTGAAATATGGTCCATTGATGTTGACTCTGAAGAGAGGTTTCTGGTCACTGGTTCAGCAGACTTGGAACTGAGATTTTTCACTGTTATACATGAGTTAGTCGATTACAGATCTGTATCTGTTGTCGGTGGAACTGAAATTGTGAACAATGGGGATGCCTCCTCTCAAGATAAATGGCAGGTTTTGAAGCATTTTGGTGAAATTCAGCGACAAAGCAAGGATAGAGTTGCAACTGTGCGATTCAATAAGTCAGGCAATTTACTTGCTTGTCAAGTGGCAGGGAAAACAGTGGAGGTGTTCCGTGTGTTGGATAATGCTGAAGCAAAACGTAAAGCAAAACGTAGGCTTCACAGGAAGAAAGAGAAGAAAGCTGCAAAAGGGACAGTGGAAGAAACTGAAAACAAGGACCATTCTCATGGAACTGAAGAAGATGGAAATAACCCAGTGGTTACAGTCCCTGATGTTTTTAAGATTCTTCAAACCATTCGAGCTGGTAAAAAAATTTGTTCAATCTCCTTTTGTCCAACTGCTCCGAAGAATTCACTGGCATCTTTAGCATTGTCTTTGAACAATAACTTATTGGAGTTCTATTCTATTGAGAGTACTTCAAATACAAAAACTCTTGCCATTGATCTCCAGGGACATCGTTCTGATGTCAGAAGTTTGACACTTAGTGCTGACAACACTCTTTTGATGTCAACAAGTCACAATTCAGTAAAAATTTGGAATCCAAGTACTGGTTCTTGTCTGCGTACTATTGATTCTGGGTATGGGCTCTGTGGTTTAATCGTTCCTAATAACAAGTATGCATTTGTTGGAACTAAAAGCGGAACAATAGAAATTATTGACATAGGGAGTGGCACTTGTATTGAAGTAGTAGAAGCCCATGGTGGCTCTGTCCAGTGGATTGCTGCCATTCCAAATGAAGATGGTTTTGTCACTGGAAGTGCAGATCATGATGTTAAGTTTTGGGAGTATCATGTCAAGCAGAAAACTGGTCAAGTGTGTACTTCTTGCCTTCTTCTATTTATGGTTATTGTCTCTTAAGTAGCCATTGCTATGTTTTCTTGTTCTTTTTGGGTTGGGGGGAATGGAGTTTTCAAGTTTGTAATATTGTCCTGTCTTCTAGAGCATTATACCGTGTGATGATAATGGCTAGACCGCTAGAGAAATTTCACTTCTTTTATCAGAGGGTCCATATATTTAAAGTAGGGAGTATTCTGTATATGTAACTTCATGCCACATTTTTGTGTACATATTAGTTACAGTTGGCCAAATCTGAATTTTCTCATAAATCTGAAGTTGAAGTGTGGCTAGAGATGATCTATTATTTATTTGATGAACTTCTAGTTTGGATGTTTTAGTGGTCTTTTTATTTTTTCTTTTTGAGTTTTATATCTTGGTTCTCATTTTTCTGTGCTTCTCTTCTTTTTCATCATCTTTTGCCTTTATAATATCTGCTGAAAAATCAGAGCATATCAAACTTGAATATGCACTAATTATATGAATATGATGTAAAATTCTTGCCGCTTCCATATATGACATGTTTGAAATACTAGATTGGTTCTGTATGGTTTACAGGACTCCAAGCCTCTCAAGTTGTCGAATGTCAGGACTACGAAGATGAATGATGATGTTCTAGCTGTTGCTCTTAGCCCTGATGCTAAATACATAGCTGTTGCACTTTTGGATTGCACAGTGAAGGTTCTATTGATATTTTTGCTATTGCCAAGTTTAAATTGTGTTTTATTTTCCGTTGTTTTTATTTGCTGGTTTCTTATCTTGTTTTTTCAATCTTTCATCCTAGTCATAAATTGTCAAATCACTTAGTTTATATTCATCTTTTGAGCCTGCTGCATATTTATTATTGTTATTTTTCCTTATTTTTCCTTATTATCATCTTTACTCTACATCCTTGGCTCTCTTAATTTATGTGCATAACCGTTCCTGAAACTAGGAAATTTGTCACTACAGTGATATTCTTGTTTCTTATGGAAACTTATGACATCAAGGGCTGGGGGGTGGGGGGTTTCATTTTCTAATATGGTATCACTTTCACATGGAACTTGTATAAACGGATTAGCATGTTTCCAGTTCATAGTCTTCCCATCTTTACAAAATTAGGATAAATTTTAGTCCTCAACATGATTTCATTTGTCTTTTTTTTTTCTTTTTTTCCTTTTTTTTTTCTTTTCTTTTTTTCCATTATTGTGAACATATTATGCTTATGTTGATGCATTTTTGTTAACTTTCTCTCTCAGGTGTTTTTTTTGGATTCACTCAAATTCTTTCTTTCCTTATATGGTCATAAGCTGCCTGTGCTATGTATGGATATTTCATCAGACGGAGATCTGCTTGTGACTGGCTCTGCAGACAAAAATTTGAAGATTTGGGGTTTGGATTTTGGTGACTGCCACAAATCCATTTTCGCTCATTCTGACAGGTGCTTAATTTTTACAAATAAATATTAAATGGAACTATTTCCTTCAACTTTGGATATTATAGGTGGAATTTCTCTGAACATGTTTGCTTATATGAACTATTTCTGTGGCAGTGTAATGGCGGTGCAATTTGTGCGCAACACCCATTACTTGTTCAGTGTTGGCAAAGATCGCCTTGTGAAATACTGGGATGTTGATAAGTTTGAGTTGCTTTTAACTCTTGAGGGACATCACGCAGATATTTGGTGTCTCGCAATTAGCAACCGTGGGGATTTCATTGTCACAGGTTCTCATGACCGATCCATACGTCGTTGGGATCGTACTGAAGAGCCATTTTTCATAGAGGTACTTTCTTCTTGTTTCTGCTACAACATGTTTCTTATCAGAAGAAGGATGGAATTAGTGGGTCTTTTCTCGAGAGTAATCATGTTAAGATTTGGCTGAGTCAAGTTTCAAATGTGCAGGAAGAGAAAGAAAAGAGGTTGGAAGAGATGTTTGAGTCTGACCTTGACAATGCATTTGAAAGCAGGCATGCACCAAAAGAAGAACTCCCAGAAGAAGGTGCAGTGGCCTTGGCAGGCAAAAAAACTCAAGAAACCATTACAGCAACTGATTCAATTATTGAAGCACTAGACATGGCTGAAGAAGAATTAGAGCGTCTTGCTCAACATGAGGTATACTTGCAGTTCCCTTAATAAACAACCATGGCAATTTGGTTCCCTTTTTAGGTCTATATTTGACCAATTTTTTCATGCATCTTAAAATTGCTTATTAGAAATGATCTTAAATAATAATAATAAACCACCATGCTCTGTACTTGTGTTGCACCCTAGTTTGGCAAACTCCCTCTCCCCCACCTAACTACTGAATTGATAACAATTTATGTGTAATTGCTCAGTTTTCAGCAGTGGCATACCACTTTATCTGATGTTTCTCTACAAGTATTATGCGTAAACTCTTATTGTTATTTTTTCGTTGAAAAATGCATCATTTATTCTCAAATGAGTTAAGAATTAGGAGTAAATGGATATAATTTGGTCTTATTGCTCTGTGTCAGTCTGGGAAAACCGGAAAACCAACCTACTTGTTTAGTTTGAAATTTTTGCAATCTTTTTTTGTCATCTTCCCAAACACATGTTCTTCCTTCAGTTATAAGTTTTGCTCTCTGCCCACGGTTTTGTATTTTGCTATATTAAATGGTTCACCTTTTGGCTTACTAGCAATGATATGAAATGTCATGAAAACGAAGAGCCTCAAGCCAATAAAGACTGAGAGGGTTTACTTAAAGAACAAGTTTCATGAAGTTATGGTTCTAATAATGTTGAAAATGACCTGGTGAAGTGTTTGGGAATGAACAATGACAGCTGTGACATGAATTTAGTACATACTGCATCTGATAATTTATTTTTGTAATTTCAGGAGGAAAAAACCAGGGTTAATGTTGCTGAATTTCAACCAGATATTAGAATGCTTGGACTCTCTCCGTCTGATTATGTTCTCCGTACAGTTTCAAGTGTTAACACCAATGATCTGGAGCAGACCTTGCTGGTAAGCAAGCAGCAACGAATTCTTTTCAAAAAGGAAAAAAGAAAAAGAAATAATAAATTGTTACCCATTTAGTTGTAGTAAATTATTAGCGTTTCCATTCTGACTGTGAACCCAATATTTCCTGTTTAGGCTTTACCATTCTCAGATGCTTTGAAGCTGCTGTCATACTTGAAGGATTGGACTTTGAATCCAGATAAGGTTGTCCTTTTTGCTCTTCAACACTACAAGTTGTGTATACTTGCATTAATTACCTAATTTCGCATACTCTTGTGTCCCACCATATTATATTTCGTTCTTTGATTTCTTTTCCTCTGTATTTCCTCACTGTCTTTTAATTTGATAATTGTTATGCTCATGAATTTCCTGTTGTTACCATCTTTTATTACTGGGTACTTTGCTGCTGCCCTAAGAATGCAAGTCAAACAATCTTCTTTTTCTCAACCTTTTTGGAATTTTTTTGAAGTATGCTCGTGGGCACCTTTATGTCTATGCTATTCCTTGATGACTTCATTTTCATGAGTTTGCTTATTCAGGTAGAGTATATTAGTCATCCTGTTATGCTTTATGTACAGGTCGAGCTCGTGTGCAGAGTTGCCACTGTACTATTGCAGATACATCATCATCAGTTAATTTCTACCCCAGCTGCCAGACCTGTGTTGACTGTTCTCAAAGACATTCTTTATGCAAGAGTGAAGGTAATAATTTGGTTTTACTATTGACAATTACATATTTACTAGGTGAATGGAGTTTTACAATTTTAAAATAAGATGATGCAACTATAACTGTATAATGCAGTTATCAGAAATTTTACAGTGATGTTAGCTAAATACTCCAATATTGAACTTTGGTTTAGACTCTTATTATTTTTCTCATGTGGTGCACTGTCAGCAATATGGTTTACTTGATGTAATTTAGATCTGATATTTGTTTGCATTAATTTGCTTTATTAAATTTCCTTGGGTGGGTTCCTGAGCATTCCCTGCTCAAAATTATTAGGCATTGATTTTTCATGTTTTATATATATATATATATAGTTTAGATATCAGATAGGTACTCTTTTCTGTGATAAAGATTAAATTTGGGAGATCAAGCCTCTTCATTGACTAGAGATTTTGAACTTGTATCAGGAATGCAAAGATACTCTTGGTTTCAATCTTGCCGCAATGGATCATATCAAGGTGAGTGAATAAGTTGAATAGATCTATATTAACGTGATTAGGAAAAAGCTTAGACTTATTTTTTGTCTTTGGTTTCAGCAATTGATGGCTATGAAGTCAGATGCACTCTTTCGAGATGCGAAGGAGAAGTTGCAAGAAATCCGCTCACAACAATCAAAACGTTTAGAAGCAAGGGAAGAGACTAAAGCAGAAAAACGGAAGAAGAAAAAACAGAAAAAAATCAATTGATATACATGCATGCTTGGACAGGATGCTGAGCTAGCTATTTTGTGAGTAACACAATATTTAGTGCCTTTCATGATATATGACATTGCCAAAATATCACTGGAGTTGACCAACATCAAGAGACATACATTGGTTGATGCATGAAAAGAGAAATAGGAAGAGCACGTACCATGTGAACCATCAAAGCCACCACATGAAATTTTGTTTTTTTTTTCGCAGATCAAAGCATGTAGAGTTAAAAGAGGGTTTTTGCTTTCCAAATTTTGCATCTTATTTATGGTTGTAATATATGTCGCACAATCTATATAAACCGATGAAATTTTGCTGGCACAAATAGGAAAATGCTAGTATGTTGTTGTACGAAATATTTATATAATTTTATTTTATTATAATGAAAGAATTTGTGCTTGATTCTATTGTGTTTGCTGAATCCGCTTGTACATTTTGTGGAAACGGGACAGCGAAGATAGCAGCACCGCTTCTTTTTTATTCAAATACATTTAGCACAGACCTCAGGTCCTCAAGATAAGAATCAACGACTGGGCTTTTATCTTCTTCTCTGCTTGAAGTTCTTGCCTTCGAAAGTCTGACCGAATTGCCAATTCCTAGGGGCGACATGCCACGAAGTTGAGTATCTGCCATCGCTTCCTCTGACTCTGAAGGTGAGCGATTCACCAGCCAGCATGCAGTCAGTCTCCCATTTTTGACCCCAATTCCGCTTCATTGTGGTCCATTTCAACTTGTCATGACCCTTCACTTGCATGCCTACAACATCTCCAGATCCTCCTACGTTCGATACTTGCACCAGATTGAAATAAGGATTGCCGGTTATCGTAAACCGAATCCCTCCTTGCTTCATGCATGGAACCCTGCAATATATACAACTCAGAACTTGATTTCTCATTATGCAAGTTTACAATATTTTTGAGATACGGTGATGTGATAAAACTGAACCTGCGATATTGTACTGGAACAACCCCAGCCTTGTATTCAGCAAGATGAGAGAAAACAGGATGAGCAATGTCGAAATGTTCACGGGGCGAATCACACCAGCCACCACTGCTGCCTCCTGGGCAGAGATTGGTGGCTGTCACATGGAGAGATGGCTGTCCTGGCTTGCACCATTGGGAATTCACACATTTGATTTCATAACAAGCACCGCAAGTCTGCCCATTGTTAAACATAGCCGTGCTTATTGCTGCTGTGTTTAAGCCGTAGCCTTCTTTAGCAACATCTTCGTAACCACAAGCTCCACCTACACACATGCAAAATTTATTTTAACAATATCAATGGCTACGGGCTTACACCTACATCCAAGAGGTTGTGGGTTCGAATTACGTTCTCTTCCCTTAATCCCGAAATATTGTAATAGTTAAAATAAAATAAAAAAAAAACATTTTGAAATTTGCTAAAATCCTTTTGAATTTGTTAAAGTTTACTCCCGTGTATGGACTTTCTAGGATTAAACCGAACATCTAGATATGCTTGTAAAATGCGGGGACTCGAATCCCCCACAATAACATGCGAAATACTAAATTTCCATGGCGTTGGACTAAAAAGATATAATGGTTTAAGCGTTTGTTAATAGAGTTTAGCAGTCATAATTCATACCAAAAGTTCCGGTGTGTCCTTCGTAGAAAGTGGCATGAGCTTGCTTCCAAGGGCCAGTCTTGAAGTTGGGTCTGTGCTTACGAATTGCATGGCGAGGCTGCACGTGGGCATCACAATGAGGCAATACAAGAGCAATAAGCAGCAATGTCCCTAACAAAGCCTTCAAAAGCGATGCCATCGTGTTCATACAATAAGTCAGTAAGTCACCTTTGGTTGTTTTTGTCTCTCTTGAATTTACATGCATATTATATAATGCTAGATTCTGTTGTATTTGTTGTTTTTTTTTAGTTTTTGGTTTTGAAGATTTTTAGGAGGATATCAGTGATTCTGGCCCTCAAACCTCTCCTTTGTAACAGCAAAAAATCCAGCTATTTTTAGAATCTATTTTTGGTTTACCCTAGAAGAATGATCCTCCACAGAATCATAACAAGATGTTTCTAAAACTTAAAATGAAGTTTATATATATATATATATATATATATATATATATATCATTTATCTAGATTGAAGGAAAGACAATGCTTAGTGCTGCAAGAGAATAAATTAACACATTTTAAGAAAAATCAGTTCCTCTACATTGCAAAATACAATATATAAAGAACAAACGAGAGGCCTTGACAATGAGGCGATTTTATTGCATAAGATGAACCTTTCCATTATTTTGAACTATTTTATTTCCTGTTGCCAGGAAGCTTGGACATAGGTAGTAGGTAGAGCAAGTATAGCAACTGACAGAAAACTCATACAGGGGAGAAAATTTTGCCATTTTCACCAACCAGAAAATCACGAGCTTAGTAGCGGTGTATGAGTTGCTTGTATGCATCCTTATTCTCCGCATAGTACTTAATTTCTGCCTGCAAAAGATAAGTCATATTCAGCATTGTAAACTTGTAACCCGACAGGAAAGAATCCAAGTAAACTTTAAAGCCACCACTGTGGTTCCATTCTACAACTGACTGGCTTCACAGCCACGTCAATAGATAGAACAATCTAAAGCCTGCTCTTATTGCCTATATCATGTTACTGGGAATTTGATTTAGATGTTGCTTTCACATAATTCAAATAACAAAGTTGAACTACTAAGAAGTTTTGTCAATATGAATGTAAAGAAATGCCTTCATACTGATTACTCACGAATTTTTTACGATAGATCTTCCTCTTGTAACCAAATTAAATTATTAAAATTCAAGCAGTTTTTAGAGTCAAGCAGTGAAGATCTATGCACATACTTAACTAACTGAGAAATCAGTTCAAGTGAAATATTAAGTATTTAAGTTACTTCAGCCAGCCAAAAAGGCCTTAAGAGTTATGAACGTACTTTCAGATCCCCATTCAAAACAATATTCCAAACCTACCTTACGGACTCCTTTTATGACAACCAAAAGCTTTTCACCGATTAGATCATGCAAGACAACATCTTTTTGGAGAGCTTCTAAAGATTCCGATAGTGATACAGGCAGTCTTTTGAGTTTTCCATCAAGACTGGAAGGGTTTCCATCTGTTTCATAAATACAAATCAACGCATCAAATCAAAGTATATATAACTTTCTTCTGAAGGGGAGTAAATAATAACTAAAGGTGATCAATAACTTTATGCCTTCCAAAAGGTCAAGAGCCCAACAGGCTGATATAGAATGGCAAATTGATGGAAGAAGATGCAGAGAGCAACAGGTACTATGAAAACTGAAATGAAATTTTACTTGATCACATATATAAACTGTAAATAGCAGATCTAAAAATGAAATATAAAGATACTATGAAAATTAATGTGTTTATGGTATGGAAGATATTTAAATCATATACCTATAGGTTCGGGTAGACGAAGATGCCTTCGCAGACCATCAATCCCTCCGGCAATTATAGCTGCCAAGCCCAAGTGTGGATTGGCACAGCCATCAAAAGATTTTATTTCAAAGTTGCTCACTAAGCCATCTTGAACCCCAGGCGGGCACGCGGTTCGTAATGGAACTTCTCTATTCTCTTTTCCCCAGCATTGGTATGCTCCACTCCATGTATTGGGCTGTATTCGATCATAACTATAGACCAACAATAGGTAAGATGGGTGTAAGTGTAGAAAGTCCACAAAATTATAATGCTCTTAAGTACATGCTTCACCCTCTCTACAAATGGAGCAAGGAACTGATGTTCGAATACCAAAAGATTAGACAATGGCTACAAAGAGATAGGCGAAGAGCATGATTTTTATAAATGATAGAAATTCCAGATTCCAGATGGATATAAATTATACATGTCAGGCTTTTATTGAGCAAATACATGATCAAAAATGAATTTATATTAAGATAAGATATTTCAGAGGTTAGGAAAATTACTGAGTTTGACAAGTACACCTGTACAAATTACTTTGATGATGCATGTTCATATATTAAGTACCTCCGACAGTAATTACCAAGAGTGACAAATAATTAAGCATTATATGTGAAGAAACCTATTTGGGATTGGGGCCGTGAATGCCAAAATTGAAGGAAGATGGTATAAAACGCCGGCCATGAACTCCTGCCCAACATCAGATATTCCATGGCGAGAGGATCCACCAGATGCCATAAACACGTTTTCTCCATTCTGCCACAAACTTATATGCACATGGGATCCAGACCCAAGGTCATCTAAAGCATACCTAGGCAAAATGAAGAGATCATTGTGTTAAGTAATGAAATTAGGTTCCCTAAAACTAAATGGAAAAAGAAAAAAAAAAAAAAAATCCAGAAGATTAGGACATGATATCAACCCACTAAGGAATACCATGCCATCTAAACAAATAGATCATAAAGCAATTCTGACTACTTCTCAGCCGAAATAAAATGTTACAGAGCAAAGATGGTATTTAGTTGAAATTTTGACATAATTGGCTACCCTGATGGACATTGAATCATTTTAAACAAACAATAATCTTTATACCAGCTGTAACATAAGATATAAGGCCTTTTTCTAGATTTTAACCTCTCATTACAATTAATAAGCAAGTATCTATCATTTTAAGACAATCAGACATACACCATCAACAAAAACAAAAAGAAAAAAACAAGAAAATCAGGCACCTACTTTGGTGCAAAAGTTGCCAACAGCCCATGTTTCCTTGCAACAGCCCTTATAACTTCACGGGAGTATATCAAATTATCAGCAGCATTTGTACAAACAGAGTGCCCCATAACAATTTCAAACTGACCTTTCCCAGCTTCTGGATGTAACTACAAAAATTTTTAAAAGCCCAAATGAGTTAACAAAAGCAGGTCATAAAATATAACATTACAGATCTCTTATCAACCTTCCAAATGTAAAAGTTACAAACCTAATTTGCATCAAAGATTATAAGTCATATATATCATTTATCACTCCAACATAATCTAACAGTATTGCTTCAATAGAAATAATTCTAATGACTTAAATATAACTATCAGTAACATCTTAAGTTTTCTTCTCTTACCTGTTCCACAGTAATATTCAAGGACTGAAGATGAGCAACAAATTCATGAAATATTGGGGCAACAGCATTATATCCTGATACAGAGCAGTATGGTGTTGAGTCAATCGGCACCCATTCTTCTTTCCCTTCACTGCAATAGTTTGTCAAACAAATTGAATAATAATTGAAGTTTTCTGAATAGCTGTGTATGACAAAAAGGCTTAAACAATATAGTTCACATACCTCAGAACACTCTTCAAGAGATAGAACTCATTTTCAAATCCAGCATTCAGTACCTGCATACATAGCATTAGCAAATTAAGTATCAAAGTACTTCAGTTTCACATGTAAGACATTAAATAGCTCACGCACCAAGTTAAATTCTTCTTTTAGAATTTTTGAAACCCTCCGTAAGGCCTCTCTTGGGCAATATTCCCATGCTTCCCCAGGTTTAAGATGCATGTCAGCTAAAACCATATCCTCTTGTTTTTCCCTATTAAGAGAGTGACATCAACAATAATATAGCGTCACAAACATCATGCATCAGAGATCTTCAGACAAGTAGCAATTTAACATTTAAACATAAAATTGAACCAATATATGTTAAATTTTGATGGAACGATCAAACACCGTTGGTTTGGTGGTGACATGCAAAAGGCCACCTATGATCACAACTCTCACTATGTAAGTGCTATGAGTGTGATTTTCGAGTGACCATGAAGAATGGCCAACAAAGGCTTTTAATAGCCTTCAACCGCTGGTTGTCTAGCGGTTACTTGGTATTCAACTGCCATTGTAACTTCTTCTTGGACAATCATGTCCATACGTCCATGTCTATTGATTGTGTGTGGTGCACCTTAGCACACACAATCATTTTGTATGCACCTACATGCATTTTTATCACAATCCTTGAATATACGCTTTTAGGTTTCTCACAGGATATTGCAAATGTAAAAACTAAATATCGGCTTTATCCTGAAAACATATCGTACCATGGGATTCTCCATCTAGTTGATAAATCAGGTATCAATCTGATCTCACCCGTTCCAGTCAGATTAGTCTCATCAGCTGGACAATCAGCAGCTGAAATCATTGCCATACTTGCAAACGTCAAACCAACACCATTCTTCGTAACAACATCATTGAAGCGCTTTGTTGGAACAACCTAAAATTTTGAAAAGGAAATATCAAATTGAATAGTGTAAATATACAGGGTAGTTGTAAAAAGATTAAATCTTAAACAGGGACTTTTGGGTCAAACCAAGTTTTGATACCATGTTAGTAAAACAGATCCAAAAGCTTAAGCTGATAGGAAATGTATCAAGTCTCAACAATCGTATTTAAGCACTCCAACAAACATAATTTGCATAAATTGTTTTCTACAAAAGTATGGCAGAAACTGAAAATAAGAGCCAAACTTAAGGCAGCATTATATCTGTGCCTCTAGATAAACTGAAAACATACCACCTAAATTGTTTCCCTCATAAAAACATTGATCATTTCAAGCCAACTAGTCTACCATAATCAAAGAGGTCGTTCCAATGGATCTGACTTGGTTTACCTATTATAATAACCCAAATAGGTCAGAAATGGGAAAGAACAACAGAGCAAGACTTCATGTATATTTTAGCTTACACATTACACAGACGCCAGGAAAGCTTTAAATATTATTTCCGATCAATAAAAGTACTTCTGAACATATATATACACGAAGTTCTCTGTGGAATACTGACATCTAAGTTCAAAAAATAATCAAGATCAAAAGAGAACTCACACGGCATCTGTGTTGGCCAGAAGCATCAACCCAGATAACACGAACAAGTGAAACACCATCTTCTGGGGTATCGGTCCCTTTCTTCACGAAGTTGGAACGCACATTATCCTTTGAGCCAAAAGATTTCACATAAAAATCAATCTTGTAAAAATTAATTGCGTTTTGAGCACAAATGTCCTTAGCTGCTTCAATTGCTTCAGCAACCGACAGATCACCATCAATGCATGCATCACGGAGAACAGTAAAGAGAACTTCACGTGCTATTTTTGCACCTAAAAGCAAGAATAAAGTTTGAAGCAATCAAGGTTATATGTAAGCATATTTCCATCACGTCTGAAAATAAAAACATACATCAATGTTTTCAAAAAGTCATAATTCTCAGGATCAACGTCTCAGTTAACAATCATCTAGTCTGGTTGATGAATAAATCATGAAAGATGATATCAAATTATTCTCAGCATCTGTGACGTTTGACATGAAAAATTAAAAGCATAGTGGAGAGCATAAACTTTCATAGACAATTTTCAAGCAAAACTAATATACGATAATGTCAGGGTAAGATATCAATAGATTTGATAACTTTTACAAACCTAAGTAGTAAGTTTCAGGAGATGCATAACCATCAGTGCTGAACATGACCTGCAAATTTGTTTATAATTAAAAATATTGTTAGTAGAAACTAAACAAACTATGTATGCGTTGGTCAGTTATAGCTTGCCTCGTCTTTCAATACATTTGCAGGATACTCGAGACACCACTTCTCACAACATATTCAAAAGAAGTGGAGAGAGTTTTTTAAAACATTTGTATAAGTTTGTAAGATTCTTAAGATATACACATATCTTCTTTTAAAGTCTTCAGGAAGATGGTTGCCAAAAAAATAATAATTGTTAAAGAATTTACCAGCCTAATCATACTTATTGTATACAGTTATGTTGTCAAGGGTTTCTGTATACTAAGTAGCAACATTCACATGCAAATGTTGTCACCTTTTTTACTGGGGCTAGCTCTAAAAGTTCTTTTATAGAGGATATCATCCCATGAACACTAAGCTTAGGAACAGCCAACCCGAAATCAAGGTACACCTGAAAGTAAGAGTGTCAGATTAAAACAATTTACAAGCTGAGCATTTGAAACACACAAAATAAAAAAAGGTAAGGTGATTCAACGGAGTCCAAAATGTACCTGGTGGTAAACAGAGGCAAGATACGATGCTTCCTTTGAAAATGGGTATGATGCATGTAAGAGCACTATACGACATTTAGAAAACCTCTTGTCATTGAGAACCGTACGGAGATGCAGGGGATTAGACAGGCGTAAATCCAAATCTTTGTCTCCAAAACTAGTTGTGAGAGAAAAAGAACAATTAGTAGAGAATGACCCGTAACACTGAATGAGCACATAGATTTCTTTACTGCTCTTTTGATATAGCTTATCATAGGACAAGAAAAATAACTTGAATCCTAAACAGTTTGTGGGAATTCACAGAAATGGACCAGGTCAAGGCTGGGTCTCCTCCCTCACTTAAAAATGAAAATTAACTTCATCCTAGCTTTATATGTTTTCTGGCATTTACTTGAACATTCATATACAAAAGCAGTCTTCAACATTTAAAGGTTATCTACATCTGACCGCATACTTGAATTTCCCAAACAATCTCGACTTTGAGTTTTCATCCTTTTTCCTATATCTTTTAGCCATTAATCCAAGCATAAAGGAGAGCCATTTAACATCAGGAGTTTCTATTACCCTGTGTGTATTTGCAGTGGCAAGTCAAAGCATACAGCGGCCTCCAAACTGTGAGTGAAAATGCAGTCAATAAGGCTTTTATTTGTGATGCGGACAGGCTTTCCACCTGAAAAGAGAAAATGATTGTCATATCCTGATTCCTGCGACGTATATAGAAAATCCCCAATCAATATGCTATACTCACCAAGTAAAACTTCGGCAAGACCTTCTTCGGCATCTTCTTTAGTTACATTTGTATTAATTTCTAAACCACTGCGGTATGCAGCTATGCTTTTCAAGCCAACAATTTTATCAGCGACTGTAACAGATATATTAAGGAAACCAAGAAGTGAAGCTCTTCCTGTCTATCTACTTCCATCTTTAGAAGATAATACAAAATAAAATAGTAATTTTGAAGCATTAAAACTATGTTGAACCATCATCCACTTTTCTAAAAAAAATTGAATAACTACAATCATCTTGCAGTTGTGGAGGAAAAGTGCACAGGGGAGGAAAAGATGAGTTATGGTGGACACATTGAGCATGTGCCACGTCATCTAGAGCCAATAAAAGACAGCATAGTTAAAAATATCTACAAGCAACTGGAAGGATATGACCTCAACTTTTCCAAAAAAGTTTCAATGAAAATATCCAATGTCCAAGGAGATCCATCTGACTTATCCTGTAAAAAATAAAAAATAAATAAATAAACCATTATTTTGAATATTGCTTGTTGAAGCATTCTTGTGTCACTACCCTTGTATTCAAAATGTTCAAATTATAAGAGATAAAATTCCATGGAAAATTACTTATTATTCTCTCATACAAGTTATAAAAGAAAATTTAAATGAAAACAACAACAGGCAACATCTAGTCAAAAGCAGGAAAAAAAAAAATCAGAAAGTATCTCACTTGATTAAGAATCTCCTCAGCCAGAGATTCAATTCTCAATATTCTACCAACAAACGGAACAAAACTTTTATGCCACTCAATGTCCTGCTTCTTGTCCAACTTCAGTCCATCGTCAATGAGTACAGCAGAGATGTTTGCAGCTTCAAAGCATATTGAGCTAATGGAGTGTAATCCCGACGATTTGCGATATTCTTCAACAGCTTGCAAGGATGATTCGCAGCCATATAGTTCAGCAATATTCCTCAAATTTCTCTGCCACATCAAAATCAGTGTAATCAGAATAGAAGAAACCCGCTAAAAAGTTTTTACATCTTTTTGGACCCTATTTCAAACCCTTCATCAAATCTAAGACCACTTACACAACAATAAGCAAACCAACTATCAGAACTACATAGCTCCACTAGTTAAAAATTATGACATTTTGATGTAGTAGCACAAAATGAACAGAAAATGCCAGATTCATCACAATTCACTGTTGTATTTGGTTTACTTGACCATTAGATACATCCCAATAAAATCCAAAGCCAGGGCTAACGGCTCGTAGTAACCTAAAAGGCTAATAAAATCATAAGCATTGAAAACCTCACCAACCTCGTAAATTAATGATCATTGCAAACAACATAGAGCTCCTTTAAAAGTCAAAACATAGAATCAGTCATTGGAGAGGAAAATGTGATTGTGACATCAACAATTTTCAGACTCCGTCGCCATGTAACAAGTGATTTGCACAAAAAAAAAAAAAAAAAAAAAAAAAAAAAAACGAATACAAATCAAGTAATAACTGAAAACGGAAATGAAACCTTGAAGGAGAGAGAGTGAGGTGCGTAGGTTAAGGCGTCGCCGTCGGCTTCGGATAAGGAATTGAGGAAAGCGAAGGCAGAGTCCAAGGCCACTATGTTGTGTGCATGAGCATCTACTAGCTTTGTCTTCTCCACTGCTTGTCTCAGCTCTGCGAACTCCATTTTTTCTTTTCTTTCCTTTTCTTTCTTTCTTTGTTCAAAACTCAAAAGTCTGGTTGCTTACACAGAGTCAAACGCTGCGTATTTATATAGCCTCATAAGGATGCCCATTAAAGCCGGGTATTTAATTAATTAATTATTTATTTGTCCTTTTCTGAGTTTCCTTACAATCTTTGAATTTTTGCTTCCCAACGTTAAGGCTTTAATTAATTATTTATTTATTTGTACTTTTCTTTCTTACGATCTTTGAAATTTTTCCTCCCCACGTGTTAGGAAATCAACGAGAATAACTTTGCTCATCCACACTATCTAGAAGTAAGCATTATCTTCCACCTCATTGCTTGACACATGTCTCAAACTCAATCCAAAGTTCAAAGTTAACTCAAAATTAATCCAAAGTTTAGGACATATATCAATAAGGTGGGAGGTAATGCTTACCTCTAGTTAGTGTGGGTGAACAAAGTTGTTCTCGAAATTAATTGGATTTTTAATTATATATATATATATATATATATATTACAATAATTCGGTATTTTTTAAACTATAACCTGATGGTAAAGGCGTGAACTGTGAAGGACATATCATTAGGTCAATCTCATCCTGTCAGATTTTTAAGTTATGTTATTAAACATTACACTGTTACATAAATTGAGGGTTTTTCTAGAAAGAGAAAATGGAGGACTTAGATCTGTAATCTCAAAATACATGTGTGACAATCAAAGACAGAGCCGGGATTTTGGTTTTAGAGGAGCCAATATAAAAACTATTATTCAAGGTCGATCACACAAGACGAATGTAACTTGTCCCTTTTTTATATGTCAAAAATAATTTATAATTAAATTTATTTTATCTTTAGAACAAATTACATTTCAATTGTATAATCAAAGCGTTGGTGAGAAAATCGTTTTTCTTCATTTTTCAAAACGGATGTCTAATTTATTATTATTATTATTTTGTACAAATCAACGTAAATTCTACAAGGGATCCTGCAAATTATTTATTTATTTATTTAATTTTATATTTTCGAAACCAACAGCCAAAACCAAGTCAATCACTAAATAAAGTTTAATTTAAAATTCAAAATTATTGCCCATAGCAGATAACACATGTTACACACTACCCAATGATCTGTTTCCTCTCTCTAAAGTTTTTTATTTCTTCCGACGTTTAAAACATCTCCCACACGAACTCTATTTCTATCTCTAAAATATGAGAGAATCTTGTATGCACTAAGTGTATTGCACCAATCCAATTTTCTCTTAAAATGAAAAACTAAAAGCGAATATTCCTCTCAAACTTTATCACCACAATTTTTTCACTCTCACAACACTTTTTATCATTATCTCTATGTCTATCTCTATTTCTATTTATATCTTTAAATAACTTATATTTGTATTATTATTTTTTAGTTTCTTTATTAAATTATTATTTAACTGAATTTTACAAGTATCATTTATAATAACAAAAATTATTTATAATATTATTTATTGTCCAACGATGAATTTTTTCAAAGAAAAAAGATGGACATTTTAGAAAAAAACACTCACAATTCTCATATACAAGATTTATCATTTTTTGGTAGATATGAAAGTCATTTAGATGACTTTCCAAAATATTGTATCTGGACATTATCATATGTTATGTAGTTATTATTTAAGTTTTTTGTTTTTTTTTTTTCTATCCTTATTTTAATATTTTTATGTTATTGTAATTTTTAATATTAATAATTATTATTTTAATACTATGTTTTGATTTTTATTTTATTACTAACTTATAATTATCAATATGTAATAAGAGATTTTTTTTATAACATAAAATATTTTTTAGAAAAAATTATAACAAAATAATAAAATGAAGACAAATGATAAAGTATGGTAAATAAAAATTATTAATTAATATTTAATATTGGACTCATTTTAAAGATCAAGATAAGACATTTCTAATGGTATAATTTTTATGTTAATTAAATGTATAAATTAAAATTTATTATACATAAATTGAATTTAATGAAAAAGGTAAAATAATATAAATGGAATAAAAAAAATGTTGAAAAGTGAATTTAGAGAATAAGATATGGTTCTCTAAATTTAGAGTATCCAAGTGCTGGTTCTCTATAAAATTTTCTTAGAAATAACATTTTAGAGTATGGTGAGAGCAACCCATACTCTAAAATTTCTTAGAGACATAATTTTAGAGTATGGGTGGGAGATGCTCTAACCTCTCAACTCTAACCTCTTCTGTAAATATTATCCACCATTTTCAGTTGCAATTGATTTCGTTCTTTATAGAGATTATTATCGTTGATCAAGTCATCAAAACCTCTTGTTTTTGCAAGACTGTCATACCAGAGACATAGTGATACAGTAATAATATTTCCTGTTTTATTTTTAATACTTATTTTCTTAATTGAAAAATCAAAAAAATTGAAATTTCTTAGGGTGGCCATGCCCCTCTAGACCCCCTCTAAATTTGTCTTTAGGTGTGGAGAGTTTTACTATCAGACTAACTTCATCTCATCTATTCTTACGTTATTTTATTGTGTTTGTTCAAATTAAAAACCGACGTATATTGAATTTGGTACATCTTATTGTTCATCTTATTCAATATTTCAATGCACCGATATTATTAATATTATTATGCAACAAAATATAAGGTTGGTGTAATGTTATATCCTTTATTTATAAAAGTTACGGGTTCATGTACTTTTCTTCAAATCTTGAATTTATTATAATAATTAACAAATTATTAAAATACAATTTTTGATACATTTTTAAGCACACAATTTATAATACGATTTTATAATCTCATTCGTGAATAACATCAACATTTTAAAGGTTTTGATTAAACTATGTGTTACTTTCCTTTTATCTTTTTATTTTCTCAAACCTTCTTGGTTTTTTTTTTTTAATTTTTTTTTTAATATTTATGTTGCTTCTCTTTTTTTTCTTTTTGAAAGGATCTTGCTTCTCTTTAAATCATTATTTTTTATTTTTCTACTCTTCTCTTTTAATTTTTCTATCTGCAGCTTCAATTTTAATATTTTATCCTCTCAACGTACTTGTCAAATGACAAGCTTATTGAAGAATGAAGAGAATCATCAACAATTCAAGATATCATAATCATGATTAATGACCACTTTGGTATCTTTAGTGGTCTCTCTCACAGATGAAGTTTTATGGTGATGCATCTGAAATATATACCACCCAGTTTAATTTGTAAGTAAGTGTTAATTGATTCTTCCAATTATTATCTGCCATATATAAAATATTTTATATTGCTACCTTTTATATTTCAATTTGAATTTAATTAAATTTGAATTGTTTACATATAATTTTATATTTCTATTTTATGTAATTTCCTATGCCTATAAATAGGCTTCGATTGTAATAGAATTGGTATCACGAATAATGAAATTATTCTTCTCTTTTATATATCTTTACATGGTATCAGAGCTTTGTTTGATCATATAAACAAGCCTTTAATTGATAAACCATTTGAGTCGCCGTCTGCGATGGCAAGTGGCGCTACCATTTGTAAATTTTTAAATTGGCTTTCGCTAGCCATTCATCGCTTTTGATTCGGATCACCTCCGAAGTCAATTTCAATCTGGATCACCTCCAGAGCCAATCAACATCCTATATCACCTCCGGAGTCAATTTCAATATGGATCATCTCCAGAGTCAATCAATGTCCTGGATCACCTCCAGACTCATTTTCAACCCTGATCACCTCCAGTTCAATCAACATCCCGGATCACCTCCGGTTCAATCAACATCTCGGATGACCTCCGATTCAATCAACATCTCGGATCACCTCTGACCCAATCTATATCCCGGATCACCTCTAGTCCAATCAATATCTCGAATAACCTCCATCTTAATCAATGTCTTAGATCACCTCCAACTCAATCAATATCTCGAATCACCTCCGGCCCAATTTATATCCTGAATCACCTCCAGCCCAATCAACATCTCAGATTCAATTATCGTCGTTTCAGATCACCTTCGAATTTATCATCATGCCTATAAGACTTCATTTGCAAACTCAATTTGGCTTTGATTTTCCACCTTGAGTTTGAGGGGGAATGTTAATAATTGATTCTCACAATTATTATCTGTCATATATAAAATATTTTAAAAATATTTGATATGGTTACCTTTTATATTTCAATTTGAATTTAATTTTGAATTGTTTCCATATTATTATTTTATATTTTCATTTAATGTAATTTTTTTTTTTTGATAAGGTTGTTGGGGATCAAAATCAACCCTTTCCCAACATTTTATTAAAAAAAAAAAAAAAAGAACAAAAGAGATCAGAAAACAAAAAAAGAAAACAGATCAACAGAACCTAAAAGAAGGTCTACTACAAAAATCATTGAAAATAAAAGGGTTACAAAAATCCGGAGTGTTCCACCACCATGTAGGAGAGACGAAACTGAGACTTCTGGATGCTAAACTATCTACAACTTGGTTATCTTCCCGATAAATATAAGTGACAACAAAGTCCATTTGAGAGATTAAGCTCAAACACCTATCTCAAGCAGAGCGCCAACGCTAAAGAACCTTACGAGACTTAGAACGAAAGATATATATCCACTACAAAAGTTGAATCGCTCTCCAACCATAACCGACGTCAGCCAAAAGTCCAAGCATAATCAATAACGTGTACGACATCAACCAATTTAACCTCAAAAGCAAAGCAGACACCAAGAGGAATAGCAAAACAACCTTTAACGAAACCCCTATATATGCGAAAAACCCCTGCACAACCAGCAAGACCAGGACTACCGAAAGCGGTCCCGTCTGTGTTAACCTTAAAACAGCCCGACGGAGAAGAGCGCCAATTAACCTCTAAAATGCGAGGAGCCTTGGAAGGATGACCATTTTATGTAATTTCTTATGCCTATAAATAGGTTTTTATTGTAATAGAATTAGTATCACGAATAATAAAATTATTCTTCTCTTTTATATATTTTTACAGTAACGAGGCCAAAAAAGTTGATCTAAAATATTTTGCGGAGAAAATTATTTTGACTAGCAGAACAATGATTTTTTTTTTCTTCAACAAATCTTGCCCTCTATTTCTTGAAGTTGATATATATTTAGGAAGAAAGCATAAAGAGGATGGAGAGAAAAATTGATTCAGAAAATTAAGAGAGAGAAAATAGTAGAGATATAAGAAGAAAATGTTAAGAGAGAAAAAATAATAATTAAGAGAAAGTGAAAACAATTAAATATGATAAATAAGAAGGAAATATATGATTTACGATTGAGAAATAGAATATAAGGAAATGGTAAAAAAAAAAAAAAAAAATCAGGGTGAAGAAAATCTAAAAATTCATCAAGGACACATGGTTTTATCAAAACTATTAAAAAAATTATACGATTATAAAACCGTGTCAAAAATTATTTTTCTCATCCTCCAACAGACATTAATTCAGTATAATGACTTGGAAATATCTTTTGGAAATCCTGACCTGTTAATGATCATGACTTGGAAATATTTTATTATTTAACAGGATTAAAAATAAGCTAAATGCCTAAAAATGTATTATTTAATTGTTTAAACTTTAAAAACATACTTTATAACAATGCTCGTTTCTTTTCTTTCCTTTTTTTATTTATAAAATTGGTCAAGTATAATGGGTAAATATACATTAAATTATATTTGTAGGGTTGATCTAACTTAGTAATGTAATTGGGGTATTTTTTTTTTTACTATTATAAATTTAAAAGTTAGGGAGAAAATATGACTTGAACTCACAATTTCATTGATGCGAATGTGAATGTGTAGACTGTAGAGTTTATTACTAAGCTATCTCAACTTTCGTTATGTTGATGTATAATTGGTAGCCACTGAATTGGTCAACTTTTCTATTAAAAATGGGATACTATCAAAAAACCCCTATTTAGTTTGGATTATCGGTCAAAAAACACCATCTAGTTTCATTATTAGCCAAAATCCACTCTTCATGGTTTAAATTTTAGTCTTCTGTTATTTGTTTTTGTATTCCACCGGAATATAAAAACAAGTAAAAAATATATATCTCCACCGGAATACAAAAATAAATAAATAAATAAATAAATGCAAAAAATTAAACCATGGAGGGTGGTTTTTGGTCAATAACGAAACTAGATGGTGATTTTTGACCAAT
Organism: Acer negundo; assembly: GCA_035582765.1. Taxonomy (NCBI): domain Eukaryota; kingdom Viridiplantae; phylum Streptophyta; class Magnoliopsida; order Sapindales; family Sapindaceae; genus Acer; species Acer negundo. The sequence goes on along the minus strand of CM069240.1, from coordinate 1,134,764 downwards.
AGCCCAAACTACCGGGGGATTTTTTGATAGTACCTCTTAAAAAAAATCTCCAAATTATTATTATTTTTTTTTTTGAGGAAAAAAATCTCCAAATTATAAAAATAAACAACTCCATTGCTTTCTCATCTTTGTTGAATTTATTTATATTCACTCTCCAATTTCATAATAAACGACATTTTTTGAAATTTTGACAGACTGATTTTTGTGTTTGCTTGTTCTATTTTATCTGTATATTAAAAAAAAAATTGGTGACCTTCAAATCTTGTAGTTATTTGATTCATCTAATAAATACAATTTCAATTATTCTACGTAGAACAACCGTTGCTTTGCATGGAAATATCCATATGGTAAATTAAAACAATCTACACTTAAAAAACTTTTAAGATATATATATATATATATATGTCTCAATGTAAACAGAAAAATACATTAATTACAAAAATAATTTGTTGAATAAGATCTTTTACTTTTTCGTGGTTGTTAGATTATTGAACATTGAACGTCAATCTAAATGATGACATTACAATAAGGATATTATCTTTTATGGTTTCCTTTTTCAAGTCCTTTAATAGACGAAATACCACATTATGTATCTTTGAAAAGTTGTTGATAAAAGATGCTTGATGAGTACATGGTCCGGTGAAAAGCATTCGTTCAATATAAAAAATGTTTTATATTTGAATTGTCATACCGTAAATGGTCATAAAAATAGACATTTGATATACATGGTAAACATGTAGCAAGCTCACAACAAACTTTATGGGAAAAATTCATCAACTTTAGATCTCAATTATTCTAAAATTTATCACTGACAGTCTCCACAAAATTTAAAAATGTTATGGGTAACTCCTATAAAATTGCAAATAAATTTCTTAAAGTTTTACAAAAGTTACAACACTCAAATTATAAATTCATATAGGTGGTCTATGCTTTATTTTCTAAGTAGAGTAGATAATTAGGTTAAACTCGAGTGAAATAACTAACCTAACCCTCAAATTATAAATATATTGCTTACTCTCCAAACTGATGATTAGGACATTTTCACCTAGTTGCTTTGATCCGATTTGAAATGAAATATATATATATATATTTATCGTATATGTCAAACGGACCTTTTTAAATTTTGTGGATAAAATTATGATTGGGTGATAAACGAAAGCACCATTGATCGATTGAATCATGACTATCCAACAACTTAGCATTGTGTGAAAAACTTCTACGGCCATAAAATGCTAAAAGGGTGGGGAGTCCTCTTCTAAAAGTAAGAACAATCGGCCCTTTTTTTAGATGTGAGAGTTGTAATTCAAATATAACCATCCTCTTAATAGTGAGAATAATATTCTATATCGTATTTATAGAGTCTAATCTTGTCAGGTTTCGACTGTAATTGTAATTTTAAAAAGAAAAAAACAAAATTTTAATTCCAAAAAGAAAAACCAAAATTTGCGAGAAAAACTTCTATGCATTGAACCGTAATTAACAAATTCACACAACTTGGTATAAATAAATGAATAAACAATCTAATAAGTTTTTCATATCATATAATATAATGAACGTATGGAGTATGGAGCATTCAAAATTTTCTCGATTACTACAGGCAACGATGACACGATTCGTGGGCCCCCTGTATTTAAAACATAAAGATTTGACTGCCATTGCAAGTGCGTTGACTTTGAACGAAGAGTGGGCCTACTAGATTATTGTGTGTACTGTATTTCAACAAATTGAACTGCAAAAAGATTGCAGATCTTGGGCGGACCATTTCATTGGATCTTCTGTGTTTTTTAATATATATATATATATATATATTTAATCTTTGATTAAAATTGTGATTACACACGTGCTCACTTCCTAATTTTCACATAAAATTGTGATTGCAGGCGATGATGATACGATACCTTGGGTCCCCCGTATTTAAAAGTCAGAGATTATTTGCCTGCACTAAACAAAAAATTTATTGACAAAAAATAAAATGGGATCTTGGACGGTTGGACCCCAAAAGATTAATTGCATTAGTGGAACAGTGGGTGGGACAGCAAGCTTATTATGATAATCCTGATACCACTAAACAAAAATAAAAAAAAATCACGTTGACTGGATCTGAAATAGTGACACCAATGACCAATGCATTCCTGCTCATCATGGGGCCCATGTCGACCGTTTCCTTTTTTTTTTTTTTTGTTGAAAGACCATGTCGACCATTTCATAGTTCATGCACGTGATTTTCATTTTTTTATTTTATTTTAATTTTTTTATAACTTTAGTCATTTATTAAAATTGTAATTGTGATTCAACACCTCAAAAATAATGGTGTGTATATATTTTTTCTATCGTATACGAATATTCTCGTATGTGTGGTGGGTTCAAGTTCCATGCAATTTATCAATATGATATTGGCTCATTGTGTATCACATATTTCAGGAAAAAAGAGAAAAAATGTTATTCGAATTTATAATATTACTATTATTATTATTATTTTTTTACAGGATGATTTTACTATTTAACCGTTTATTTATTTTTAATTAAAGGGATATTATCATTTTCCCTTTTAAAATAAAACTATTTGAAAGATAAGGACATGGTTTGTTCATATCGAGGGTCTCTCCCTGAAATGAAACTAATATAAATTGCTTTTACAATATCTGACAATAATTAAATCCATACCAGAATTTTTTATCATTTTTTTTTTAATTAACCCTCAAAATATTTATCATCATCATCATTCATCACTAACTGACTAACACCAGATCTCAAACATCATTATCGATTAAAAGCCACATTAAACATAAACACCACCACCATTATTATCGATTCATTATCATCGTCACCAAACTCCAAACCCAGATCTGTTTCAAATAATTAAAAAAAATTAAACATTAATTTCTAATTTGACAAGCATCTGAACGTTCCAATCTCAGATCATCGGTCCAACATCTTCCAAATCATTCCCAACACCTAAACCTAACCTAATCAACAACTCACACCAAACCCTAGCCTCCACCACCACTAAAACACCAAACCCAGCCGATCGATCTCCTCCCAACTGATTCAGTTCATCTTCCCCATCTAAAAAAATCTCATGAACCAAACCCTCTAAACTCCAAAACAACCAAAACCCTTATACACAACAAAATCACAAACCGAGATACCAAAATTGAATCTTGTATACAACCCACGAAGTTCTCAAGCCTATAAACCAATACCCATCTACAAAATCAACAAAATCTCACAAACCCAGATGCCAAAACAGAGACGAGAAAAGAAGAAAAAAGAAGGGATGGAATGAAGATTGAAAATGAAGATGAGAGGCAACGAATGAGCTGGGTGTGTTTGGTGGGTTTGATATGGGTGGTGGGTTTATTTTTTTTGGTGATACCACCACCACCACTACCATTCAATGGATTTTTTGCGATTTGAGTTGGGTGATTTGCGATTCAATGGGTTTTGTTCATTTCTGGGTTTGATTCACCGGGTGAGTGATTTGTTCATCCATGGGTTTGGATTCGAAAATGAAGATGGTGGTCTTGAATATTTGGGCGAAAATATTTTTTAAAGAAATGAAGATGGTGGTCGTGGATTTTTGGAGAAGAAGAGGTAGAAATATCTGATGGGTAGAAATAACTGTTGACCACTTATTTAATATATTATTTATTATAAATATCATGTAGAGAGAGAGAGAGAGAGAGAGAGAGAGAGAGTTTTTTTTTTTTTTTTTTTTTTTTAAATTTTTAATTTTTAATTAATTTTGTTTTTAATAATAATAATTATTATTATTATTATTAAACAGAAATAATAAATAAATAAATATTATTATTTTTTTTAAAATTTAAATAAAAATAAAAAAAGAAATATCTCCACCATTCATCATGGAGATGGACGGTGGAGATCCATCTTTTTTTTTTTGTTTTTAAATTTTTTTTTGTTTTCTTTTTAAATATATTTTTCATTTAATAAATAGTTGAAGCTTGGAGGGTACCATAGTCATTTTCTGATTATTTTTAAGGATAAAACGGTCATTTGACCATGGTCAAACTTTTTTTTGGATGAAAATGGTAACAAAAGGGGGATAATATACATTAGTTTTGTTTGAGAGGGGAGACCAACCAATATGAGGAAACAATGTCCTCACCTTTCTAATAGGGCAAACGTGAGAGGGGAAAATGATAATATCCCTTAATTAAATGTTTTCACTCTTTGATATTTAAGAAAGGGATAAGATTTAAACTCATTATCTCTTCATTGTGTAAGTAAGAGACTTATCATTTAGCAACAATAAATTTAAAAGGAAAATACTTGAAGTATACTGACCACTCAATAAGGTGTTGTCACGTGGCTAAAACTATTTCATTTTTTACATCTTTCTCTATGTTTTGGGTTACATGGCAACTAACCTTTGATTGGTCAGTACCCAAATGTTGTTCAATTTAAAATAGTATATTTGTACGGCTCTAGAATATTTAATCTCATAACTCCACACATTTGGTTGTAAAAATACGCATAGTGTAACTCGATCTCCCAACCATAGATATAAAAGTGATGTGCACTATTGCATGTTCTAACAAGTGAGGTGTATGGAGGGTTATATGTTTTTTTTTTATTAAGAAAAAAACTCAGAGGGTTAGATGTTAAATGTACCAAAAAAAAAAAAAAAAATAGTAAATTGTTTTAACATAATATAAGGATTTGAACCTTATCTAACTAGAGATAAAATTACAATGTATTACTTTTATTTTTGTTTTTATATAAATGTAATACACTTTATTTTTAATAGAAAAATGAGTTTTGTTCAACCGCAACAGATTTAACAATAGGTATATATAGGGATGACAATAGATTGGATTGGAGATGGATACCCCAATATCCATCTTTATATCCGTTTGAAATATATATCCCCATCCCCGCTTTCATCTTCATCTTTATTTATAAGTGAGCGGGGTCGATTCAGATAATTCCATAATTGAGATGGAGATATCCATATTCGCTTCATCTATATCGATATCCAATAAAAAAACATAATTTTTTATTGTTTACAAGAGATAAATATAACTAACATATGTAATAATACATTTTATCCTATTTAAAGGGAGAAACAAATAAATCCCATAAAGTTCAAATAAAATATTAATAATAGCTTATATAATTAGAATTAATAGTTACATACTAAATTTTTTATATTTTTAAAATATTAAAATCTATAATAAATTTGGATTGGGATGGATATTCATAGGCGATATTCATCCCCATCCCAAAAATAAAATGGACATTAAAATGATATCCATATTCGAAATAATAGTATCCATGTTTATTTTAAATGGAACGGATACTTACGAATATCCATATCCGTGAATAATTTTGTCATTCCTAGGTATATCAGATTTGGCCAACAATGACAGCCAATCAGGAAAAAAAAACCACACCAAAGAACTGAGCTATCTAAGGAAAGAGCAAAGCGAGTAGCATTATGTGCTACTTACTATATATATGTCTATATTACAATGCCTGGGACCAAACCTAATATCAATATTCATAGCATTAAAACAAGATTTATTGTCATAAATGACATTGTCAACATCTCCCATTGAAAAATCAGAGTAATTACAATAATGTACCACACCCAAAGCATCTGACTCCACTGTCAAAGGAACTAGCCCAAGTTAGTTGCCATTTGAATGCCTTCCGGTTTAAGGCAATTTGGGAAAAGAATGATCGATTTGAGTTGTAAATCATTTGAACAAATAATCCATTTATTATGGTTTAAGTTTAATATCATGGGTCTGGCTACTATATTCACATGGGTATTGTAATATCAAAAATTGAAAGCCACTTTTTGGTTGATTTTAACATGAAAGTGGTTTCTAAAAATTCTAACGGTTTTTAAATTTAACCTTGAATGGTTTCCATATTTTGGTGCTATCATACCCACGGTCGGCCCTGGGCCTGGATTTTAGGGGCGGTCACCCATGGCCCGTTATTTGGAGGGCCAAGTTTTACATGAAGTTAGTTATTAGTTAAATGTATATGGGCCTAATAAATTTGTGTTGACAATTAAAAAGGCCTATCTTCATGTTGTTTTAATACTAAGTCCAACAACACTTTTAAAAAAATGGCCCAGCTATGTATGAGATTGCTTTTACTTGTGATTATTTCTCAAGTTTTGAGCAAATAGGTGTTTGGTAAACTTTCCAAAAGCAATTTATTTTACAATTTGCTCCTCAAATAATCAACTTTTGAGAAGTTGGTAGCGGGTGCTTTTAGAAGCATGTTGTGCAATGTCAATAATACCCTCACTATTTAAATAGAAAGACAATAATACCTTTATATTTAATAATATAATAAAAAAACTAAAAAAGTAAAAATATGAAGAAAAAAAAAGAATTGATCGGGATTGGTGGCCACCACCAGAATTGGAGGCCGGAGGAGATCCTTCCCAGACCACCACTTTCACCGACGCCGCCTCGCCTCGTTCGCAACTGCCGCCTCCGTGCGACAAGACACCATCAGCTCCGGCAGTTTGACTGGCTTTCGTGCGACTGACCATCCTCGTATCTGGCTTTCGTCTCCGACAACGGTGAGTTCGAGTTCGAGTTCCTAGTGAAAAGCGTGCCGGTTCGACTGCGGACTGAACAAAGGAGATGTGGTGGATCGGTCCACCTCCGACTGGCCTATGCGAAGTTGACGAGTAGGGTTCAAGCAAACCGGGTTGAAGTCATGGGTCGGGTATGATTTGGGCATCTGGTCTGTAATGAGTCCATTCCCTCAAAGCTATTTGAAAAGCCCAAAATTGTTTAACAATGTTAGTATAAACACATTAAAATGATGTCTATTTTTGTCATTTCATCAAATAAATATTCTACATTTTCAAAAGCAAAGCAATTTTAAAATTTAGTTTATCAAACACCTACACACTTTTTTGTTAAGCTAATTATTTTTAAAGTTAAGCTATAAGTATATTTTTTTTAAAAGTAAAGTAATTCCAAATATAAACATAGTTGAATTTGACAAATTAATAACAATTTTTTAAAAACAATTAAAATTCAATTATTTACCTTAAATCCAAAATTGGCGGATAAGATGGAGAGGGAAAAGTTGAGATCATCACAGTCTTACTTTTTCTTATTTATTATTATTATTTTTAATAGTAATTGAGTTTGCGAAAACACTTACCTACATAATAGAAAGACAAAAATACAACAAAATAAGAAATAAAAAAAACTTGATCATATAATATATTTTATCCTAACTTATAGTGATGCCAATTTTAATTATTTTATGAATCATATACTGTATATATCACTATATATGTATATAATATTGAAAAGTATGAATATGTATTAATTTTTTTTTTTCAAATGCTGTATTATTTATTTTTTTTGAAAGGAAGTATGTATTAGTTGAGTATTAGTGGGTTTTAGTATTTTTTTTTTCTAGGATTAATTGTCAAGCATATAAAATTTATAATACATTTGGAAAGAAAAAACAAAACACATTTTTGATTTTTTTTTTTCCATTTCATTAGCAAAACCTAAATTAAGTAAGAGAATCTGACGTGCATGAGCTATTATCCTTTTTTGCCATTCTTTTATTTTATAATTAGGAAATTATGAAAATCCAAAGAACAATCTGCCAATCACCATGAATGGATTAATAAGAGCATCTCCAATGCAAATATACATTTATGAGTTTCTAAATAGTGTTACATCAACATTTCTATTTATTATAGGCCCACTTTTGAATTTTTTTTAGAGAAATACATATTCACATCTTTAATACAATTATCTAAAGTCAAATATGTATCCATTTTATGACTAATCATAATAAAACAATTATTCCACACTCTCTCCTCTTTTATTTTACAATTAAATGAGCTTTAATGTTATTGGTTGAAAGAGTTAAAAATCCTAGACAGCATTTTTAAGATTTTTAAGAGAGTTTCTAGAATTAGAAACTCAACTCCATATTCTTTAACTTTTTTTTTTTTGCCATATCATCTCCATATTGAAGTTAGATAATTGCATTGGAGAGAGTTTTTCTAACTTTTTAATTATCTATCCTATGTGGTACTCAATTTTCTTCAGATGTATATTTGCACTGGAGATGTTCTAAGACTCTTACACTAATGATAATGCTAAGTATCTCGACATTATTTACAAATTTACGATGTAATCTCACATATTAGTTAATTGAAATGATATCTCCTAAGTTGAAAAAAAAAAAAAAATTGATATATTTGAGAGGCCTAACAATAAAGTTACTCTTCCCATGAGGCATATACAAAACAATTTTACCATAATCCTAATTAGTATAGTTATCAATCCCATTTTGTGATTAAATTTGTAGTTTCCTTTCAAAAATTAATTCAAAGTTTAATATTTAATATATGAGTAATGTGTTATAATACTATATTGATCAAACAATTAATATGGTTAATAATGAGTTAGTTACCACTCATATGCTATGATATATGACCATATGAGCATTAAGTTGAACAATATTAACATTCCGAGGCGGGAACAGCCTTGGCTCGGCTGGGCTACTCAGCTCAGCCGAGAATTTTGGAAAATAAAATAAAAACGTGCAAGTTAAGTCCATAAATCATATTAAGACTTTAGCCCAAAACATTAGCTCATCGGTTTATAAACTTTAAAATCCACATTAAATTTGAAACAAATGTTTCATGTTACTCATTTCTATTTTCCTCATCCGACCTGCTAATAACAAAATTTGGGAAATTCGAGTTAAAAAAGGAGGAGGATGAAAGCAAGTAATATGATAAGCTGGGAAGTGCGGTACCACATTGATTTGAATGAAAATGTTGTAACTTGTAATAATAGTTGGAAAATATAGTATATACGCTCTTAAATTAATATATATATATATATATATATATATTCGTTGAATTGTTCCGGTTTAAAAATTAGTATATATGAGAATCCAAATATTGTTTCGTACGAGATCTCATTGGAGTGTAAAATGAATTGGCACATGTTTAAATTGAAAAATCTACATTTTACACCGGTAACAATCACGATCCCCATGGGCGCCCCGGGGGGGGGGGGGGGGCGGCGCGTGATGGCCGCCCAAAGCCCATCATGCCAAGGGGCCCCAAATATGTGGGTTCAGTTATTATATGTTAAAGTTGTAAAAAAAGCCAAAAAAATAAAATAGGCTCCATTATTGTTTTAAATAGAATACCTCAAACATTACCTTAAAAAAAAAATAACATCAGCTCAATATCCAATTTTTTTTATAGACAAAACCTAATTTTTTAGGGTTTTAATATCTTATTAATTTTAATTTATTTTAAGCCCTAAGTGGTTACACAATATTACTATAAAATTGTTTACATATAATATATACAATAATTAGTTTCCAAAGAAATCGAAAACCTAGCACTCATTCACCTAATTTTAAAAGCTAGTCATAGCCCCTATTGCCTTTTCTCTTTCAAAATTTTTTTTTCTTGAAAGTTTCTCCTCCTTTTATCCAACTGCTTAATCTCTTCTCGCTCATTAACATTTCGCCTCTCGTTCTTCTTCACCAACCAGTACCCCTGCCCTCATCTCTTCTTTGTCAACCGCCGGCCGCCCTCTATCTTTGTAAAATGTGATATGATTCGAACTCATAATTTTATATATTAATTAATGACTGAGTCTCTCATGAGGGATCCCTTATTTTAATTTCAGTAAGGACCTTGATGAAATCATATCAATTTTTATGAATTTTGATCTGAATTTTTATTTATTTATTTATTTATTATTATTTTTTTTTTGTGGATGATAAGTTCATAGAAATCTACCTATGTATATAATTTGAGAATTTTTCAAGCACTAAAACTATTTTTCTTTAATTTTCTTATATTTCACATATTTTTCCGATGCCTTCATATTTAATAAAATCGAGATAAATAGTTTAAGTGCTTGAAATTTTTCAAATTTTATTCATAGGTCGATTTCGTTAAACTTATCATTCACAAAAAAATTCAAATCAAAATTCATAAAAGTCAATGTGATTTCATCAAGATCCTTACCGAAATTAAAATAAGGGATCTCTCATGAGAGACTCGCTCATTAATTAATATAATGGGTAAATATACATTAAATTATATTTGTAGAGTGATCTAACTTAGTATTGTAATTGGGGTATTTTTTTTTTTTTTGACTATTATAAATTTAAAAGTTAGGGAAAAGATATGACTTGAACTCACAATCTCATTGATGCGAATGTGTAGAGTTTATTACTAAACCATCTCAACTATCGTTATGTTGTTGGATAATTGGTAGCCACTGAATTGTCTAAGTGTAATTAAATATAACCTAGCTATATGCATCTAATTAACATTCAATTACTATTGTATACACAAATTTAAAGGTAATTATACTTAACCTGTTTCCTTTTAACATATCTTATGTTATCCCATTATAATGCAAAAAAAAATTATTCAATTCATTTGTAGTCCATTTTCATAGTAGTTAGGTTAATTGGGAAACATTTGTTAAATAAGATGATACACCTTTTGTACCTATATCATGAGATCGTGGATTTAAATCATATTTTATTTTCCCAAATCAATCCCAAATTTATTATAATGGTTGGCCAACCCAAGTTGGGTTGTGTACTTGTGTAAGAGTAGAAGACCAAACCCAAGATAGGATCCATTCGCAATTGATCCGTTAATTATACCAGATTGACTATATCCTTCCCTAGATAACCAACTAATAAATCCACTAGTTTGACGGCAAGACTAATGTTAATGTTGACTTATTGACATCTCCATTCTCTACCGTCTCACTATACAGGGAAAATGATAATACTTGGGTGTTGACCGGTCAATACCTAAAATACTAATCCAGTGATATGCTGATAACTCTTATTTCTACACACTGTGTAGCCCCTTACTTTCATTTTTTATGCTTGTTCTTCGGGTAAAATTGGGTATTTAATATGTTTAAATAAGTGTTTCAGATTATTTTTCAGCTTAGGGGTTAAAGTGAAAAAATATAGAAATTTTGGGGTAAAAGTGTAATTTTTGTTATGCTCCATATTTCTGCTGTTAGGGGCGGTAGAAAAGGGACCAGAAGCCCACCATTTTGAAATTCTACGCCCTAGGGCGCATAATTCATTGGTTGGGTTTGACGAAAACTTCCTACAGAAGGCTCATATTTTGGGGTCATATCTCCCTCCTCCGATTGAAATGGGTTTTATTCTACCTATGGTTGGAAAGCTCTAGAAGTCTTCTTTCCAACGGTTCTTCAAGAATGCGATTTCGATATTTTTGAAGAAAGTTATGCCCGTTTCCATAACGGTACACGCTGTTGGAAAGCCACCCGCGAAATGCACAATTTTCAGCCACTTTTGCTCCTTTCCCACCATTTCAGCCCTAAACCATCCTCACACTCTCCCTCTCTCTCTTTCTTCCGCCCACACCACATTTCTTCCATTTTCTTCATCTTCTTCACATTCTCCACCAAATAAGTGAGAGATCTAAGCTCCATGGGAGCCCATCGTACATCTCCACCACCATCTTTTCACCTCCTACACCACATTTAGGAGTAGATTGCAAGGAAAAGGAGTGGTCTTTGGACCAAAAACGGGTCAGGAAAGCTAGGAGCTTCTTTGGAGGGTTTGTTTTCAAAGGTTGTCTCATTTTTACTCTTTTCTTGTATTTCTTGTTTTCTTTTATGTGTAACCACCAATTTGGGGATATTGTAAACCTACACTTATTGCAATATATGTATGATTGTTTTTATATTCTTTGAGTTTTGTTCTATTCTTTGTTTATCTATGATTAAATCTCTTATTGTGATATTCATGTGCATGATGGGTCTAAATTGATGTGTCCATGAATGAGATTAGAAGTAGTGTAATTTAATCTAGGAGTAGAGTAATTTAGCATCCCATGATTGTTGATTGATTGATGGATGATCCAAAATACCATGTTTAAAATGATTTGAGTATTGAGTATTAGCTCTAAAGAGTGGGAGAAGTTTGTTGATGCATGTACTTGCTAAATTAGACTTTGGTTTTATATTCTTATGCTTAATGGGCCTTGTTATCAAGGCACAATTACCCATCATTGGCCGGATTGGTAATAAATTGATTTAGGGAAAATTCCAAAATCAAGAGAATGAACTCTTAACCTAAATTGAATGTTCTTAATGAATAACAACCAACTTATTTGCACATTGTTGTTTGGTAAGCTTGTTTCTCATGTCTAGCCATCCTAGGGAGATTGATAAAACCGAATCCGTATCTAGAGTAAAGACAAACTGAATTCCTTTTGTTCTCGTGTAGTTATATGGGTATTTCATTGCTTAATGCTTTCACTCGGTTAGCCACCTTATGGTTGATATTTAGGTTGTGTGTTATATATCGCGTGGTTCACATTAACATGCTCAGCGTGATATCCTCTATATTTGACCAGTAAATTGAGAGATCATTAGACTAGCATGTAGAGCTCATGTGTGTGTCCCACAATCCTTAATGAATCCAAACATTTATGCATGAATGTAATCTCTAAGACACCGAGAGAGATTAGAGATCAATTAAAGGGACACGAGCATATAACATACGTGTTGTATGGGTATCTCGTATTCTTAATGCTTTCACTTGGTTTCCATCCTATATTTGGTTAGCCATTGTGAATGGATTATTGGCTGTAGTATGACCCATGCGGTTGCGCATTACATGCTCAATGAAATAAACACTATATATGACTAGAAAGTGAGAGATACACTAGGCTAGCATATTAGATTCATATGTGTGTTCCACAATTCTTAATGAATCCATGCATTGTGTGGATATGATTTCTAAGACTCGAGAGAGATTAGAGATCAATTAAGGGGACACGAGCCTATGATATATTTGCATATTTAAGGGACTAAGTGAGTCTAGCACTTAATTAGAAGGATTGTTACGGTTGAATCGTTTCCTTATTGTAATCACATTGCATGCCATCTCTCCATTCCATTCTATCCATGTATATATTATGTTAGTTAGTTTATTTATTTATATTATTATACACTTTTCCACACCCGCAACACACAAATTCTCTCGGAGTGTTTTAATAATATCTAGAATCGGTGACGGTCGACGAATCCCACCTCTCTGCGAAACAATACCCTCACTTGCCGCTATGCTAGTCCTTATGACTCGTGCGCTAACGAGGTCGAATTTAATTGTTTATCTTTTGACCGACACCGCAACGACGTGTCGTCATATGCTCCAATTGAACTGTAACACATGTTCTTTTTTCTTTCACATATTCCAAACAAAACCCATAAAAGCTGAATAGTCTACTTTTCCAACGAAAAAAGAAAAAAGGACATGTGTTACAATTCAATTGGGTCATATCACTAGGTTAGTATTTTAGATGCTAACTGGTCAGCACTCAAGTATTATCTCAAGGAAAATTTAGATACAATGATCCTAAATATAAGATCATTCGAGCAAGTCAATCCAAAAATTTAACCCAAAAACCCATCTAAATGATGTGGCATATGATTTGTTACTGTATATCATTCACCGCATAACCTCATAGTTTGTGTGGTGATGATAACTCATATAAGATAGGAAACCATTACTGATTTTGACTTTACAACTCAATAGAGACAACGAAAAAATAAGCAAAATTTGTTGTACTTGTGGTAGAAATTCAGATTTATCCATCTCTCGTAAAGATTCCTTAATAGTAAGCTAATAAAGTTTTAACAAGTTCAATTTTTTTATTTTTTGAAATATTAAATAATCCTTCCTTTTATTATTTTTCCAGGTTAGAAAAAAATTAGTAAATATTAAATGATCTTTCCATTTATTATTCCTATAAATTAGAATTTTTTTTTTTTTTTTGGAAATATTAATTCATCTTTCCTTTTATTATTTCTCTAGATTAGGGAAAAAAAAAAAAAAACTAATTTGGAAATATTAAATCAACTTTCCTTTTACTACTATTATTATTTTTGACTGTATGGTTAATTGACTCTTATCTTATCTGTTAATTTAATAACTTTCCTAAGTTGATGGTTAGAATATTTTACAAAAAGAATTTGGATCCTCAGCTGATCTGATCTTTTTCCTGACTTATATAGATCTAGTGACATCTGTAATCAATGACTAGATTTATTTTACTTTTATTATCTTTAAATACATAATATTATACTGAAGTGTTTTAGAGCATTTCCAATGCAAAAGTGGTTTGCATACCAATAATTGTTGACATGACAACAATGTCAAGAGACTTGCTTCCTATGTAGTGGTGGCAAGGTTCTGGTTCGGTTCCGGTTCGGTTCCGGTTCCGGTTCCCGGTTTGGGTGGAACCGGAACCGGAATTGGAATTGGAATTGGAACCGGCATATGCCGATTCCGGTTCCGGTTTTACGGAACCGGTGGTTCTGAACCTTTTTTTAAATTTTTTTATTTTTAAATTTAAATTTATAAAAAAGACTTCTAAGTTGTAAACTTGTAATAATGTAATTTTAAATAATAAAATATAATAAAATATATAAATGACAAATTACAAAATAAACAAATGACAAAATACAAATTACAAAAGGAAATTAAAATAAAATAAACAAAATGTTAAATTACAAATTACATATTACATTTCATTGGATATTTGGGAATTAGGTCACCCAAAATTCGAAAATAACATAAAATAAATAAATGATAAATTACAAAATTAAATTAAAGAAAAAAAGTAAAGTTATTAGCCTTGCACTTAATTTTCACTACAATTAAGTTGCCTACGTATCCTCTTGGGGGGTTTAGAGGAATCAAAGGCCACGTAGTTCTCTTACCTTTTATTGCAGGTTTGTTGATGACATGGACTTGTGATGACGTGAATACGTGATCCACATCTTATATTCCTGGCCCGTTGTACTTGTCTCTCCACTTTCATGTTCGTCATCTTTGAAGAAATCGTATGTTATCTCATGTTCGATTTCTTGTTGTCTATATTGAGCCTTTGTCCAATCATCCACACAAACCTGTATCTAGAGTGCTTTCGGAGTCAAGCATGAACGCCTTTCATCCAAGATATTTCCTCTGGTGCTGAACTCTTGTTCCACCGCCACTGTAGAAACTGGTGTTGAAAAAATATTTTTGGCTATGATAGCCATGATTGGATAGTACTTTGCGTACTCTTTCCAATATTGTAATATATCAAATTGTTTCTCTGGTGTATCTTCTATAAACTCATAAGAATCATTTAGATAAGATTCAAGTTCAAAATACTTGTCAGTGCTTGATGAAGAAGAAGATCTAGGTTTTTTTGGTTTTTTTTTTTTTTATAATAGAATATATCCTAAATTCAAAAATCCGGAGGATGATGATGTGAGATGTGTAGTTTGTGTTCGTGTAACATCTAAGTTGAGTGAGGATCCATAAACTAAAAGATATTCATCATATAAAGAATATAATAATTTCTTAATTCTATCATAGCATGCATTAACATTATATTCTATGTTTAAACCTTGGAGACCATAATAACCATTGAGATAATAACAAAAATGTTCTAATTTACAACGTGGATCAAAAATCATGACAATCAAATAAATATCTGCCAACTCATGATAATAACGTAACTATTTTTCCTTCATAGCATTAACGGCTTCCCCTATTTCTATGTTAGATTCACAACAAGCAAATGCACCAGCAATATTTAGACTTTCAATAATAAATAAATGAGTTGTAGGATAATAAACACTAGATAAATTTGTTGTAGCAGCATAAAAAACTTTTAACAAATTGAAAACGTTGTAACAAGCATCCCAATGAGATTTATAAAATTGAATGTCAATAACATGAAATTGAATAAAAGAAACTAATAAATCTCTATACTCGTAACTTTGAGCAAGCAATTTATAAGTAGAATTCCAACGTGTTGGAACATCACGAGAAAATCTAATGGCACATCTACCATTTTGTTTACAATATTTTACCCATGCATTCATTATAGAAGAACGTTTCTATAAAAACCGAAGGGCTTGTTTAATAGGTAGAATAAAATGATCAAGAGTTTCTAATCCTTTTTGAACACATAAATTTACAACACCATGTACATCTTTGATGAAAAAATGCACCACCAACAAATGATTTGCATAAATCAATTAAATATGGAATAGCAGCAGTATTGCTAGAAGCATTATCAAAACCAATTGCAAAAATTTTGTTCTCAATTTTATACTCTGAAAAAATAATTTTAAGCATTCTAACAATATTAATTATGAGCAGTGTGTGAATCATCAAAAACTCTAAATGCAAGAATTCTTTTTTGGATATTCCATGCATCATCCATAAAATGGCAAGTGACACCTAAGCAGGGGCGGACCCAGGAAATATTTACAAGCCGGGCTAAATTATATATACATATATATATTTTTTTCCTCAGTACACACTAAAAGTATATAGTCAATTCATTAGCTATCAATTGTTGAATTTATCTATTTTTGTTTAGTCATTATGTTATAATATTTACTTAGTGGCTCACAAACTCTCACATTGAATTGTTTAGTCAATACATTTGAATGTTTAATCAATTACTCACAGACCCTCACATTGATTTGTTTGTCAATATATATCTTGTTTTTAAATAGATTCTACATATTATGAAAATTTACTATTAATAATGGTTTAAATTGTTCAAACTAACAAATAGAACAAAATAAAATGAATCTAAATTGTACAATCAAAAGATTGAAATAAAAACAAGGAAATATTATATGTAAAACAAACATAAAATAATAATTTTTTCAATTGTGATTGATTGTTTGTAATTTTTATTATCGTCTTTTGATTTTAAGTTAGAATAACTAAATGAAATAACTTATACTAATGGTAGGGGATGTTAGTGTAATTATAAGAAAAATTTGCATATAAATACAATTAGATCTAATATCAAGGGTGTTTATGTAATTCGTCATAATACATATAATTTTTTTTTTCTTTTTAAAGAGGGCTGCTCGGGCTACAGCCCGGGACAGCCCTCTCATCCGCCCGCCCCTGCACCCAAGTATGAATGTGATTGCCAATGGTTAGTCCATATGTCGGCACATACGGAAACACGACCGTTATATTTTTCAAAAAATCTTTCTAACTTTTTTTTCTTTTACATAAATCTTTTCAAGTGTATATACAATAGTGGATCTAGGAACACAACATGCAGCAAGGCTTAATGCTCGTCGACAATAATTAATAAAACCAACCCTTTCACCAAAACCGAATGATAAGTGTTCTATTGCTACCATTTTAGCTAATTCTTCCCTATTTTTTTCATCAGTATAACGAAATAATTGTTGGTTAGAAGTAGCGTACCTGGGAATTTGTGTTTGTGACCTTGATCTGGTCTCTGCTTCTGGATGTTTGGTTTGAATATGCTTCCGATAAGTGCCATATCCTCCGGATTTGGACCACTTATATACTTTTTTGCAATAATTGCAAGCCGCTACATAGCTTCCATCTTCTTGCCTAACTTTTTTCATATGTTTGACGAATAGATTATATTTGCTCTGCTTCGGATACGGTTCGTCCTCATCTGCTTCCGGTGGATCAAAATCATAATCTGGAGGTGTATCAATATTAGACATATTTTCTGACTGGCTTGTGTACTTGTGTAAGAGTAAAAGAGCAAACCCAAGTGAGGATCCATCCGCAATTGACCCCGTTAATTATACCAGATTAACTATATCCTTCCCTAGATAACCAGCTAATAAATCCACCAGTTTGATGGCAAGACTAATGCTAATGTTGACTTATTGACTTCTCCATTCTTCACCGTCTCACTATAAAGGTAAAAGATAATACTTGGGTGCTGACCGGTCAGCACCTAAAATATTGATCAAGTGATATGCATCAATTGAATTGTAACACATGTTTTTTTTTTTTTTTTTTTTTTTCTTTCACATATTCCAAACAAAACCCATAAAAGCTGAATAGTCTACTTCTCTAACGAAAAAAGAAAAAAGGATATGTGTTACAATTCAATTAGACCACATCACTGGATCAGTATTTTAGATGCTAACGGGTCAGCACCCAAGTATTATCATAAGGAAAATTTAGGTACAATGATCCTAAATGTAAGATCATTAATGCAAGTCAATCCAAAAATTTAACCCAAA
Organism: Acer negundo; assembly: GCA_035582765.1. Lineage (NCBI taxonomy): Eukaryota > Viridiplantae > Streptophyta > Magnoliopsida > Sapindales > Sapindaceae > Acer > Acer negundo. The sequence continues at coordinate 1,116,654 of CM069240.1, read as the reverse complement.
AACCAATCTAAATGATGTGGCATATGATTTGTCACTATTATATCATTCACCGCATAACCTCATAGTTTGTGTGGTGATGATAACTTATATAAGATAGGGAACCATTACTGATTTTGACTTTACAACTCAATAGAGACAACGATAAAATAAACAAAATTTGTCGTATCTGTGTCAGAAATTCAGATTTATCCATCTCTTGTAAAGATTCCTTAATATTTAAGTAAGCTAATAAAGTTTTAACAAGTTCAATTTTTTTTTTTTTTTGAAATATTAAATAATCTTTCCTTTTATTTTTTGTCCAGCTTAGAAAAAAAATTAGTAAATATTAAATGATCTTTCCATTTATTATTCCTATAACTTAGAAAAAAAAAAAAAACTAATTTGGAAATATTAAATCAACTTTCCTTGTACTATTATTATTATTTTCGACTGGAAGGTTAATTGACTCTAATCTGTTAATTTAATAACTTTCCTAAGTTGATGGTTAGGAGATTCTACAAATAGAATTTGGATCCTTTACTATCTAATCTTTTTCCTGACTTATATAGATCTAATGTCATCTATAATCAATTTATTTTACTTTTATTATCTTTAAATACAGAATATTATACTGAAATGTTTTAGATAAAGAAAAAAATATCAGATGAACAGAAAGCTCTACAATTTCAGAGATTAGGATATTGTCTTGCCTCCTTTAATTTTTTTTAAGTGACCAAATCTACGTCTATATAAATAGCAGTTAATGTCTTTATTCAAAATCCAGAGCATCATCAAATTAAATAAAATTTTCACAGCAAACTAAAGAGATCTCAAAGCATTCCGTGATGACTACTACTCCAGTAATTATCTTTTGCCTTACAATGGCCTTCCTCGTCTCAGGTAAACGACGGCATTATTTTTTTTCTTCTTCTTATTTTCCAGTACTGTTAATCTTTTAATTATTTGCTGTATATCGATATCTAGTGTTAATCTTTTAAATTTTGATTATTATTCCCCTTGTTTAATTTAATAAATACTGTTTATGGTTGTATATGTTTCCAATATTTCATGCAACATATGACATATCCGAGATGTTCTGCCGATCTATTAATTCCAGTCACTGATCATCAGTAGTCATCCATGAATATCCATTGGTTGAATTTATTTATTTATTACATTTATTCAAATTTCTTTTGAACTAGCTAGTTCTTATAATCACTATGAAATTAATAACATATATAAAAGTTTAAATCAAGTTCATGAACGTACGTAGAGATCTGTTGATGTTAGAGTTGTTTACTAGTATAGTTGTATATCTATCTATGATGAAATTAATTAATTGCAAGAAATTATATATATGTATATATTATAAAAAAGTACCAGATACTTTGTTTTTTGGTTGGTTTTATTTGTTTTATGATGATTTATTATCCCAATTTTATCGTACGAGACAACATATAAAAGGTATAATTAATAGTCAGCAGCCTAGTTCATACTTTCAAGTTGTCGAAATTAAATGAAAAATCTGAACGGGAACACCTTCTTATCATTAAAACATACGTCACCTTTAGAATTAAAATATGGTTGATTTTTTATTAGATCTTTTACTAGTTAATTAGTGTTCTTCTGCAATTTTTAAATTCTCTTTAATTAACATGTGCAGGATGTCACGGCCCGCAAAGTCTAACTACTGGATTCCAGTCAAGGAGCCTAACAAGTCCCCAAACAAGGCCAAACAGTTGGAATATTCTAGAGATCTCCGAAAAAGTCTAACAACGGATGTTTCTAGAAGTCTCTAGCAGCACAACCTTTCTAAGTTGTTTTTGTACATATCTAGATAAGTGTAGGAATTATCTAGAGATATGTAGATATTTCTATAGAGAATTCTAGATAGGTAGAATACTCTAGATTTGTATAAAACATTCCGGAGACCTACTCTCCACCATTGGATCAAATTGATCCTAGCCATTCATTGAGGAGGTGGTACACTATAAATAGCCAACCCTTCTCATTTGTATGGCATCCAAGCCTATCCAAGCCATCAAGCATTCAAGCATTATAAAACTTTCTTATAGCAACACAATCTTTCTTTACATTCCAACCAAGCTCTTCCTACACCTTTCTCTAGTCTCTCTTGCATTTGAGAGTGACAAGCACCCTTTTAGGCTTACTTAGCAACCTTACCCACAAGTTGCCTAAGTGCCGCACGGGATTTTTCGCTGCGTAATTCTAAGCCCGTGATAGTTGGTATCAAAGCCTTGTCGAAGCAACCACAGCTAGTTCGCGAAGCAATGGCATCCGACAGCGAAGTTGCTGCTAGAGTGGAGGAGCAAGCGCGAGGTCGTGGCGAGCAATGCACCCACACCAAGCGACACAAGTCCAAGGGTCCATCTATGGATGCTTTGAAAAATAGGATGGCCGGCTTGGAGGACACCCTCTCCGGCACACAGGTCACCTTGAGTGATGTAGTCGATCGTCTCAACGGCTTAGAGACAGACTATGACGAGATCACCCAAGCTACGAATGCCATGCTCCGAGAGTTCCAAAAGGGTGTCAAGGAGGACGCATGCTTCCTCACCCAAGAGATTCGCAACCTCCGCACATTCGTGGAGCACGAGTTGCGAGCTATCCGTGCGGACATGGAGGAAATCCGCACCGAATGGGCTTCGTACCGGAATTGTCCATCCGCCAGCTTTGGTGCCACCACAAGCACTAACACCATCCAAGTCCCTAAGCTATCCATTTACAGTGGCAACCGGAAAGCCATGGAGGTGGAGAACTTTCTCTTCGGCTTAGAACAATATTTCGAAGCCAAGGGAGTTAGGGACGACGCTACGCGGATCACCAACCCTCCCACATTCCTTAGGGAATCCGCCCAACTTTGGTGGCGACGCAAGCATGGTGACTCCATCAATCCCATCACCACATGGGATGACTTCAAGAGGGAGCTCAAGAAGCAGTTCTCTCCCACCAATACCGAGAAGGAGGCCCATGGCCCCCTCCGTCGCCTTAAGAAATCGGGATCCATCTCCGATTACGTCAAAGAGTTCATAACCTTAACCCTTGAGATCGAAGACATGTCCGACAAAGACCAACTCTTCTTTTCATGGATGGCCTCAAGGATTAAGCTAGGGTGGAGCTAGAGAGGCAAAATGTGCAAGACATCGATACCGCCATTGCTGCTGCGGAGTCACTTACCGACCTCACCCGGGCCAAGGAAAAGAGCGACAACTATGATGAAGGAAGGGACGAGCCAAAGGGCAACGATTGCAAGGATGAAAGGCGTCCCAAGCCCGATTATGGCGACACTCGACAAGACAAGTCCAAAGGAGGCAAACCCGTAGTAATAAAACCGAAGAGTCCATTCTTCATTTGTGATGGGCCACATTGGGTTCGAGACTGCCCAAAGCGGAAAATGCTCAATGCCATGGTCACCTAGCTCGAGGAAACCAAGGCAACCAAAGGCCAATCTAGCATGGGTTCTATCCAACAGCTTTACGCACTTAACGGGCAAGCCATGCCTCCAACGCTTGCCAAGAAATGCCTTATGTTCGTAGAGGCCACCATTAGAGGCAAGCAAGTTCGTGCGATGTTGGACACCGGGGCAACACACAACTTCATATCGGTGGACGAAGCCAAACGACTCGGACTTCGTATCACCTACGAGGAAGGTGCCATCAAAGCAACCAACTCTCCGGTTAAGCTAATCAATGGCACTGCGAAGGGCGTCACTGTCCACCTAGGGCCATGGAGCGAAAAGTTGGATTTCTTAGTAGTCCCCTTGGATGACTACCAAGTGGTTCTAGGCATGGCGTTCTTTGACCAAGCCAACGCTTTCCCCCTACCCGCTGCAAGCTCGCTCAGCATTCTAGATGGGGGCAAAGCAATCACCATCTCGGTGGAGCGCATCACCAAGCCCGAATTTAAGACGCTATCCACCATTCAACTTGTGGAGAAACCAGGTTCTCCCACCTCTTCGATGAACATCAAGCTGACCGAAGGCGTTCCGAAGAAGAGGAGTCGTGCAAGCCATGGGAAGCAACGATCGAAGATAACGGAAGGAGGTGCCACCAATGCCAAACTATCGTCCCACCAACGCATGCCCACTTGCAAAAGCCGAAGGAGTCGACGCACCGTAACACACATCCGGTTCCTAACACAAAGCCAATCCTTCACGAGAGGGTTTCCAAACCAAAGTCCACTCGTCCGAAGGAAACCAACCCGTGGCAAACACCAACATGCATAGCGCCCACGCGACGAGGACGTCGCGAAATCAGGTGGGGGAGGATGTTACGGCCCGTAAAGTCCAATTACTGGATTCTAGCCAATGAGCCTAACAAGTCCCTAAACAAGGCCAAGTAGCTGGAACATTCTAGAGATCTCCGGAAAAGTCTAGCAATAGATGTTTCTGGAAGTCTCTAGCAATACAACCTTTCTAGGTTGTTCTTGTACATATCTAGATAAGTGTAGGAATTATCTAGAGATATGTAGATACTTCTATAGATAATTCTAGATAGGTAGAATACTCTAGATTTGTATAGAACTTTCCGGAGACCCACTCTCCACCATTGGATCAAATTGATCCTAGCCATTCATTGAGGATGTGGCACACTATAAATAGCCAACCCCTCTCATTTGTAAGGCATCCAAGCCTATCCAAGCCATCAAGCATTCAAGCATTCAAGCATTGTAAAGCTTGCTTATAGCAATACAATCTTTCCTTTACATTCCAACCAAGCTCTTCCTACACCTTTCTCTAGCCTCTCTTGCATTTGAGAGTGACAAGCACCCTTTTAGGCTTACTTAGCAACCTTACCCACAAGTTACCTAAGTGCCGCACGGGATTTTCCGTTGCGTAATTCTAAGCCCGTGACAAGGAGCTCACTTAACAACAATTACCATCACAAACAATTGTCCGTACACTGTGTGGCCAGGAAGTCAGGAACCCTAACCGGCAGCGGTGCCCAACTATCAACCACCGGCTTCGAATTAACCTCCAAAGCTACGAAACCCATTGAAGTTGCTGCCCCATGGTCGGGCTGTTTCTAGGTCCGGACACAGTGCTCCGTTGACTCCTCCGGCAAATTCACTTGTGCAACAGCAGACTGTCGCTTTGGCCAAGTGGAATGCAACCAAAAAGGCGCAACCCCAACAGCATCCCTCGTAGAATTCACTATTGCACCAAATAGTGGACAGGACTTTTATGATCTCAGCCTTGTTGACGGCTTCAACTTGCCCCACTCCGTTACACCGCAAGGCGGGTCCGGTCCAAATTGCACAGCCTCGAACTGTAAAGGCAATGTGAACTCAGTTTTCCCGCCAGAGCTAGCAGTGTAAGGGTCGGATGGGAGCGTGATTGCTTGCAAGAGCGCGTGCTTGGCGCTGAATCAGCCGCTGTACTGTTGCACTGGGGAATACGGCACACCTGATAAATGCCCGCCGACGAAATATTCGACGATCTTCAAAAATCAGTGCCCTCAAGCTTATAGTTATGCTTATGATGACAAGAGCAGCACGTTCACGTGCACTGGTGGTGCTAATTACGTTATTACTTTTTGTCCATAAGAGAGCTCAGATAAGACGAAACTCTTAATTTGCTGTTAATTTAAATAAATCATAATTGATTTTTCGTATGTAGCAGCTAGTTGGGCTAGCACATTAGAGGGATGTTATAATTATAATAATTCGATCAAGCATTTATAATTTATGCTTGAAATATATGGTTATAGTAAAATATATATATATATATATATATATATATATTTTGAGTAATCTTTTCTGTTATTTTTTTGGATGAATAGTATCTAGTATATATTTAATTATTTATAGGGTTGTTTAAATTGATAGCACCCTTTTCACCCCTAGTTTTTTTTTTATTGTCATCAATTTAATAATTCAAGTTTAAATGACACCAAAGCATGGTGATAGACAAAAATATCCATATTTTTACTTTTTTTTTTTGTTTTGTTTTTTTTCTACCCTCTTTAGAGCTTGTTTGATTGGGCTTTTGAAAAACCGCTATTAGTAAAAGATCTACTTGCATAGTAGATATAATATAAAAAGAGTTTTTGAAAGAAAAAAATATAGTTGTTTTGTTGGTGGACTTCTTTTTTTAAAAAAGTCTATTTAGAAAAGTATCTGCCCATGAGCTTTTGCTTAGTAGATGTTTAAACTCTGCTAGCATTTACTCAATTGAAAATAGACAATCTTAAAAGTCTAACCAAACAGCTTTAAACAACTCAAATAGACGTTGGTAGACATTTTGAGACAGTAGAAAGCTCAACAAAACAAGCACTTATTCTTTGATTTTATTTTTTCAAAAACTCTCCATTGATAGAGGTGACCTCGCCTCCATTAATGAAAATTTAACAGACCTCCATTGGAACCTCCAATGGAGTTCGAACGTTTTGACGACCTCCATCGGAAGTCAAACAAACCTCCAATGGAGGTCAAAACTAATTCGAATGGAGGTTGTCATAACTCTATTAAATAATAAATTTTGAATTAATTTATAGAGGCTTTATTATCTATCTATATATATATATATATATATATATATATATACATATAGAGTAATTCTCTCGTAAGGGATCCCTTATTTTAATTTCGGTAAGGACCATCATAAAATCATATCGATTTGAATGAATTTTGATTTGAATTTTTTTGTGGACGATAAGTCCATTCAAATCTACCCATGATTAAAATTTAAAAAATTTTCAAATACTTAAACTGTTTTTACCAATTTTTTTAAATATGAAGGCATCGGAAAAATAGGTGAAATATAGAAAATTTTAAAAAATAGTTTTAGTGTTTGAAAATTCTCAAATTTTATTCATTGGTAGATTTCAATGAACTTATCATCTACACAAAAATTCAGATCAAAATTCATTCAAATCGATGTGATTTCATGATGGTCCTTATCGAAATTAAAATAAGGGATCGCTTATGATACATATATATATATATATATATATATATATTTCCGTTTGTGAGGTTTATTGTATAGAACAAAACACTACAAAATATTATAGAGATGGGTTAAAATTTCCTATATCTCTCGTATTTGTCCATTGAATCTCAAAGTGTGTGGAGACATACCCATCTTTAATAGATAGAGTTATATTCCGATCTACTTTCAAATCGTACTTTAGAGATTGATCATGCCAAATCTCGACCTCTTTTCGTGTGTATTGGGAGTTATATTCGATCAATTCATTTAACCCAATCTCTTTTTCTCATCCTTGACATCACGGGTTCCAGTCATCCTGAGGGTATAGAAGAGTACTAATTATGACTGTTATTTGAATCTACTATATATTGTATACTAATATAGTAATATATTATGCATACATAGCCAGATTTTATTAGATGTACTGGCATTGGAGAATTCAAAATTAAACCACTATCAACTAGAGTTACATAGATCATCCACGTACGGGTATGAAATCATCGGCGGTTAATTATTATTTTTAGTAAAAAGAAAAATAATACTAATTAATGCAATTTTTTTTATAAATAAAAACAGCCAGAATTGATCAAAGAAAACAAGACCAGAGTCTAAGTTAATTACGGATATTGACACCCATAAAACTTATTAGTACATTCATTTTTATAAGTATACCAATATCTAAAATTTAAAAAATAAAGATTACTATAAACACCCAACATAATGCCAATAATACCCTCATTGAAATAAATATATTCATTTTAACAAATATTATTTATAAACACTCTTAAATTATTATCACACCAAATTTATAAAAAAAAAATTCATATTATTTTTGGAATCAAATCCTCTTCTAATGATGGTCTTGTTTACTTTTGAAAATATCTCGAATGTAGGAGCCTTATAAAAGGGAATATGTGGAACCGTATATGGGGTTAAAAGATTTTCAATATGGAATTATCTTATTTATACAGCTACCTTAAAAAAAAAAAAAAAAAAAAAAACTTTGTTGATATCTACAGCTATCGTTAAAAAAAAATATATTTTGTATATTGATAAAGTTCATAACTATACATAAAAAAAAAGACAAAAACAATATAATAATCATATGAAGATAATAAAGTTTGATACTTGAAATAAAATTAGAGTTTAATTAGAGTTTTATCATAAGTTTTTTTTTTTTTGAAAGGTAAGTTTTTTTTTTTTAATAAAGAAATATAGTTTTTTTTTTTTTAATAAAGAAATATAGTTGAAGACATGGGTGTTATTAATTAGTATATATAGTATTTGATTTATTTTTAATTAAAGTAATGTGTCCTTATTGGTAAATTTATATTGGGATATTTTTATAATTAAATTTTTTTAATAAAATATGGGTGTACTAATAATAATAATTATTTTGTTCAAGTGTCCCACCTGATTAAATTTCTTGGATCTGTCACTATATATATATATATATAAATATAATTTTTTCTTTGAATGTAAGATTTATCTTGTATTTTGTATGATTATGCAGAAGTGAAGAGGAATTTGAAGGTAGGCGGCTTGAGGGTGCTGAAAGTTCAGTAGATTTTTTTAAGGCCCGTTGTTTTTTGTTGGTGCTTGAGGGTTGGGTTTCGTTGGGTATTGACGTATTGTTGTTGTCCCTCTGCAGTTCTTTTCTGATGGACCTGCTAGGTTTGTTTTAGGTGGTTTTGTTGTGTTCTTCAAGCTGGTTGGTTTTGACTTGGGCCATCTTTGGCCACCTTTGTTTGTTTTGCGTTGCTGGTGGGGTTTTTTTTTGTTTTGTGTGCGTTTGGCATGATGTCTGTCTTTGTCTGTGTTGGGGGCCTTGGGGCTGTTGTGGACCTTGTGGTGTGTGTCTTGTTCGTAGGTGGGCTTGTGGTTTATTTGTTGTTTTTCGGCTTGACTTATCTGAATAAAGTTTACTGTTTTAAAAAAAAGAAATGTAAGATTTAAATCCCCAATAACTATCATTATCACGTATTTTATCTTTTCAATGTAAGATTTCACTTCACATATTGATTCCTAACACCATTATCATCGACATCTTATTAGAAGTTTGCGAGTGAATTGCGTACGTTTCACTCCAAAATGATAACCTAGGCGAATTCAACCTTCTCAACTTTGATTAAAAGGATTCAAAATAAGATTCTCGAAAAATTTCAACTAAGACACATGCATCATGCATGCATGGTACAGTCGTAATTAAGAGTATACGTGATTCCTTGGAATTTGAAGTTTTCATCGATCTATTTGCAGGAGAAAATTTTGTTCTTTTATTAATGTTATTAACTAGTCGGCTAGTCTAAGCTAAGACCTTGACATTTCAAACAACTCCGCAAGAAATGGGTTCAAAATTTATTTGTCATTATTTGAGGTATTTTTTGTAAGATAGATATCATATTACTAACTTAAGTTTGAAAAGCACCTATTTAGGTGATCAGACAAAAATACTATTTTTTGTCAGTTTGTGTCTTTTTTAAATATAGAGAGAACCTTTGAAAGAAAACATCCGAACATTTTCATACATTTTCACACTAGATTCGAGCATTTTCGAGCATTTTTGCACTAGGTTCGATCTTTTTTACACTAGATCATCCGAGTTTTTTTTTGTGCCTTTTCACACTAGATTCGAGCATTTTTACACTAGGTTCGAGCCTTTTTACATTATATCCGAGCTTTTTCGTGTCTTTTCGAGCCTTTTTACATTAGATCCGAGCCTTTTCGTGTCTTTTCGAGCCTTTTTACACTAAGTTCAAGCCTTTTTCGAGCATTTTTACATTAGATTCGAGCCTTTTTATGCCTTTCCGTGCCTTTTTACACTAGGTTCGAGCCTTTTCGAGCCTTTTTACACTAGATCCGAGCCTTTTTGTGCCTTTCTGTGCCTTTTTACATTAGGTTCGAGCCTTTTCGGACCTTTTCATGCCTTTTCAAGCTTTTTTCGAGCATTTTCGAGCATTTTCACACTAGATTCGAGTCTTTTAATACATAGTTCGAGCCTTTTAAACAGTTATCCGAGCTTTTTAATAATTTATGAATAGATTAGTGAATTTTGATTCTCTGAGACTTTTAAAATTGTTTGAGCCTTTTCAGACACTATGTTCGAGCCTTTTTAGACACTACGTTCGAGCCTTTCCATGTACCCGAGCCTTTTTATACACTACCTTAGCCTTTTCATACACTATCCGAACCTTTTCATTCACTATTTGAGCCTTTTCATACACTACCTAAGCCTTTTCATACACTACCCAAGCCTTTTCATACACTACCCAAGCCTTTTTATACACTACCCAAGCCTTTTCATTCATTACTCGAGCCTTTTTCATTCACTACCCGAGCTTTTTCATACACTATCCGAGCTTTTTCATACACTACCCGAGTCTTTTCATACACTACTCGAACATTTTCATACACTATTCGAACTTTTTCAATTAGTCTTTGAGACTTTTTAATTAGATTCAAAATTCACACAACTAGTTTATGGTTTACAAGAGACACGGAGAACAAATTAAGGGTTTTAAATTGAAAAAAAGGTTCTAGGGGCGCTGCCCCTTGCACCCCCACGAGTTGACCGGGCAGCTCGACCACCGCGAGCTCACCGGGGAGCTCAACCCCCGAATGCGTCTGTGTAGCGCCACAAAATTAACTATCCAATGAAGATGAATTGATAAGGTTATGGTGTTTAACTTCCATTGGAGGTTTGTTATAGAGAAAGATGAAAGAAAAAAGCTCTGAAAACTTTAAAGTAAGAAAGAGAAATGTGTAAAATAAGAGCAATTTTGGTAGTTCAACATAATAGGTGCCTTTTAAACTTAACTTATTAAAGGAGTGACTTTGTCACTTCATGAATTTAAAAAAGTAACATTTTTCACCATTTCCAGCGCAAGAAATTTAGTAATTTCACACGAGACATACATGCAACTTGTTTCATAGGTTTCCTTAAAAAAAAAAAAAAAAAATTGTTTCATAGGCTAGTCATAGCAAATAGAAGTATTGAGTGGTGGCGAAGTAATTAATACAGCGGTTTAATTAAGTTCCAGTAATTCTAGATTGCAACTTGTATCACAACATATATATGATATGAGATTCCATAAATGAATAGATATTAATAATTATTTTTATTTAATTCACTTGCCAGGTACCGCATGTCATGTGAGTCCAAAACTGTCACATTATATTATGTGATCAAGGTGGGTTAGAAATCCATTACTCGGCAAGATATGTGAAAATCAACGTTAGGCTGGATTTAAATATTCCTCTAGTATTGTTGGGGCATGCATTATTGTGACATTATATCGAGACTTATTCATACTTATCGTAAATTCCAAACGTATCACTCGACGGATAAATGAAAAATCAAAGTTATGCTGGATTTAGTATTGTTGGGGCATGCATTATTGTGACTTATACATGCTTATCCTAAATTCCAAAGGTAAGGTTGTCTAAACCTATGCCAGCCTAATGTTTTGTTTTGCCAAAAATAAACAAGATGTTGGTCAATTTGTGTTTTCCAATTCATGATTTCAGTAATACGATAGGATTGTCCCAGCTAAAAATTCATATTAGAAAGAATGAGAGTCTCATTTTATAATTTCATTTGATAATTTTATAAATATCCTTTATGTTTGTGTTCTTCCGAATAACTATTTCCTTTGATTGATTTTAGATATATTATTACAATCTTCCCCTCTATTTTACCCTATTCCCGCCAAAATTCCCCTTGTGTACTTTATTTCCTATTATCCCTTTGCCGTTAGTTATTCTATTAAAAGGACACATTGGCCGTTAATTATGAAGGAGAAAATAGTAAATAAACCCCGAATACATGAATAAGCATTAACTATGAAGGGTAAAAAGATAAAATAACATATAAAGGCATTAAATTTTGAGAGCTTCTTCTTACAATCCACAAATTATCTATTCACACTCCAATTTAAGTTGTTTTATTAATGACAATTTGAACCTAAATTAAAATCACTAAATAAGACAAAAAAATTTAAAGACACTTAAAACTAATTAAAATTATTAAAAAAAAAAATTCTCTCTCCTAAATCATTATATTAAATATTACATATCTCTCTCTCTCTCTCTCTCTCTCTCTCTCTCTCTCTCTCTCTCTCTCTCTCTCTCTCTCTCTTTTTCCTAAATCTGTTATTACCATATTAAACATTTTCTCTCTTTCCTAAATCTATTATTACCATGTTAAACACTCTCCTAATTAATCTCTCTATTAAAAAAAAATAAAAAAATCATGTTTCCATACTTTCTCCATCAATCTCTGATTAATAGTTAAAGAAAAAAAAAATTTATGAATATTTTATTTTTTTTACTAACAGTAATATATATATATATTAAAAAGTCAATTTTCAAAAAAAAAAAAAAAGATATATTAAATATTGAATTGTTTCAATTAGATTCGATTAAACTCAGAACTTTAAAACTTCTAAGACTAATAAAAGAATTAAAGTTCTCTCGGCAATCATATACCTACAAGAGTAACAAAAAACGTTTTCATATTTCGATTTAAAAAAAAAAAAAAAAAAACCCAAGTACTTATTTTTTGAGTTTTATTTATTTTTTATTTTTAATTTTTAATATACATACATATGGTTCCTAAAAATCAAGTTTATTAGTAAGTTTTTTTTTTTTTTCCCTTAACTGTTAGTCTTGTTTAAGAAAGAATATTTTTTTAAAAAATAGAGATATGTATTGGAGGAGAGAGAATTTAATATGGTAATTAAAAATTTAGAAGATAATATTTAATATGTAATAATTAATTTAATGATTTAAGAGAGATAATTTCTTTTTTTAATAATTTAATTCAAAAAAGATAAAAAGGATTAAAGTTCTCTCGGCAATCATATACCTACAAGAGTAACAAAAAACATTTTCATATTTCGATTTAAAAAAAAAAAAAAAAAACCAATTACTTGTTTTTTGAGTTTTTAATTTTTTAATTTTTAATTTTTAATATACATACATATGGTTCCTAAAAATCAAGTTTATTAGTAATTTTTTTTTTCCCCTTAACTGTTAGTCTTATTTAAGAAAGAATTTAAAAAAAAAAAAATAGAGATATGTATTGGAGGAGAGAGAATTTAATATGGTAATTAAAAATTTAGAAGATAGTATTTAATATGTAATAATTAATCTAATGATTTAAGAGAAATAATTTCTTTTTTTAATAATTTAATTCAAAAAAGATAAAAAGGATAATCTTGTAACAAAATGAAGTTTCTTTAGAATTTTTTAAAATTTAAATTTTGAAAATAGAGTGTTTTTATAAAATAAGTGTAAAAAGAAAAAAATTGAATTGTCAAAGCTTTCTTAAATTCTAAAGGGAAAAAGATTAAAAAAGAGAAGAAGAAATGATGCATTTAATAATAATAAATTAAATACCGTAAAACATAAATGGATGTAATTGATATATCTGACTTGAATATTGACCCGATGCAAATAAACTAAGGTGGGTGTATTCAATTAGGATTCTTAAGACATTTAAAGACATTTTTTAAGTGATAGATTTTTATGGATTTTTACGGACTTTTATAAATCTAAGTGGACTTTCAGTGATTTGTTTAGACATTTATCTCGGACTTTTATGGATTTTTTTGGACATCTATCTCAGACTTTTATGGATTTTTTTAGACATACATAGACTTTTATGAATTTGTTATCTTTGACTTCTATTATAGATAGAGAATTATACCACTATATGACCCAATAACACAATCTATACACTCAACTAAATAATCTATTAATACAATCTACAGTACTAAAAACAATCTTTGCTTACTTCTTTTTCTCTTCTATTACTTATCACTTTCTATTGGCTCTCTTTCCTGCTGAGCGGCTGCCTCTTCATAATATAAATCTTTATTATATTGTAGAAACCAATATATATCATTCACTGATTTTAACTCAAGTTGTATTCTTAGTATTTGACAACCCATTTTAAATAAATTTCATAAAATGTTTTCAAATTAGTAAAGATATATATGACTTTAAAGTGTCACCTGAGCTGAAAATTCTTTTGATTGCACAAGGAAGTCCCGTATGTGATTCTTAAAGGTGGAGAGGTCATTTCTTGACTCAAATAATCCATTCACAAATTGAGTAACCTATAAACAGAAGCTCCATTCAAATTAGCAATATCCAATCAAATAATAAATAAATACAAGTAACAAATTTTTATTATTAATACCTATGCTGTAGTCATGTTAGGGAACGATGTACCCAGAAGTTTTATCGTCCACTCATGAACAAACATGGCATTATTCGGATACCGATAAGAAATTGTCGAAACATCCCACAACGGCTCCGTCATCGCACCACTCTTAGCCTGAAAATAATGTTAATAATGAATGGCAATCTTAACTTGCAGCTGAAAGAGCAAAATAGAATTAAAGAGACATTTTACCAAGCAAAACAAGTGTTGTAACACAAGGACGTGCAACTTGAACTCAGGTTTATGAAATGTGTCTACCAAGACTGCAAATATTTCTTATTCAATAGTCAAAAAGTATGTTCGGTAGAAATGGTTACAAAATTCAACTACTATAGTATCCATTTCCCTATTGGTTCTGCTTAATTATATATATACAATATTTTTATATCATACTCATTATTCTCAAAGAACTTATTCATTAGATTGTAGTCGAAAAATCAACAAGGGAAGATCATTAATCAAAATTATTTGAGCAGAGAAGAAGTGAGAAGAAGCAACACGTTTCTGTTTTGAGAGAGAGAGAGAGCAAAGTTCACCAAAATCTTTAGGGAGAAAGCCGGACATATTATGACATTTGATATTTATATCTTTCACTATCAAGTCCACCAAAATCCACCAAAATCCATAACCTAAGAAAATCCTTTAAAATCTAGTCATAATTGAATACATCTTAATTCTCGTAGACATTTTTAAAGTCCCAATTCAATACACCTGGATTTGGAAGGATTCTTTAAAAGTTTATAGAAATCTGAATTGAATACCACTGGATTCATATAGACTCTTTTAAAGTCTTTAAATGTCCGAATTGAATACACCAGGATTTATAATGTTTTTAAATGTCCTCAATAATCCTAATCTCTAATCTTCTTCACCCCTTTCCATATAAATAACTAGAATGAAAAAAAAGGAAATGTCAACGCATCTGGGGAGAAACGATTGATTTCTATCAATAAACCTGCTAAAGACCCGAACCAGAGAGTACTTAGTACCGGTGCCACGGAAAGATATGTTTTAAAATCTCGCATTGAGAATCCTCCTTCTTTTTTTTTATATTCCATATTGTAATACACTAAGAGACTTGTAGTCCCTTACATTCTCATGAGTTCCTCAGTTTTCATCTTCTTCTTCAACTATTCCTCTTCACAGTTCGCACCAAAAACAAACCCTAGCTATTGGGCAGCCACCATCAAAGCTTGACAATATATGACTAATGAGTTTGTATTTGAGTCATTGAAATTGATTTTCAACCTTATCAAACTATTACAAACTAGATGTTCAGAGAAGGAAAACGTCTTTTTAATACTTTGAATGTGTAAAAAATCACTTTTTTTTAACAACAAAACTAACAGAAAGGGGCATAATGGGAAATAAATGAAATAAAGCGGGATTTTGACTATTTATGAAACTAGCATATTGGGATCGGAGAAGACATTCACATGAAAATAAGGATAAGACAATCACATGAAAATAACCGGTAAGTCTCCCACACCTAATCCATGGGGTTCATGGGTTCGAGTCATGATTTCTTTCCCAATTTCAAAATATTATAATAGTTAAGAAAAAAAAATTACTCTATTAACTAAACCAATAAAATAAAATATATTTTCAATGTTCAAATATATATGGCATTGAATGAATCAGGTGTATACTAAGAGCGTCCCCAAAAGACTCTTCTATTTTCACTCTTCAAATGTTTATTTGTTTACCTATGTGGCAATTTGAGGAGTGAAAAAAGATGAACTCTTCAAATTTTTATTTTTTATTTTTTTATTTTTTTTGAAAAGCAATGAATTTTAAAAAGGCAAGAAACCACAGCAGCAAAACAACAGAAGGCTGACAAGAAAGAAGCCCTGCAATATCAAAGAACTGCGACAGGGGATGTGCTCCAAATCCCTGTTGCCGAACATTGACACAACCAAAACAAACAAAGGAAAGCAAACAAGCATAGAGACAACACAAAACAGAAGACAGACCCACACACCACCACCAAACTAACACTAGTCCAGCACATCACCACCACCACCAGCACCTTTCTTAGCCAAACTATCCGCCACTGAGTTAGTGTCTCTAGAATTAAACTCAACCATAGTCTGGCCCAAATTCCCCAAAAAACTTTTGATTTCCAATATGAGCTGAACATACCTCCAGTCCCCCACGCCGCTGCTATTGATCCAAGGCACCACCTGCAGGCAATCACTGGCAACAACAATATTTTTGCCTTCCAGCTCAGTTCTGCTCAATAACAGAGAACAAGCTCTAGCAATTGCCATGAGTTCCACCGAAACAATGTCTTGAATACCAACATACTCAAAGAACACACACAGAACATTGTAACTGTTATCCCGAAGCACCCCTAAAGACTCTTCACTTAGAAGTAGGTTTATATTATTTTAATGAAAGCACTCAAACTCCTCCCTCCCCACCAACAAATCTAATTACCCTCAATTTTTTTCGAGTTAGAAATAATTTCTTTTCATATTATTAATATGTTATTATTAAATATTTAATATTATACTGATTTTAAAGATCTAGATGAAACATTTCTAAAGTTATAATTTTTATAATGATAAAATGTATAAATTAAAACTTATTATATATTAAGTGAAATTAATTAAAAAAGATAAATGATATAGATGTTAAATATTAATGATGATGTGATATAAAAAATAATATAATAATAATTGAAGAGGGACAAGTTGCTCTTCAATATTGAAGAGTGAAAAACAAAATCTTATTTGAAGAATTTCATTTGAAGAGTCTGTTGGAGCAAAATATACTGATATGACTCGTTTGATTTTTAAAAATATCTTATTTGAAGCGTCTTTTGGAGATGCTCTTAAGATCTGCCTATCCTTAATATTATGTTTGGCACATGAGATTAGACAGGATTTGACTATTTCCAGTCCTGTCTAATGTTTGGGGCCACCACTAGATTAGGTAGTCCAATCCAGTGGCCCCACTTTATTGCTTTCACAATCCTCTTTGAGCGAGATTATGCAAATTGGTGGGTTTATATTTAATTCTGTCTAGTCAGGATTATGTTTATTATTTTTTTTTAGTTCTTTTTAAAAACAATTTAATAATAAATAAATATAAAAAATTAAATTTTTTTTAATTTGTTTAAATACAAAATAAACCTATAATTTTAATTACAATTAATTTTAAATATTGTTAATTTAATAATATATATATGCATAGATGTGAATATTTATTTTATCGAAAAAATTATTTCAATAATTTGTTATTCGATTACTGGGGATTGAGATTATTTCAATTCTAATAGTCTTATTGAATTGAAGAATCTAAACTCGTTGGGCCACCGTAATACCACCAATATATTTTTTAGAAAATTATTTTATTAAATAAACATATTATAAAATTGACAAATATTTAAATTTATTTAAAAATAATATAAATCTATATTTTAAAAATATTTTTGGATATTGTTATTTTAATAATATATAAATTAACACATTTATTTTCTTCAAAAAAATTATTTCAATAATTTATTATTCAATTTCAAAATATTATCAAATGTAAAATATTTCATGTTTCACCAAACAACTATATTATTAATTCAGTCTAGTCTCATGTTTCTCTAAATACAGTATAATATTAATTTAGTATAGTTCAATCAAATCCTATATAATCCTAGTCCTATCTCAATCAAATCCAATCCCAAGTACCAAACAGAGCCTAAGGTCCCGTTTGACAGATGGGATGGGATGGGAAAGAGACTATTTTAGCTCCTTTCCCGTGGTTGGCTCGGCTGTGGGATGGGTTTCATTTATCCCATCTATAAATTTTATCCCACTGATATGGGATAAAATATTCCCAAGCAAAATCATAGGATTTATTTTAATCCCACTTTCATTTAAAAAAAAAAGAAAAAAGATGATGAAGAAACATTGCTTCAAGATCTCATATCAATTGGAAAAGAATTTTTTTTTATTAACAGCTGAGGATAATTTATTAAACAAAGCCTGGGAACAGGCCAAGAACAACAGGGAAAAGAAGCATCGAGCAACGAGAAAAGCCTAAGCAGCTCACCAAAAGACAGAAAACAGAGAAAAAGATGTGGTTGTTTGGTTTTGATTTTGTTTGGATTTGGGTTTGAGTTTGACCTTGGGTTTTTTTGGTTTGGTGATTGAATCAGGAAGAAAGATGGATGGATTAGTTTTGATTCAATAGTTTTTTTAATTTTATTTTTATTTTTATTTTATTATTATTATTATTATTATTATTATTATTATTTTTTTTTTTTTTGTGAATGAATAAGATGATTATTTTTGGTGAGGGAAAGAAATGAGAGGAGGAGAGTTAAAGAGACTGTTTTTCTTTTCAAGAATGTGGTGAGAAAGAGTTGGAGGAGAGAGAATGGGAAAGATTCTCATCTGATTTTTTTTTTCTCAAAACAACTTTTTATTTTTACAATTTATTATTACATTATTTTTCTCCCAACTCATTACAAGTTTACAACCAAACACAAGATAGCACTATTTTTAGTCAAATCTCATGTTGTACCAAGCACAAGAAACACTGTAAATTCAATTCTATCAAATTCATTCTAATTCAATCTCATCTCTTAAAATTAGTCAAATTTTATCCGGTACACCAAATGCACACTAAATGTATTAATTCTGTCATTCTGTGAAGAGCGTGACCTCAACAAAAATCAATATTTTCTTTTGAATTTAATTAAATGCACATAGAAGACATAAATTTCTAATTCTTTGCCTTTGCTTCAGAGTTCAGGCAAGTTTCTAGGGAAGTTAGCTCCACTGTCATTCTTTTGGCCTAAAATGCCCAATCCTAAGTTTTAGGACTCAGTCTTGGGGTACCCATCAAGTGATATCTATTCCACAATATAGAGAGGAAAAAAAAAAAAAAACTATACATACATGTTTATAAAATATGTATGATGTCACTGAAAACTCCACATACATATTTATAAAATGCATATGATATTATACTGTCAAATGTATTCAAAAATACCAATATTTTATATTTTATATATTACTTTTCTAAGGCAATATATATTATCCGTAAAGTAAATGTGAAATTACACTTATTTTAAGTTTAATAACAAATAAAAATGTCTTAAAAAATTGAGACTACATCATTAAGAATTAAAGATTTTATCAACAATTAAAATCAATTTGATATAATTCGGTTTTTAAATAAGTAGATAGACTAATTAAAATCAAGATCGATAAAAATATTTCATACAAGTAAACCTAACAGGTGGAACCAACTCAACCAAGTACCAACACGGTATTACTCCAATGAATGTTGCAGCATTTTGACAAGTTCATGTACTTGTTAATTTATTCCACGTTTTCGGTTGTAAAGACAAATGTGGTGCCTAAAACTTGTTGAATTTGTATCCCACTCAAGCCTATAAATACCGCCCCTCATTTCAACTAAACACTTCACAGCTACTTCATCAAATAATTTTACATATCGCAAAAGAAATCAAAGCATTGTTAATTTCCAAATATGATGAATACTCAAGTCATATTTTGCCTTACCTTGACGCTCTTCGTCTCTGGTAAATTGCAATTTCTATATTTTATCTAGTTTCTCGTCAATCTAATATATTTGTTTTGGATTTTATGTATGCATGCATGTACTCCAACTACTCTATTCCTGATAATCTCATCACCAAGTACAGGGTTTAACTACCACAATACAGTATCTGTATTGGTAGTTATCAAAATGAAATATATATATTTTTAAACCTTTGAATTTCGTGAACTCTTAGATTAAAATCAAATGTCTAGTTTTCAATATAGCAACTTAACCGTTATTGTTTATGACAATACATGCATTAATAATTTGATGGTAAACAAGATATTGAATTGCTGTAATATATAACGTTTTGCTCAACAATTGATATTGCAGGGGCTCACATGGCCACCATCAGCATCACAAACAACTGTCCTAACACTATTTGGCCAGCAACTCAAACCGGTGGCGGCGGAGCTCAACTATCAACCACGGGGTTTGAGTTAGGCTCCACACAAACAAGATCAATCGATGTTGGTTCCCCATGGACAGCTGGCCGTATTTGGGCCCGAACACAATGCTCCACAGATGCCTCTGGAAGGTTCACTTGTCAAACTGCAGACTGTGGCTCAGGCCAGTTCACATGCAACGGCCAAACCGGAGCCCCACCAGCATCCCTTGTAGAATTCACTATTGCAGCAAATAATGGACAAGATTTCTACGATCTTAGCCTTGTTGATGGCTTTAATTTGCCAGTTTCTGTAACCCCACAAGGCGGCTCTGGTACTACTTGCATTACCTCAAGCTGTTCAGCCAATGTGAACAGCGTGTGCCGGTCAGAGCTGGCTGTGAAAGGGTCGGAGGGGAGTACAATAGGCTGTAAGAGTGCATGTGCCGCGTTCAATCAGCCGCAGTACTGTTGCACTGAGAATTTTAATACTGCTGCTACATGCCCACCGACGAACTACTCGAAGATTTTCAAGGACCAGTGCCCTCAGGCTTACAGTTATGCTTATGATCGCAGTAGCACTTTTTCTTGCACTGGTGGGGCTAACTACGCTATTACTTTCTGTCCATGAAAGTGATTATGTAGAACCACATGTTTAATTTAGAGATAAATAAGTCCGTTCCTTACGGAAGATAAGTGAATAAATGTTGTCAAAAATTTATGTTTGAGATGATAATTATAACTTCAGAAATAAAAGAAAAGAAAGTTCTATATATATAAAATAAAGTTTGTGTTTTTATTAATGCTACATATCCTACCTAAAATTACACATTTTTAATCTCAATATATATGGCACTTGAAATGTCAAATGGTTAGTGGATATATATGGTTAGTGAGATAAAATATCATTAATCATATGTGGCACTTAAAATGTCAAATGGTTGGCGGATACATGTGATAGGTGAGATAAAATATAATTAATATGTATACACTCACAATTTGACATCTCACATGTCATATGTGTTGGGATGAAATTTAACATCTCATATGCCACATGTGTTGGGATGAAAAATGTGGGATTTTAGGTGTAATGTTTAACATTATTCTTGTTTTTTATACCATCGGTACATATGATGAGTCGAAACAAGGTACATGAACACATTGAATGAACACTCTTTATCAAGCCACATTGAGCGGTCTATATAATATAGTTAAATGAAAAGGTTGAAGCGATATCCGTAAATAATTTGTCACAACCACATCAATAAAGTTGTAGGTTCAAATCATATATCTTTATGTCACTATAAAATTTATAGTTGAAAAAGATCTTGGCTAATTTACATATACATCTTCTTTGTTAATCGTTACAAGAGATGTCTATATATGCCGTATAAAAGATCTTGGTTAAAAACTTAAACTAGGGGATCTTTTCTTTTTAAAAAAAGTCATAAAATTTTATGGAATTTAAATCTATAAATTTCCAAAAAATTTATTGTTTTTGTCAATTTAGTGAGTAATTTTTATTGCTGATGATGATCACCCTTTACATACATATAAGGTGATTAGTGAGTAAATTTTTTTTTTTTTTTTTTTTTTTTTTTAATTTTTTTTAATTTTTTTTAAATGTAATGAATTATGAAATTGATATTGTCTTCAATAATTTGGCAATTAAATTGATGCTTTCTATCTAACCTTCAGGAAGCGGTTTATGAGAAAATTTTATAACAATGTTTTCTGTATACGGCGTATAATATCCTCAAAGAACGTGCTAGAATTCATCTTTTATTTACTTGAAATTGTTTGTTCATTAATTATTAACTACTTCTTAAGTACTCGATAATAATATGATCTTTTATCTTTTATTGTGTTTTGTAATTGAGAAAAACTTCAGTGGGACGGTCCCATTGCCGTGGATATGGGACCATGTGGAGTGCTCTGATTGGACGGTCCCATATCCACATCATTGGGACCGTCCTATGCAAGATTTTCTCTTTGTAATTAATTAATAATTTGTTTGATCTTGATTGCATGTTTATATGTTTATATTTTTTTTTTGTCATTACTTTAAGTTTATTTATTCTATAAAGTGTTCATGCCCAATTTTTATTTATTTATTTATTTTTATTTAATATTATAATTATATTTTAGCATTAAATTATTTATTATCTATCGTGAACCTCTATATTTTTGCATTAACCTTGATTTTGCTCTACAATTAGGTAACAAAGTTAGGACGGTGAGTGTTCCATTGTGGACTGCACATATTATTGACTAGAATCCAAAATCTTAAGGTGTAGGTGTGGATATTATACCACCAGACTACCCTCATAGGAAAATTTAATATGCGTTGATCATACGTTTCATAAAGATATAAATGAGAAAATTGTGTATATAAAATTACTTTCATACATATGAGAAGCAAATAGTAATCATAATAATAAGAAGGGAGAAAACCATTTTAGTCCCTCTAGTTTGACCTATTACACAAACTGGTCCCTTTAATTTCAGTATTGTCTTGACAGGTCCTTCACATTACCAAAAAACTGTATTTTTGTCCCTGCCATTAGAATTCGTTAGGGTTTTCAATCATTCTGTCAAACTGATGAGGGCTAAAAAGTAAACTTATCCTACCAATTTCTAGAAACCTTGTGATTTATTACTAATTTAATAATTAAAAAACAAAAAGCAAAATTAATAATTTCGATTAAAAAACAATTAAAATTTGATTTAATAAAACAAAAACTAATATTAAAAAAAAAAATTAGATTCAACATCATCATCATCATCTGTGAACCTCAACCAACCCTTAAACTCAGATTCAACCATCCCAATCAACCAAACCCAGATCCAAGTATAGCCTCAGCTCATCCAGATCTCATTCATCTTCAACATCAAACACCAACTCTTTCAACCCAGAAAAAAATTAACTTAAAAAAAAAAAATCATTCAAAACCCATTAACTTAAAAAAAAAAAATCATTCAAACCCATTCAAAACCCTCAACGCGCCACCAACGGCCACCTCCGACCACCACACGTAACTGCCGCCACCACAACACCTGAACCGGAAACCGATGAACGTCAACTTTCCCTTCATCACCGACCACTAGTTCTACCTCTATCACCGTAGATCTAGACTACAACAACCAGCATCCGCCTCCCATTCCAGCACCGAACACCGGCGATTGACGCCTCACCGCCAGCTTCACGACACTCAGAAGACACCGACGACCAACATTCACGAGAGATTCCAGGAGATAGATGGGTGGTTGAAACTGAAATGCTTATGTTGGATTCTTTATGCGACCAACACCCACCGCCAGCTTCTGAATTTTGCTAAATTTATGCTGAAAAAGGTGGATTCCCATACAAATTTTATGTCATTTGGGTTAGCTCTTGGGTATTCTAATTAGGAAAGTTAGAAAATAAGTAGTTGGTGTTGAGCTTTCTAATATGGGAAAGAGCTTTCTAGCACCAGCAGCAGTGGTGACTCTCTTTAAAAAACCTAAAACCTAAGGCAACAAAATGAACAACAAAAAGTCTTAAACTTGTACCAAAGTACAGAAGAAGATGGAGTTGTAAATATTAGCAAAAAAAGAAAAAGTTAGAAAATAAGTAGTTGGTGTTGAGTTTGGAAATTCAAAAAGATTGGAAACAAGATTTGATGGTGATGGTGATGGTGATGGGGGAGAGAGAGAGAGATCGAGTGAGAGTCTGAGAGAGATAGGGTTTTAATTAAATTAATTAATAATAATTTATTTATTTCTTATTCATTTAGGTGGCTAGGGTTTTGTTTTGTTTTTAATTAATTATTTTTTAATTTAATAAATATGTTATTTTTATCTATCTATTTATTTATTTTGGTGACCAGGGTTTTGTTTTTAATTCATTATTATTTTATATAATAAATATGTTTTATTTATTTATTATTTATTTTGGTGGCTAGGGTTTTGTTTTGTTTTTAATTAATTATTATTTTATTTAATAATTATGTTTTATTTATCTATTTATTTAATTGAGAGAGTTTTTTGTTTTTTTTATTTGATTTTTTTTATAATCAGGGGCAGTAGGGTCATTTGACCCTCTGTCCCTGTCAGAAACTACTTTTTGAACGGAAAACGTTACAGAAGGGTCAAAGGAGACAATACTTAAACTAGAGGGATCAGTTCGTGTAATAGGTCAAACTAGAGGGACTAAAATGGTTTTATCCCTAATAAGAATAAAGAATCTTAATCTAGATAGATGGTGGTAAACTTGCATTGATTAATTAGTTAATTTGATTTACCAATGAGCGATACCCACTTACGGTCACTTCCTCAATACATTGGTCAACTTGTTATACTTAATATGGAAAAAGTTCACTAAAAAATAATCACCTCTTAATAAAAATGGTAGTGCACCTCTATTCTACATCGGTAGTAGTGATTTAAGTCCCACAATACATATTTTACAAGCATATGTGAAGAGTTTTTTAAAATACTTGATGAGATATTGCCCTTAGGATAATTTTGTAATGGGATGATCATTAATCTAAATGCTTAGATATCTAGTTGATATATATATATATATATATATTATATTATATTATATTATATTATAAGATATTTAATTAAAAAATAATTTATTTATTATAAATTATGTAATATATCACGATAATGTATTTTTTTTAAAGCCTTTTGTCATTAGTAAGATTCGAACCACTAACTTAAGAGTCATTTACCTAAATCTCAAACTTATCTATTTACTAGTTGAGCTACGCCCTAGAGACATACTTTATATAATCGGTCAAGCACAAAAAGTACAATATGGAAATGGGTGGTTCTATTTTTTTTTTTTGAAAGGCAAGGCAACACAGCAAAACAAACAGAGACAAAGCCCAAACAAAGCATACCCAAGGGCAGACCGAAACAAATAGAACACTAGAAAAGGGTGATTCTATTGCCACCCACAAAATATCCTACACTCATTTTTCTTCATACATCCATATTAATAAACTAAAATTATTCATTTTACTCTCTACACCCTTTAAAATACAAAAAATATTATTTAAATATATATATTTTAATTTTAAACATTTATTTTTTCTCATAACACCCATTTTTCCTATTTTACCCATTTTCACATTACTACACATGTTTTAATTCAACTATAGTTTTCTCCTTTTTTTTATAACAAATATTCTAGAATTTACTCGGATAAAAAAAAATCATGTTCAAATAAAACTCTACAACTAAGATTTTACTTGGACAAAAATAAAATACAAATTCAAAGCTAAAACTAATTATGTTTTTTTCATTGTTACTTGAGGAATCAATGTATTGAATTATCTAAAAAACTATAAAATCATAATGGTTTACACACTTAATCATTGTCTTAGAAAATAAAAACAATAATAATTAAACAAACAACAATATACAACTTTTTTTGTCTTAAAAAAAATACTATATATATTATATTTCCTTATTGATATTGGGTTTGATTAAGTATATATTAGTAGGGTTTATGATAGATTGAGTGTTCAGCTTATGGGTGTAGAACGTAAATTTAATTTCCAATTATAAATCCATGTATTTTAAATAATTAAATGTAAGAGTATTTTAGAAACAAAAAAGTTTCATTAAAACATGAGTGTATAAAGATATTTTATGGGTGGCAATAGAGCAACCCTATGGAAAACTTCTTTGATATCATTAATATATATGTATTTATTATCGTGGGTTCAATTAAATTTTTTAAAATGATATAAAATATGATTAAATAAATATAAGTTATTATAAAGACAAAAAATATATTTAGATGACGAGATGATGTTGGTCTGGTGATATACGGTCCGTATACCCCTTACACCTATACCATAAGGTTGTGGGTTTGAGTCATCCCCTTCCCAAAAAAACCTCGAATTTATGTAATTTATAAAAATCAATATGATTTCATCAAGGTCCTTACCGAAATTAAAGTAAGGGATCTCTCACTAGTGGGTAGTGAGAGATCCCTTACTTAAATTTCGGTAAGGACCTTGATGAAATCACATTGATTTTTATAAATTTTGATCTGAATATTTTTTTATAGATGATAAGTTTAATGAAACTTACCTAGGAATAAAAATTGAGATTTTTTTAAAAACTAGAACTATTTATCCTGATTTTGTTAAATATGAAGGCATTGGAAAAATGTGAGAAATATAGGAAAATTTAAAAAGAAAATGATTACTTGAAAAATTCTCAAATTTTATTTATAGGTAGATTTTATTAAACTTATCATCCACACAAAAAAATTAGATCAAAATTCATAATATATATATATATATATATATATATATATATAAAATAAGAATGTAAGGCCCTTAAGAAGTTTTTAATTAATTGGTTTTGGGTTACTCTTTATAATAATTAGAGTAATACTTACAACTCAAAAAATTAACCCAAATGGTGTGACAAATGAGTTATCATTACCACACAAATCATAGGGTGTTGTGGTAAATGATATGGCAAGGACAAATCACTTGTTACATCATATGGGTTGTGATCGGACTATTTTTACACCTATTTGAGGTTCCCCATTTTCGATCGTTTGTCTTGTTTTCGTGCATATTTTTGTATATAATGTTTTGTTTGAGCTATGTGTAAGTACATATTCTCTATCAATGGTATTTGAGCTTAAAGAAAAGATTGGAAGGCTTAAATGAGCCAAAAACGGAATAATTGGAGTATATGTTAAGTGTCGCGCCTTACCGTTGACATAGACCGCGGCGTGATCTAAACTCAACCGTGGCCAAACGAATCTAAATGTCTCCACGGTTGATCCACTGTCGAGCTAGAACGCGACACCGAGACCGCAGTAAAACACCCCTCAACATTCCAACAGCTTATGGATGAAGTGCATAAAATCAAGCACTTGGCGGTTTCATTCGGCGGCTTCATTCGGTGGCCTGACCGCCGATCAACATTAGTGAAATCCAGAAGCATTCGACGGGCATGATCGGTAGCCATAATTCAATCATCGATTCAAGACAGTGAGCATCAGTTTAATTTAGCGATTTGGAACGGCGACTGATCGCCAAATCCAACCGCCGATCACCCAGCGTCAACCCGATTTTGGGAGAAATGTGAGGGGCAAACTCAACATTTCATCACCATTTCAGCCCTAATCCTCCCTTCACTATAAATACCCCTCTATGCCTCACTCTTGGGAAATCCCCAACTTCCTCACTTTTCTCCCAACTTCATATTCTTCAAATAAGAGAGAGAGAGAGAGAGAGAGAGAGAGAGAGAGAGAGAGAGAGAGAGGCTTTCAAGGATCCATGGAGGTTTTTCCTCCATGGATCCTCTACATACCCATTTTCTAAACATCCTCCACCATATTTAGGAGATTGCATAGAGATAGGAGTGGTCTTGGACCAAATTTGAGCCAAGCATGGATCAAAAGAGATTAGCACATTTTGGAGGGGTTCTCTACTTGAGTTATCTCTTTTATCTCATCTCTTTGTATTTTTTGTTTTTTTTTTTTTATAATGTGTAATCCCCACTTGGGAATATTTGTAAACCTATTTTGTGCTCAATATATGTTATGGTTGTTTTTATATCTAATTTGTGTTTTGATTTACTCTTGTTATTTATTGATATATCTCTTATCTTAAAATGCATGTTTATGGATGATTGAAAATTAATATATATTCATGGATGAGATTATGAGTAGATTAATGTAATTTAGGAGTATTTGTAATTAAATGTCCCATTTTGTGTTTGTATGTTGATGGATGTTTGAAATTAACTTGTATGGATGGGTTTTAGTGACTTAGAGTTAGGGTTATGCCATTGGAGGGGTTCTCCGGGTATAGTCTTGACTAATAAGCTAAGAAGAGTGGATGAACCTATAAATTGTCATGTTATAAGGGTTTGGTTCATTGTTCTTGTTAACAATTGGACTTTAGCTGTGTCGAACTTTATGGGTTCTAGGTGAGTCATGGTTGGAGTTACAATCTTTGATCTTTGGCTATTTCTCATTCTAGGGGTTCTAGGTGAGTTATGGTTGGAAATACAATCACTCTTTCCACATTCATTAGACTTTCACGTTGTCGTTTTACATTACGAAGCTATCATTGGGGTTCAATGTAGTTTTCTTTGTAGAACCGGTTCACATATATATGTTGGTTACGGTTTCGTGTTTGAGAGGCTTTTGACACACTCCTCAACCGTTAGCTTTATGAATGGGTATAAATCGGATTGAGTTAAGAACACACCCTTAACTAGAATTGGATGCACTTAATGCCTAACAACCAACTATTTGTGCACTTATGTATGGTGAACTTGTTGAACCTTATGTTACCATTAACCTACACCTCTACTATCCACCCCTTTTATTTGTCACCTTAATCACCATTCTTACCTTTTCATATTCTCTTTGTTTTTAATTCTTTTCATTTACATTTTGCTCACACACACACCGCATTGCACATACCTCACACACATCATTCTCACTACCTCCACATTCTATATACATGCTTACAATAAACACTAAAACTTGAGACGGTTAACGGATCATACCTTCCTGCGAAACGATACCCTCGCTTGCTGTTATACTAGTCACTAGCACTAGCGAGGTTGAACTTTAATATAAATATTTTGACATGAAAAACGACTCTTGTCAGGTTGGTTTTTAGGTTAAATTTTTTGGTTGATTAAAATTATATATATATAATTATAATAGACTTTCATAGCGCCATATGTCATCATGAGGAAGCTTTAGATTTAAATGCTATTTATTCATTTCCATATATATAATTTTAGATTCATTTGATTTTATAGCTTTAAATTCTAATTATATTGATCATTAAAACACTATTTTAAAAGACACAAATAGTATATGGAAAATATATAATAATAGACTTTCACAGCACCATATGTCGCCGTGAAGATGCTTTGGATTTAAATGCTATATATTCATTTCCATATATATGATTTTAGATTCATTTGATTTTAGATTCATTTGATAGCTTCTTCTTTTCAAATATATAATAATAATAATAATAATAATAATAATAATAATAGACTTTCACAGCGTCACATGTCGCCGTGAGGAAGCTTTGGATTTAAATGCTATTTATTCATTTCCATATATATAATTTTAGATTCATTTGATTTTCTAGCTTTAAATTCTAATTATATTGATCATTAAAACACTATTTTAAAAGACTCAAATAATACATGGAAAATATATAATAATAGACTTTCACATCGCCATATATCGCCGTGAGGAAGCTTTGGATTTAAATGCTATATATTCATTTCCATATATATGATTTTAGATTCATTTGATTTTCTAACTTTAAATTCTAATTATATTGATCATTAAAACACTATTTTAAAAGACACAAATAATACATGGAAAATGAAAAGCATGGAAGTTTCAAAACTCAAATTGGAATCTAAATCAATGCCACATTCCACTTAAATTTAATCTTAAGAGAGCTTTAGATTTAAATACATTAATTTCTATCTATATTAACAAATCAGGTCAATAGACACTCTCTATTAATACACAAGTTAAATAGGCACTCATAATTACAATTAATAAATACAACAATAAATCAATTATTTAAACCGTTAGGATATCCTCTCTCTCTCTCTCTCCCCCTCTCTCTCTCTAAACCATTTATGCCCTCTCATCTCCCTCAATTTTCTCTATAAAAACTATCCAAAATCTCATAATTTTTTCCATCTCATTCCATTGACTTTCTTGGCAAACTCAAAACAAGCGGTGGAGAATTGGATGCAGCTGGGTGAGGATTTCTATAGATTTTTTTATTTTATTATATATATATATATATAATAATAATAATTTTAATCCTTTAGTTTTAGTTTTTAGTTTTTAGTAATTTTTTTTTAATCTCACGTTTTTTCCATCTTATCATAATGACCCTCTCTCATGAGCAAACTCAAAACAAGTTGTGGGGAATTTGATGGCGTTGGGTGGTGAGAGTAATTTCTACATATTTTGTTTTAATATTTGATTGAATAATTTTAATTTTAATTTTTTTTTTGAGGAAACACTTTAGTAGTTAAAAATGTAATTTTGGATTGATCATGGAATTTTAACTTTGGCAGTCTTGAATTTTCAATTAATTGTACACTAAGATGTTCGTTATGGAATCATCCGGTAAGGCTAACATCCAGCTCATAACCACCAATGCAGAAAATCGATGAACCGATCGAGATTTATGATGTGCTTTGTACTTATGAATGATGGATTCGATAGACATACTATTACTATAGATAAATATTAAGGTTATATTCTTGGTTCTACGTGTAACCTTGTATTATCTCTTAATATATATATATATATATATATATATATATAGATATATATTATATCTACTCCAGTTTTTGGGTATCCAATACTCGATTTTTCCCCGGATTTTTTTAAGGTAATTTATACATTTTTTTTGGTGGTTGTTTTCTTTATATATATATTTTTTACCTTTTTGTTCTCTTTTCTTTTTGGTTTTTTAGAATGTATTAATTATGCATTGAATACAAGATTATTATTTCAAAAATAATTGTTTCTGAATTTTAATTATCCATATAAATGATAATAAATAAATATTTTTCAAAACATCAATTGTAATATCAAATTAATAGTAATCTGTTTTTTTTATTATAGAATTAATGATAAATTCTAAAAACATATTAATTGTAAGATATTAATGATATTATGATAACATAACAAATAATTAAAATAATGGTTTCAAAAAATAATAATTAAAACAATAGTTTTTGATCAATTATTAATGGTAACACATTATAAATATTAATTATTGCATTCAATTCAATAGATTCATTTTCTAAATATATGAAATTCACTCTTAATTATATATATATATATATATATATATGGTAATAAATAATTTTTTTTTTGTAAGATAGTAAACAAATAACTCCTACTACTATTTGCATATCCATAAAATTCTTCACCTTTTTTATTTATTTATTGAATCATCTATGAAACAGATGCTTAAAATAAATCTAATAAAGAATTTATTAAAAAATAGAATGTTTTTAGAAAATAAGTGTAGAAAAATAAATTAATTTATCACTTGGTTTGACAATATCCTCCATGGAGTTTAAAAAAAATTAATACTTCTACAAGTATTTCTAGAATAAGCATTTTTATAATATATATATATATATATAGTATTTTCGAGTAAATTGGGGTGTATTTAGAGGTTTCAAAATTTTAATTTATTAAAATGAAATGTCTTAAGAAAATAAATGTGAAAAAATGGATTGTATATAGCTATTCTCAATAATTATTTATCTCTATATAATTATAAATATTTGTAATTCTTTTTCTATTTTTTTACCTTTTTTTTCTTTTCTTTTCTTTTAGATTGTTTAGAATGTATTAACTATGCATTAAATACAATATGACTAAATCTAAAAATAAAAGTTTTTGAATTTTAATTATTCTTATAAATGACAATAAATAAATATTTTACAAAGCAAATTAAAATATTAATTGTATTACCAAATCATTGGTAATCTGTTTTTTTTTTTTTTTTTTAATTTATGGAATTAATGGTAAATTTTAAAAGCATATCAATGGAAATATATTATTGATAACATAACAAAAATTTAATTTGTCATAATATATATATATATATATATATTGCTAAAGAGATAGAGAGCTTTTCAATTAATACAATAAATAACTTTTAATTAACTTATATAATAAATTAAATAATCCTTAAAGAATCTATTCATCTAAATTGGAATAATGGTGATAGAAATGGAGAGTCTCTGTTTATGAATGATATTGGAGACCTAAGAGTTTCCTTAACAGATTATTAGAGACAATAATCATCATTATAATTGACAATGATTTAATTAAAATCATATTCATTAACTACTTAAGAACCGGTTCATCTTGCTTTGTTGTTTTTATAATTAGTTTTATTTATTTATTTATTTATATATATATTTTTTATCATAATATAATTATTTATTTATTAATAATTCAATCATTAATGAATTTAACATTTATCAGATAGAAAATGTTTTTATTTTTATTTTTTATTTTTATCAAAATGTAATTAGTATTCTTAATTTATTGATTATTATTAATATTCATAAATAATGGATTTAACATTTACTATTGGATAGGAAAGGTTTTTTTTTTTTTTAGTCTTTTTGTTTTTTTTGTTTTTATATTTATTTATCAGAATATAATAATACCCCATATTTGACATTTGTTTAATGAGCTCGAAATTTAAATGTCACCATTTGGGGCGCTTTTTGGGGAACAGGCATCAAGTTACTAATTTAAGTTTAAAAGACACCATTTTATGTGACCAGACAAAATTACCTTTTTTTGTCGGTTTGTCTGGTTTTGAAACGTTGAAAGAAAAAACCAGAGAGAGAAACCCCGACGGCGCAACAGTGCTACAGAGGACCAAAATCTGACGAAGAACCACCGGCGACGACGCTACAGTACCGATGTCGAATAGAACTGAAGGGCGAAGAAAAACGAGACCGGTAAGTTTTTGTTTCTCACACATTTTTGTTCTAGATAAGTTTTGTGTATTTGATGTAGATTAGGTTTGATTTGATTTGTTGTTCATTATGTTTGTTTGATGAGATTAGGTTAGTGTTTTAGTTTAAGAAAAAAATTTCTTTTGAAGACGATGAAGATCTAGGTTAGTGAGTGTTTTTGAATCTTTATCGAGCCTTTTTGAAGTGATTTCGAGCCTTTTTGTACTGTTACCTTGCCTTTTTTAACTGTTATCGAGCCTTTTTGAAGTGATTTCGAGCCTTTTTGTACTGTTATCGTGCCTTTTGTAACTGTTATCAAGCCTTTTTGAATTGATTTCGAGCCTTTTTGAACTGTTATCGTGCCTTTTGTAACTGTTATCGAGCCTTTTTGAAGTGATTTCGAGCCTTTTTGTAATGTTATCATGCCTTTTGTAACTGTTATCGAGCCTTTTTGTACTGTTATCGAGCCTTTTTGTACTGTTATCGTGCCTTTTTGTACTGTTATCGAGCCTTTTTCAACCTTTTATTTCGAGCCTTTTTGAACTTAATCGAGTCTTTTTGAACTGTTATTCGAGCCTTTTTGTTCGAGCCTTTTCAAACGTTACCCGAGCCTTTTAATGAAGTGTTTGTGCCTTTTCACAAACTACCCGAGCCTTTTGATACACTACCCGAGCCTTTTACTGAAGTGTCCGAGCCTTTTGATACACTACCCGAGCCTTTTAATGAAGTGTTCGTGCCTTTTCACAAACTACCCGAGCCTTTTGATACACTACCCGAGCCTTTTACTGAAGTGTCCGAGCCTTTTGATACACTACCCGAGCCTTTTAATGAAGTGTTCGTGCCTTTTCACAAACTACCCGAGCCTTTTACTGAAGTGTTCGAGCCTTTTGATACACTACCCGAGCCTTTTAATGAAGTGTTCGTGCCTTTTCACAAACTACCCGAGCCTTTTGATACACTACCCGAGCCTTTTACTGAAGTGTTCGAGCCTTTTGATACATTACCCAAGCATTTTCATACACTGCCCGAGACTTTTTGTTCGAGCCTTTTCATGAACTCATATATTTTTTTTCTGTGAATGCAGATGAGGAATCAGCTAAAGGAGTCGCTTAAAACCCCAGCAAGAGAATGGTTCAAGGGAAAAATTATACGGCATGACCATTTCCATGACCTGGTTGATATCGACAACGCACTTAATAGTGTACCTGAACATCTGAGGATCGAAGACCGACGTCGGTATACTGAGTCGTGTTTTGGTCATTTTCTAATGATGCATCGTGAGATTCATTTTTCGGCTGGGATTGTCCATCGGCTGCTTTTGCGCGAGTTGCATCACGATGGGCCGAAAGATGAGATGAGATTTTTGTTAGGTAAGCATTCGGTCCGGTTCTCGAAGGTTGAGTTTTGTCTAATCACTGGGTTGAAGTTCGGAGTCATTCCCGACACGGTAAGGTATGATATGGTAGAGAATGGCATACACGAGCGGTACTTCCGGGGTAGAGACATCGAGTTTGAAGAGTTGAGAGCAGTGCTGCGGATTGGTATTTTGTGGAGCAGTACGATGCGGTAAAGCTATGCTTATTGTTTATGCTCAACTGGATACTAATGGGGGTAGACGAGCGAGATAGAGTTCCAGTATGGCAGTGGAGGCTAGTGGAGGACTTGGACGCTTTTGATGCGTTCCCGTGGGGCGCACACGTGTATAGGCGGTCAATTTATTGTTTCAAGCATGCGTTGGATGGTCGACGGGAGCGGTTTGAACAACGACAGCAAGAAAGGGGTGCTGACGTACACACAACTGAGACATACAACATATATGGACTACCGCATGCACTATTGGTGAGAATTTAAAATTTGAATACGTATTTTAATTATAATTTTTTTTATATGACTAATGTATTTACTTCTTATCGTACTTATATATTATACAGATATTTGCTTTTGAGGTTATCTCCGAGCTTGGGAATAAAAAATGTGGGATCCGTAGGGCAATCTCCGAGCTACCACCCCCACGTATTCTGAAATGGGAGTTGAGTCAGCGACCGTGGGGGAGAAAACTGGATGGCATTTTCACTGAAAGGGTAAGTATTGTTGTTGTTAATTTTCATAGTTTTTAGTATGTATACAATTACAATGATCTAACTCCGATTTCAGATGTTTGTGCGGCGTGAATTGGTGCCAACGAGTGTTGAGATGGCTCAACCTTACTACGAAGGCATATACCTGGGAGGCAGTTTGTATGATACCGATGTTTCTGATATACCTAGTCACGTCCCTGAGCACGAACGACGTAGGAGTGCTAGACCCATTGATATGGAGGGTGCGTATTCCGGACCTAGTGATACAGAGGGTGCGTATTCAGGACCCAGTGATAGGGAGGGTCCTTATTCCAGACCCAGTGATAGGGATGGTGCATATTCCGGAGCCAATGATACAGAGGGTTCAGACCGGGAGGGTGGGAGTCGGAGTCCCGTGAGGCATCAGCCAGTACGTTTCACTTTGCCTACACAGCCTCGACCTAGGGGTGATTCAGTTTTGGAGGGTCGTGATGAGAGTCCTGAAAGACATAGACGGGTACGATTCATTATGCCCAGACAGTCTCGACCTGGAGGTGATTCCCGAGGAGGCGTTGGCGGGCATCCACATGTATGTAAAAGATATTAGAACCACATTATTTAATTTCAATTGAGTGAACAGTTTAAGTGCTGACAAAACTTCAAATCGTTTTAGGGCTGGGATGGTAAATTCGCTGAAGTGATGGATGCTGTCCAATCTTTACGGGTTGATGTGATGGAGGCTATCCGAAAGAGTGATGAGAAGCGAGATCAGTAGCATCAGGAGTTGTTGGATATGATCCGGGCGCTTCAGGGTCAGGGTCAGGGTCAAGGTCAGACCTCGCAGTCCCGTATGGATGGTCCACCATTCGATGACCATCACGGAGACTTTAGTCCCACAGGCAGGACATGTACACATCAGCATGGGATAGACCCACAGATCACACATGAGCAGACACCTACTACGGAGGCACATACTGCAGACACAGTATCTGATCACCCGGTTCATGTTATGACAGAACGAACAGAGGTTCCCGGTGGTACAGAGATATCACTATTAGAGCAGGTGCCTCCTCCAGTTATACCCGACGACAGTGCTGGTACAGAGACAGGACTTCTAGTACGGGAGCTACCTGGTGGATCTGTGCCACATGTTCTTCCACATGACCTAGCACATGGTTCATCCTCACAGCGTACACCACCTCCAGTAGATCCCAGCGCAGTGCGACCGTTGAAGCGATCCAGGCGCAACTCCCCCACTCATCAGCGCGATACAGGGAGAGAGAGCGATACACGGAGGGATAGATCCTCTTCAGAGCGTAGCCCTTCTCGGAGAGATACACGACGGGAGATATCCTCCTCACATCACAGCCCTCCTCATAGAGATACACGGCGGCACAGGTCGTCCTCACAGCGCAGCCCTCTTCATAGTAGTCCACAGAGGCAGAGATCCTCCTCACTGCACACACCTCCGGTGGAGTCTAGTTCTGGAGCCTGTAGTCCGCCCCAGATTCAGCGTCAGCTGCGGGTTCGCAGGCCAGGTTGGCAGCTGATGACCCCATACACTGACCCATGTAGGCCGAAGAAGCCAAGGACCAGGCCAGCGTCATCAGTGCATGCATTCAAGCCCTATGATTTGTTAGATCCTGACCACGTTACTGCGTACCAAGCCTACAAGAGGAACACCACGGGGGAATTGTACGTATAATCGTTCATTACACAATCTTTTAATTAATATTACTTGGTCATCTAACTTCTTCAGCAATTATGCAGACGTGATGTGGATATACATATACCAGTTGGTGTCACTTGGTTCCAACGGTTCCAAACCAACTTCATGGAGTTGGAGGATACGGTACGTTCCTTACTTTAACTGTTTGTATAAGTTTTTATCAGTAATGGTAGAATCCTAACAATATAAAATGTTTACATTGTCAGCACATCGATGCGTACTTGTTGATTTTACGGAAGCGTCAACGAGCATACCCCACTGTCTACGCTCAGAGGGTTAACGTACTGGATTCCCAGTTCTATGTAAGTTCTTGTACAGTACGATTTTCATTTTTTAATTGATGTGTTTACTAGATCTATTACCTAACATTGTGGTTAATTTTCTATATACAGTCATGGTTAGATATTCAGTGGGAGCGGATGTTCGGCAGTGGGGTGGCTGCACCCCCTAAGGAGTGGTCTATGCTGAAACACAAGTGGCACGATGATGACCTGAAGACGGTCCGAGGATTACTCCCGTCAGGAAACCGGTCATGGCACGCGGTTGATTGGGTGAGTGTTTAAATTACAAGGTTTCAATGTGTTTAATACTATGTTTAGATTTCAGGCACATAACACTATGTTGAAACACTAACAGGTTATGATATCTTGCAACCTTGGACGCAACCATTGGGTACTGGCCAGCGTCGACCTCACCCAAGGGAAGATCTACCTGTTAGACCCGTTCAGACAGGAGGTCACATGGGAGTACAGGAATAAGCAGGTTGCGTGCCTACGTTGGTTTATACCCTCGATGTTGCATCAGGTCGAGTTTCACTCCAACCGAACGAAGGATGATGTGACATACAGTTTATCGAAGAAGGCCTTCCGGATGAGCATCATGGACGGATCCCGTGGGGTGCCCCAACAGCATCAGGGGTATGACTGTTTCAACATTTTATTATACCTCACTTGGTTTTAATTAAATTCCATTCTAATGGTTGTTCATATGGTGATTTGCAGCGGTAACTGTGGTGCCCATACTTTGAGATTGGCAGAGTACTTGTTGGCAAACAAGAAGGAGTTCGATTGGAAAGAAGAGGATATGGGCACCATCCGGGAGAAGATGGCTGTGGAGGTTTATTGTAACTCGCTTCACAACACTGTTGTATAGATGATTTATATATGGGTTGTTCCCTGAGTTGTAATTGATGTACATAACAGATTCATGTATTATTTTCATTAATTAATTAATTTTTTTCACTTTCCAACCCGCGCGTGAACAATTTAGTGCGTTCCAACACGATTTAAATAATACAATGAAAATGAACAACTAAAGCTTAACGATTTAAACAACATAACTGTATCGAGCATGGTTCCCGAAGTCTGAACGATGTTTGAAGACATCAACTTGGAGACATGTTCCTCAAGGTGCTTCTGGTGGCAATTCGTCTTCATCTTGTACTGCCTTGTTATGTTTGATTGCCTTCCTTATGAGGACACGTTTGTTTGTTGTGTCCAATTGAATGACAGATGCTGCACTTGCGACGATATTCCTCGGGGACAATTCTACTGGGATCTTCATTAACCATAGGCGGGTTGGAACACCTCCTGCTATTATGTCCAGGTTGTCCACATCTTCTACACGATTGTGTGGTTGTACTCTCTGAAGACGAGGCATGTCGACCCTCCATCGGCCGACCTGATTGTCTCTTTGTCTTTGGATTTAAAACCACCCGCGCTGCGATGTCAGATGGCACAACCCATGAAGAAGGATGGCCAACAGGCATAATAGGGACCGAGTATGCATCAATAAGTGTCTCCCTTTTGTAGTAGTCTGCACACAGTGATGTGAAATCCAAGTTTCGCTCCCTGCAACAATGAAAATAGTGAGATTCACGTTTGGGTAATATAATGTGTTAACTGTAACTTGTCAAGTACCTTGCCGCTGCGAGTGCATGTGAACATGGAAAAAAGTCCATTTGGAATTTGTTGGATGTGCAAGTCTTGCGGGCTAAGTCAACCGTCCACTGTTTTCCCTTGTGTTTGACGGAGAATATGTTCCAGTCAACTGGATTTACGGTCATAAAACCGCACTTCTCGACCCGTTTCAGGATCACAAGATGTGCTGCGTCGGTCAATCGATGACGCATGGACCGTGCAGCTGCATGACGATCGTGAAACCACTTTTGTAGCATATTCCTAATGAACTCTGCCAGCGTCATCAATGGCAGTTGCCGTGCGAATTTTAGGCATGAGTTTATGCACTCTGCAACATTTGTGGTCATCACCCTGTACCTTCTTTGGGGACAGTGTACGCGGGACCATTTGTGAGGACCGGCAGCAATAGCATAATCGAATGCAGCCTTGTGCAGCTTACGTAACTCCTCCATATGACGATTATACTTTAATTCATTGTATGACCTAGCTGCATCATTCATTATGTCAGCAACATCCTTTCTATGGAATCGCTTCTTCATATTTTCCCCAAAATGCCAGCAACATATGGTATGGGTTGCATAAGGGAACACTTTAGATATCCCTGCTTCAATGCTTGGATGACGATCGGAAATGAAAACCAGATCATCTATATTACCAAGGGCACCCCTCAAGCATTCCAAAAACCACTCCCATGAAAGATTATTTTGAGTCACCATACCCAAAAGCAATTGGATACACCTGTTCGTTTCCATCTTGTGCAGTTGCCACAAACATTGTACCACCGAATCTTCCCTTCAAATGGGTACCATCAACTGCAATCACAGGACGTATACACCTCCGAAAACCTCTAATTGAGGACCTTAACGACATGAAAAAGTAGAGGAATTTATCATCGTCAGTGCATTGTAAGTCGATGATTGTGCCAGGATTTTGCTGTTCCAGAACGTATGCAAAAGATGGCAAGAGTTGGAAACCTTCTTCATGCGTTCCATAGGTTAATGATAATGCATATTGAAGGGCATCGTGTGCCTTACTGTACATGATTTGTATGCCATACATTGTTTTCATATCGGCGATGACGTCCTTGGGACGCATGAGACGACCATCATGTTGTTGAAGTCTAGGTGCAACAACTTCTCCGATTATGACTGCACTAGCTTGTCGGTGGCGACGGTGAATCTCCTCCAAGGGACAACTGTGTTCGTTGACAAAACTTCTCACTTGAAAGTATGTCCCTTCATCTCTCCTCACCGCTCTTAATTTTCATGTAAAGTCGTCAATGATGCAAACCAGATGTAAAGTTGTCTTATTGGACCTTTTCACCTTCCATTCAAAGTTATGATGCATTGCAAAATGGCTAACTAGCCTCTTCAAATCCTTTTTACTCGGAAAAAATTGACCTTTATAAATCATGGTTCTAGGTTCTGGCGTTGCCAAGGTGCTAGTTGTATCAATACCAAACGAGTATGAATCTGCTCCGGGAATAACCCACGTTGCAGATGCTGTTACATTATACCGGACCTCGGAAGGCCCAGGCATATCAAGTGGAGTGCAACTAACTCCTTGTACATGTCTACCTCGTGTTTCAATTTGTGCAGGGTCTTCATCCACATTTTGTAGATCATCAACCCGATCATTAACCTGTTCATTATTTGCCTCATTATCCACCTCAGGGTTCGGGTAATTGTTTTGCTCATTGTACTGCTCATTTCGACAACCAAACACATCGCCAAATTGAGGTTCAACTAAATCTTCATGGTCGACCGCTACCGGTGGGACACCACACATGTTTCCCCCACCTTCAGTGGCACTTCTTTGGGTGAAAACTTGGTTGCTATCGCTAAAGGATCCTAATTGTTGGGTATTTTCAAGAGGAGGAATATCATTCTCGATCACATCTCCAGCTGTCCTCTCAGTTACACTGACACATACTTGAGGGATAACTCGATCTTCCCCTAGCATAAACTGCACATCGTTGTCATTTCTTATAAATGTGCGACATGTACTGCCCGGAACAATTGATATTGATGACAGATCAATATTGAATTTGTTTATATCATAATTCACAATGGTATGCACGATCGCCACCAATTCTTCGTAAGTCATATCCTTTGACACATACATTCCCTGGTTATCCGATCCAACAAACCTTTGACTTCCGTCGGGTAACTGCTCCCATCGACCATTGTAAGATATTACTATTCTAACCCGATTCATGATGCTGTCAAATTAATCATCACAAAGCATTAATGAAAATTCAGGACTACAAAATTTTTTCAAATATTACATTTACAAAGGCTATGGTAAGGATATTGAAAAGTCTCAGAGAAGACATGAAAAGGCTCATAGAATTCTTCAAAAGGCTCGATTAAATCTCATGAAAATGCTCAAAAATTTCTTCAAAAGGCTCGAAAAATTCTTCAAAAGGCTCGAATAGTGAATGAAAAGGCTCGGGGAAAGACATAAAAAAGCTCAAAAATTCTTCGAAATGCTCGAATAGTGAATGAAAAGGCACGGGAAACACATGAAAAGGCTCGGATAGTGAACACATGAAAAGGCACGGGAAACACATGAAAATGCTTGGATAGTGAACAGATGAAAAGGCTCGGGTAACACATGAAAAGGCTCGGAGATCTAAAAATTCTCACAATGGCTGGTTTACAAAATGTGAACAAATTATAAGAAGAAAGTTCAAGAAATATTACCTTATTTTATAAGTTGAAGATGAAACTCGAGGAAACCACAAATCTTTAACTTTTATTTGTAGATAGAGAGAGAGAGAGAGAGAGAGAAAGAAAAAATCAGAGAGAGAGAGAGTCGTTTTTTTTGGAAGTGTGGAGAAATAAAAGTACAAAAAGAATAACATAACTGATTATCTAAGGACAATTTTGGTAGTTCACCATAATATATGCCTTTTAAACTTAACTTATTAAACCACTGACAATATCACCAAATGAGTTTGAAAAGATGACATTTCACACCATTTCCACTTTGTTTAATTATCCCTTACCAAAATTATTTTAAGAGACATCCAATGCAATAATAATTATTCTACAAAGAGGATTCTAATCAAACCACCCCCTACATCCACAAACAATATCTTTACTTGATTTTTTTTTTTTTTTAAATTATAAACTATAAAATTAATATATTTTTTTGCATAAAACTTTTATTGCGGAAAAATTAAAAAATACAACATGCATTTAGAAACAGTTATTTGTTATTTAAAAGTAAGTTGAAACCATTTCCTGTAATATTTTCCTTCAAAATACCGGTTGAAGCATTAAAGAGAGAGAGAGAGAGAGAGAGAGAGAGAGAGAGAGAGAGAGAGAGAGAGAGAGTGAGTGTGTGTGTGTGTGTGTGTGTGTTTTTACTATGTGTTTGAAATTACCTTGAGTTCCTTATATTGCTATAGTGAATTTGATATACTTTCTCGAACCTTTATAAATAAGAGTGGTAATTACTTTTTTTAGTTATGGAAATTTTAATTATATATATAAAAAATATGAAAATATGATAGATTAAAATTGTGAACCAGGATCATACCAACTTATATGATTTTTAAAATTTTATTTCACAATGCCTGCACATTGTGCGAGCTGCATACTAGTTAGTATAATAATTAAGGACAATAAATAAATAAAACTCTAAACAAAGGAATTTTATGGAGATTCCCTTTATCTCTAGCGGTCACCCTCCTATGGGAGTATCTCCCAATTTTTTCTTTCCTCTCCCCAAAGTATTACGTTTAACATCGGATGGAGGTTCAAGCAACAAAGACCAAATCGTAAGGGAAGTTTAGAATTGATAATGTTCTATTCATAACCTTTATTGTAAGTACGTGAAGATCCAAAGTTCTTAAAAAATTGATGATTTTTTATTTAAAGTATTATACTATTATATAAATTCGGGATTTTTTTTGGATGGAAGAACTCGAATCCGTAATCTAATGGTGTAGGTGTGAAGGGTTTTACCACCGGACCAACCTTTAAAATGTCCATGTCTGATTTGGTAAAAGCTTAATTATAATTATGCTACATCCTAAATTGGCACAAACCATATTGTTGCATACTGGCATCATCGTATCGTATAAGGATGACCAATTTTGTGTCTACCATATGCATCGATCGCATATAACGTTATAATATATTAAGTTTGATTAACGGAGGAGATCATATGATCCTCCATCATGTATAATCACATTTTAATAATTTACACACACAAGAAACTCACACTATAAATTACTATGACAAATCAGGTCATGACTCATGAGTCATGACTCGACTGCCCTTGAGCTTCCGCTGATAGCGGTCCAGGAGAACTCCATTTCAAATTGGTATCTGAGGAAGAGAAATGAAGAAAATTAGTTGTTGAAAAATATAGAGACAGGCAGACAGCTAGAGAAACATGAGTGTACGTATAGTTTTATTAATATGTTCAACTCATACGACTAAAGTATTTATTTACCTCTTTTCTGATGAAAATCTTCGTAGAA
This sequence comes from Acer negundo, assembly GCA_035582765.1. Lineage (NCBI taxonomy): Eukaryota > Viridiplantae > Streptophyta > Magnoliopsida > Sapindales > Sapindaceae > Acer > Acer negundo. The sequence continues at coordinate 1,073,817 of CM069240.1, read as the reverse complement.
GACAACATGGACGTCCCTTTTGTTAAATTTCCGTGTATTTACGTGTTTATGAGAAATTTTTATATATATATATATATATATCATTTTTTTTAATAGCAATTTCATTCATAAAAGACCAAGAAAGGAACATAACACAAGAAGAAGCTACCAAGCTGACAACACATCATCCAAGAAAACCAAAAACAAAGAAGAGGACAACACAGACTAAAAGCAAAGAAGCAAAACAGAGGCTTTTAGACACCAAGAAACTTAATAACATCTTCTAGACACCAAAACACAAAACACACCAAGAACTGAAGAAGCACCCAAATACAACCCAGTAAAAACTAAAAACCTCTTCTAGTATACACTCTGTAAACTATAAGATATATATCATTGGAAAATTTTTAAACGCGGGATTTTCCTTACGGAATCCACAATAGCTATCCGTATGAGAAATTCCGCACCAAAAAATTACTATATATATATATATATATTGTATTTTGTATATATTGTTAGGGATTTGAACCGATGAATAAGGAAACGTTATGCCTAATATTCGTCCATAACTCATAGCAATTAATAACGTCTATAGCAGAATAAATAGGATGAGAGAACATAAAACAATCACAACACAAGATGTACGTGAAAAACCCAAATTGGGTAAAAATCCACGAGCTGTCGATCAAGACGACAGAGAAAGTTTCACTATATGATAAATTGTTAAAACCATATACTCTAGGATTCTCTCTAACACCTCAACTCCGAACCATGTTCACAAGATCCTCACCGAGTACCCTCAATATCCCGTAAGTCTCCCCTGAATATCACCCACGAATCTCTAGCTAACTTAAGAAACTGATATTCCCCGGATCCCTCCCCGGATATTCCCTAGGGTCTCCCTTAGATCTCACCACACTCTTTGATGTTACATGGTGTTGTTTTTGCTCCACAGCCTTAAATCTAATAGCATAGATATTAAGTTTATTTATACTAGTTACATGGAGTTTAAGATAAAAGGAAATTCTACTCATAAACGCACAAGCCTTAATTGTTTCACATAAATACTATTTCCTTTTATGACAAGTCTTTCTGTAAAGAGTAAATCATTTTCCTTCAAGCACATGGCTTTCTTGTTTTGCATGAAGACAAACTCTTTTTCCTTTTCCGATAAGCACAAGAATTTCCAAAAGAATACCTTTCCTATTTTTGCGCAACTTCCAGTACCTGTGCAAAATACGTCATCACCGCAGTTGGGGTCGTGGTTGGCCACCCGCACCGCGGAATACTTTTGGAGACGATGGCTCGGTAAATAACGGTCTGCGTCTTTTGCCTATGTTGCGGTCTGCACCACAAAATATTCACTGGAGTTGACCGCTCCTTGTGCTGCGATCCATGCGCCTTGTCCGCAGTGCTGTCCACATCACGGTTCCTTCCGGAATCGGATTCTTCAGTTCTTCTTCGTCTTCAAACCTCCCTTAAACACCACCATATCCAAATTTTGTTTGGTTCAATTGGGTTCATTCAAGAATACGAGCCAAAATCTAACATATATATAGTAATTTTTCTTTTCGATGTAAGATTTAACTTGTATTTTATCTTTACAATGTAAAATTTAAATCCCCAATAGCTATCATTATCTTGTATTTCATCTTTTCAATGTAAGATTTAGTGTATGTTTAGTATGGCTTTTGAAATGATCAAAAGTGTTTTTTTAATGCTATAAGCTATTTTGAAGTTTCTTTTTAGTTGTTTGTCAAAACTCAAAACAACTTTTTTAATATATGAATTGTCTCAATTACCCTTTAAAAAAACCAATTTATGTCTACTGGGATAAGCCCAAAATTTGGGCTTCTCTAATAAGTTTTTTTGAGTTTTTTAAAAATATATGAATTGTCTTAACTACCCTTTATAAATTTTAGATATTCCACATTTCCACCATAGCTCTTTCGTTATAAATACATTGTCAACACATTTTTTTTGTAATTCATTCAACCAAAAGTTATTTCTAAAATTACATTGTCAACACTTGGAAAGCGTAAGGAGAGAGTTGTCAACACTTCCAAACGTAGGTTGTCTAAACATATGCCAACCTAATGTTTTGTTTTGCCAAAAGCAAACAAGATGTTGGTCAATTTGTGTTTTCCAATTCATGATTTCAGTAATACAATAGGATTGTCCCAACCAAAAATTGCATATTAGAAAGAATGAGAGTCTCATTTTATAATTTCATGTGATAATTTTATAAATATCCTTTATCTTTGTGTTCTTCCAAATAACTATCTCCTTTGATTGATTTTAGAGATATTATTACAATCTTCCTCTCTTTTTTACCCTATTCCCCGTTTCCCCCCTCCAGTTTCATAATAGCCAAAATCCCCCTAGTTTACTTTATTTCCTATTATCCCCTTCCCGTTAGTTATTCTGTTAAAAGGACACATAGGCCGATAATTTTGAAGGAGAAAATAGTAAATAAACCCCAAATACATGAATGCGCATTAACTATGAAGGGTAAAAAGGTAAAATAACATATAAAGACATTAAATTCTAAAGGGAAAAAGATTAAAAAAAGAAGAAGAAATGATGCATTTAATAATCAGAAAATCTACATACAACCGCCTATGCGTCCCCGCCGCGGCATCGGCTTCTACGTGGCAAAATGGGGCCCCACGTGTTTCCCTGTTTCAATATACAGAAAGTCTACATACAACTAACATAATATGAGTAAATATAATATTTACGTGTTTCCCTGTTTCAATATAATATGAGTAAATATAATATTACAGAATCCCACTCATTTGGTCTTCATCTTCTCCATCCCCACAAAGCCTCATCTTCTTCAATTTGGTCTTCATCTTCTCTATCCCGATGAAGCTCCATCCCTAGGAAGCCTCATCTTCTTCAATTTGGTCTTCATCTTTTCCATCGTCTTCTTTAATTTGGTCTTCATCTTCTCAATTTAGTTGAAAAATTATTCGGCCTTCTTGGATTGTACCTCAATTTTAGGCTAGTATTGCTTTTAATTCTTTCTTTATATGAGTTATTTCCTCTCTTTTTTCTTATTTATTATTATTGTTTAAATACTACCTATATTTCTTCAAGCTAGTGTTGTTAGGCTACCATGGGTGTTCTTTCCTCATCTTCAATTTGGTCTTCCTCTCTTTCCTTTATTTCAGGCTAGTATTGTCAAATTCCTCTCAGCATGGGAAACGGGAAAGAACACCCGTCTACACTAACACCATGTAGCTCAAATCCTCCATCCGTGGAATTTAATGAGAATAGACCAAATCCACATGAAACGGATGATTGCAATTTCAGGACATCTCAGAATGTTGAAATCAATGGTGATGATATGATTGAGGAGCCAAAGAAGGGGATGGAGTTTAATTCCCTTGAAGATTTATTGAGTTATTATAAATCTTATGGTAAGAAATGCGGGTTTGGGTTGATGACAAAAAGGACTGAGAAGGGAGAAGATCAGACTGTTAGGTATGTCACCTTTGCTTGTGCTCGTGGTGGGAAGGCCTGTAATAGGGCTTTCAATGTCGCCAACCCATGTCCGGTAGGAAAGACGGAATGTAAGGCAAAGATTAATGCCTTAAGATATGATGGAAAACTTCGGTGGTCTACGGTTCATAATATCCATAACCACAGCCTCAGTTCAAAGAAATCCCGCTTCTTTCGATGTAATAGAGAAGTGAGTGACGCCGTCAAAAGAGTTCTAGATACAAATGATATGGCTGGTGTCAGAACGAACAAGAGTTTTGGATCTCTTATTGTTGGTGCAGGTGGATTTGAGAACCTCTCGTTTTTGGAAAAGAATTGTCGTAATTACATGAACAAGGCAAGAAATCTTAGACTTAGCACAGGTGGTGCTGGTGCACTGCGAGAGTATTTTCTTAGGATGCAATACAAAAATCCTAGGTTCTTTGCATTGATGGATTTAGATGATGACAGGAGGTTAAAGAATATCTTCTGAGCAAACTCCCGTAGTAGAGCAGCCTACCAATATTTTGGTGATGTGGTCACATTCGACACCACATACCTGACGAATAGATATAGGATGCCGTTTGCACCATTTGTTGGTGTAAACCACCATTAACAGTCAATTCTCTTGGGAGAAGAATTGATTTCCAGTGAGGATACGGAGACCTTTGTATGGTTATTCCAGACTTGGTTACAATGTATGGATGGTATAGCTTTTAAAACTATTATCAGTTACCAAGATAAAGCGATGAAAAATGCAATTGCTATTGTTTTCCCAACGACCCGACATAGATTTTGCCTATGGCATATGCTAAAGAAAGTCCCTGAACAGCTTGGTTCCTATGGTTCCTACAAAACTAGGATGAAAAGTGCATTGATGAAATGTGTCTATGACAGCCAAAGTGTTGAAGAGTTTGAAACAAGTTGGGATCAGTTAATTACCACGTACAATTTGCATGAGAATGTGTGGTTGTAAAGTCTATATGCTGAGTGTGAGCATTGAGTTCCAGCATTCTTGAAAGACTACTTTTGGGCTGGAATGAGTACAATGCAGCAGAGTGAGAGCATGAATGCCTTTTTTTGACAAGTATGTTCATGCTAAGACCAACCTGAAAGAGTTTGTCGACCAGTTTGACAACGTATTGAAAAATAATTGAGAATGAAAATGTTGCGGACTTCTACTCATTTAATGTCACAACCCTTTGCATATCTAGATCTCCAATTGAGAAGAAGTTTCAAGAGTTGTACATAAATTCTAAATTCAAGGAAGTACAACAGCAAGTACCGGCATGATCGATATGAATCCAAAGTTACATAAGAGTGATGGTGCATTAAAGACCTATTTGGTAAATGATGAAGTTCATTTGGCAGAGTTTACTAAGCTGGTTACATATTTTGTGGACTTTAGTGAAGAAGATTCATCTGCAAAGTGTTCTTGTGGATTATTCCAGATGAGGGGGATATTGTGTAGGCACATTTTGGCTGTATTCAGATGTAACGATATTAAATCTTTGCCAGATAGCTATATTTTAGATCGATAGAGGAAGGATATCAAAAGGCGATACACATTGATCCATAGTAGCTATGATGCAGGGGAACAACGGGCAGATTCTAATAGATATTATGAGATGTTGAATATATGTTATTAGATGATTACTCTTGCAGCGGGATCGAAAGAGCATACTCAGGATGCAAAAGCTAAGTTATATGGCATGATTGATTTGTATCGTGCCAACCAAGAACCCTTATCGATGACCTAAATAGGTTCCAATGTTGGTTGTACAAGAGGGGACGCAACTACTCTCAGTGGTTATAGGCAATTACGAGTCCAAATGTTGTGTGTGGGAAAGACAGATCCCCATCTTTGAGGAGAGCATCCAGGATGGAGAAATATATGTGAAAAGTTAAAGCGAAAAAAGCACCATAAAAGGGGAAACGTAAAGAAGTGTGTTTATTTAATATAACATTTTTTTTTGCTACTTTGACAAGACAAAATATGACAATTTTGTGTTCATATTTGTTATTTGATTATTAGCGAGATGGAGGATATGCACCCATCTTTAACACACATAGATCTTTATTTGGCCATTCAGATATGGATATGGCAAATGCAGGACACGTGCATGTATATTTGAAGTGACCCTTGTTTATAATTGAATTCTAATTTTTGACTGGGTTTTTACGAGTATTACTCATCAGGCCGTTCCAGAAAGCGCATCTTTTGACATTAGTGGAACTCAAATCCAAGAAACAGTGTTTCAAAGTCAAGAAAGTGTAAGCTATAATTTTTAGCGTATATTAATAGGAACCTGCCTATTATGTATTTAATGTATTTGTTGAAATACAAATGTGTATTTGAATTTAGTATTGTGTATTGGAATCGGGTTGGATGGTGTGTATGAGATGAACTAAACTAGTTTTGGTGTGTATGGAATGTATTGGCAATGTGGTGTGTATGGAATGTATCCTGACCCTCGGAAAGATTTTACAGGCCTAGGACCAATTGTTTTAGGCCTAGGAACAATTTAAATTTTAATACATAATTGCTTTTAATATATTTATATATATATATATTATTATTATTATTTAAATATTAAAATTTAATAAATTTTAATATTTAATTGCTTTTAATATATACTTTATAAAAAAATTTATAATTTTATAATAAATATAAAATTTAAATAATTATATATAATGAACAAATATGAATAATTTTAATTGTTATTTAAAAAAAATGGAGGTCTGAAAAAAATGTTTTATTTTTATTTTAGAAAATTGAAAATTTGAAGAGAGATTGAAAAATAGAAAAAATGGAGGTTTCCAGGATTATTACACTATGAAATTGTGTAAAGATGTATTCAGCGTGTAAAGATGTTGATATTTCAGAGTGTAAAGATTTCCATCGTGTAAAGATGTTGACATTTCAGCGTATAAAGATTTCAACTTGAAGATGTGAATCTGAATACGGCTTTTGAGGGGGCAAACGATATCCGATTTCACCCATAATATACCGTTGGAATCGTTTCGATGAGGAGAACAATATTTTAAAGAGAAAAGAGAGTAAAATTTAATAAATTTTAATATTTAATTGCTTTTAATATATAGTTTATAAAAAAAATTATAATTTTATAATAAATTTTAAATTTAAATAATTATATATAATGAACAAATATGAATAATTTTAATTGTTATTTAAAAAAATGGAGGTCTGAAAAAATGTTTTATTTTTATTTTCGAAAATTGAAAATTTGAAGAGAGATTGAAAAATAGAAAAAATGGAGGTTTCTAGGATTATTACACGCTGAAATTGTGTAAATATGCATTCATCGTGTAAAGATGTTAGTATTCCATCATGTAAAGATTTCCAGCGTGTAAAGATGTTGACATTTCAGTGTATAAAGACTTCAGCTTGAAGATGTGAATGTGAATACGACTTTTGAGGGGGCAAACGATATTCGATTTTCACTCGTAATATACCGTTGGAATCGTTTCGACGAGGAGAATAATATTTTAGAGAGAAAAGAGGTAAATTTTTCTTTACTCTCTACTTGTTCTAAAAATGATTGTTAGGAATGACTAAATTTGCAAGGCTCCCTTCCACGTATATTATATTTACTCATATTATATTGAAACAGGGAAACACGTGTTTTTTTGCCACTTATATTATATTTACTCATATTATATTGAAATAGGAAACACGTGGGGCCCCATTTTACCATGTAGGAGCCGATGCCGCCGTGGGAACGCATAGACGGATGTATGTAGACTTTCTATTTAACAATAATAAATTAAACACTGTAAAATATAAATGGATGTGGCTGATATACCTGACTTGAATATTGACCCGATGCAAATAAACTAAGAGACTCGTAGTCCTTTACATTCTCATGAGCCCCTCAGTTTTCATCTTTTTCTTCAACTACTCTTAACGGTTCGTGCCAAAAACAAACCCTGGCTACTAGGCAACCACCGTCAAAGCTTGACAATAGATGACTAATGAGTTTGTATTTGAGCCATTGAAATTGATTTTGAACCTTATCAAACTATTACAAACTAGACATTCAGAGAAGGAAAATGTCTTTTTAATACTTTGAATGTGAAAAATATTGTTTTTCGATATAGGATTCTCTTTAATAACAAACAATGGGTGGAGAGACAAACTTTGGTAGAGAGAGAAACTCTAAGGATTCAAACTTTGCTAGCAAAGACGATTTTAGGAAAAGATTATTCTCAATCTTTATCAACAATCTGAACCATCAGGTGGATATCATCGGATTATGGGGCATATATAAACCGTTTGGAAAGGTGAGGGATGTTTATTTATCATCAAAGTCTGATTCAAGGAAGAGCAGATTCACCTTCATCACATTGGAAACCAAGGAGGAGGCAAAAAAGGTGGCAAGAATCACAAACGGAATGCACGTGTACGGGTGGCCGATAACAGCTAAGGTTGCTTCTGTGGGGTGGAACGAAAGAAGTCCGCAACCGGGTAATCAGTACCAGTTTGGAGACATCTTGAAGGAGCCGGTAGCTAAGTTTCAAAGAAAGGCGACTACGGCAGAAAACCATGGCAGAAGGAGGACTTTTGTGAAAGCCCTGGTTGGTGATCGGGGAATGAGAAGAGATTAGGTGGAGAGTCATCATGAGAAAGTGTTATCTATGTCCTGGGACATCAAGTCTGGTGATACTGAGTGGCTAAGAAGAAGTGCAGTCAGTATATTGAAATCCTTTTCTAATGTGTCTTCTGTAAACGAAAGATTAAGTAGTAGGGGCTTCTCTTTCTCTGCTAATTACCTAGGTGACAAAAGTGTCTTGTTGCGCTTTGAAACAGAAATTGATAAAGAAGGGTTCATCAATAATAGATTCTTATGGGATGATTGTTTTGTTTCAATGAACAATTGGTCCGATGCTTTTACTTCGGTCTATAGAACTACTTGGATCAATTGTATGGGAACCCCGCTGCGTTTATGGAGCGACTCGTTTTTCATCAAACTTGGGTGGATGATTGGGGAACCATTAATGGTTGATGAACAAACTTCAATGAAGAACAAACTAGACAGAGGTAGGCTCTTTGTTCTAGTTAATAAAAATGCTACGATTTCAACAAAGATTTCTATGAATGTGGGGAACAACTCTGTTCAGATTGATCTAAAGGAAGAAGACCATTCGGCCGATATAATGTGGGTGGAAACGTGTCTAGGTCTGTCCAAGTCGTTTGGTTCTAGGGAGTCAAATTTCTCAGTAGAGAAGACAGATTCACAGGAAGAAGAAATGGAAAAAGCAGGGGATCAATTCTCTCCAGCTGGGATGCATTGGAAGGAGGAGAGACAAGACCTGAGACGCTCCTTGCAAAACAAAAAGGAGGGTCGGCGGTGCAAGGAAAGGACTGCTAAACCTGACATAACAGAGTATTTTTGGATAAAATCTGTCAACATTCCTTCTAAGGTTTTGAAAAGGCTATGACAATCAAAGGGAAGGAAATGTGGGTGTGTAAATCGAAAAATAAATTGGGACAAGTGCACAACGGAAAGTGCAGAGAATATAAGATTAATGAACTGAATGTACAAGTATATATATGTATTGCACTACACAACAGGTCGTGCATCACAATCATAGAGATGTTAATCTCCTACTCCTACGTTGATAAGTGCTAAAAGATAAATACAACAGTAGAAGATAATAACAACATGTGTAGTAGAATAAGGAAAGCAAAGTCTTCAAGTATTAGTTGGAGTTGGATTTGTATGAGTCTCCAAATCTGAGTTAGAGTTGGAGTTAGATTGGATATCCTTAATACGCCCCCACAAGATGGTGGGCATTTCAGAGACACCAATCTTGGAACGCAGCTGTGCGAACCTTGTCCTAGATAGTGGCTTGGTGAGTGAATTAGCCAGCTGATCTGTGGACGCCACATGCGATACCCGAAGCTGTCCACGTTGAACCCTTTCGCGAACAAAATGAAAATCAATTGCGATATGCTTCATTCGGGAGTGGAAGACCGGATTAGAGCACAAGTATGTGGCGCCAACGTTATCACAAAAGATGGTTGGAGGAGATGGAGACTGAACTTGTAGCTCGTGCAGGAGGGAGGACATCCAAAGTACCTCAGATGCAGCCGACGCAACTGCCCTATATTCAGCTTTAGTGGAAGATAGGGCAACTGACTTTTGTTTGCGAGAGCACCAAGAGACAGTGTTTGAGCCAAGAAAGAGAACATAGGCACTCGTGGAGGTACGATCATCTTGGTTGCCAGCCCAGTCCGCGTCAGAGTACGCATGTAGAGTGATGGGTGAATCACGACGTAACACCAGACCATGGTCAATGGTTCCCTTCAGGTACAGAAGAAGACGTTTGGTAAGAGACCAATGACCAGTTGTAGGGGAACTAAGCAAGCTTGTTGACAGCAAATGCAATGTCTGGTCTTGTGAACGACAAATATTGTAGTGCTCCAATTACCTGACGATATTCTATTGCATCAGTGAGGGAGGTGCCGTCGAGAAGTTTGATAGCTTGATCAATTGGCAGTGGTGTTTGAACAGGCTTAGCATCAAGCATTTTTGTCCGCAATAGAATGTCGGTCACACATTTTCTTTGAGAGAGAAATAGGCCTTGGGAAGAGTCAAGAACCTCGACCCCAAGGAAGTATGATAGGCGGCCAAGGTCCTTGATAAAGAATTGCTGAGCGAGTGTCATCACAAAATCGTCTACTACCAATGGATCACTTCCAGTGAGAATTATATCATCAACGTAGACAAGCAAAAATAAAACACAGCCATTAGTAGTATAGATGAACAAAGAAAAGTCAGATTGAGAGTTGACAAACCCGGAATGAAGGAGGTACTGCTTCAATTCTGTATACTATGCTCGAGGAGCTTGTTTGAGACCATAAATTACCTTATTTAGGCGGCACACATGGGAGGGGTATGTAGGATCAGTAAAGCTTGGTGGTTGGGCTATAAAGACATCATTAGACAAGTGGCCTTGCAGGAAGGCATTATTGACATCAAGTTGGCGAAGAGTCCATCCTCGCGATACCGCAATACTTAGCATGACTTGAATAGTGGTGGTCTTAACCATAGGACTAAATGTTTCAGTGTAGTCAAGTCCTAGTCGTTGGTGAAAGCCTTTGGCTACCAAGCGAGCCTTGTAGCGCGAAACTGAGCCATTCGGAGAGTGCTTAATCCTAAATACCCACTTGCACCCGACGATGTTGTGGGATGAATGGGAGGGAACCAAGTCCCAGGTACCATTGTGATTGAGCGCATCAAATTCTTCGGACATTGCCTTCCTCCACTCAGGAGTTTTTAGAGCCTGAGATACACACGTTGGTTCAACCTGTAAAGATGATGATAACATACTGGTTAGCGAGAGTTTGGTGAGGGGTTTGTGAATATTATTTTTCAATCGGGTATCCTTGGGATGAGTGCCTTGAGCTGTGAGTTGATTTTCGGCAGGTTGTGTGGTCAATGAGGCAGATAGGTGGCGAGATCAGGTGTAGCAACGGATGGGTTCGTGGCTGGGCAAGTTTGGGTTGCAGCAAGGTCAGATGAGACTGCTGTAGTAGTCTGATTTACGGCTGAAGATGGGTGATTTTCGACTGGTGCAGACAAGTGGTGGTCTATGGTAATAGGTATGGCAGAAGACAGCATGTTGGAGGAAGCAGCTCTTGCTCCAGAATTGGACAGTCTCACCGAAGAGGAAGATTCATGCAGAGACAAGACCGATGGGGAGTGAGCATGTGTGATGGGAACTTGTACCAGTGGTGGTAACTGAGGGAGCCAAGAGACGCAAGTGTCTGTGGTGGACCTAGAAAGCTGACATGGGACTTGTGAAAAGCTAAAGATAGACTCTGTAAACGTAACATGACGGGAAACAAACATACGATTGGTTTCCAAGTTTAGACAGATGGATAGGCACTTTGAGATAGAGAGTATCCCATAAATATATAAGCCTTGGAGCGCGACTCTAGCTTGTGAGTGTTGTACGGCCTAATCCAAGGGTAACACAAACAACCAAATACACGGAGCTTTTCATACGAAGGATGTTTGGAAAACAATTTTTCAAATGGTGATTTCATTTGTAGTAGTGGGGTAGGCATTCTATTGATTAGATATATTGCTGTGGTGAATGCATGAGACCAATACTGTAGGGGCATGGATGCATGTGTGAGAAGTGATAGACCTGTTTCGACTATGTGACGGTGTCGACGCTCGGAAACACCATTGTGTTCCGGTGTGTGTGGTGGTGTGGTAAAGTGAGAGATGCCATGATTTGAAAGTGTTTGTTTAAGTGCAACAAATTCACCACCATTATCACTATAAAAAGAAACAATGGTATGGCCAAAAAACTTTTCAACTAGCGACTTAAAACGTTTAAAAACTTCATGCACATCAGACTTGTTTTTCAATGGATATAACCACATATATTTTGTGAAGTGATCAACAAAGAGTACATAGTATTTAAAACCGTCTTTTGAAATAACAGGAGAACTCCAGACATCAGAATAAATGATTTGAAGAGGTTTTGAACTGGAAACAGTTGAAATTGCAAACGGTAATTTATGAGTTTTATTGCATTTGCAATCATTACATGGAACGCTAGACTTAGAAAGCGATAAAATAGGTAACTCTTTAGACGACAATAATTGACCTATGACTTTGGACGATGGGTGACCTAGACGATGGTGCCAATCCGGAATGGAGGCCTTGATACTAGAGAAAGTGAAAACTGATGATGACAATGGCTTAGCATGAATCGACCATTCGTATACACCGTTCTTAGTCCGTCCTTGCAGGAGTCGCGCCCCCATACGAAGATCCTTCACAGAAAATGAGCACGGTAAAAATTTAATAGAAACTTGGTTAGAGATACAAAACTGAGATACATAGATTAATTTTTTTTTCATATCCGGAACACACAAAACATTAGATAATATGAATTTTGAGGATGCAGAGGGTAAGTGAAGGGAACCAGTATGTGTGATGTGAAGGCTTGAGCCATCACCAATCATAATATCATCATTGCCACCATACGAAGCATGGAGGGAGAGATTGTTGAGATCCGTTGTGACATGGTGGGAGGCTCTTGAATCAATAAGCCAATCCGGAGAAGAGGCTGAAATTTGGGTGGCAAAATTGGCACGTGGTTGTTCATGTGGCTGCCATTGTCGAGGAGGGTAGTTAGGTTGAGAACGATTATTCAAGGTGGCCATTGTGAACATCGAACAGTGCTTGGCTGTGTGACCCTGTTCACCACATAGTTGACAGAAGCTGCGGTAGGACCGAGGTTTATTTTGAGGCTGTCGAATATTGTTGGTTGAGGACTGAATCTCAGTCGGCCTGATGTTGTTGCTTGAGCTGCTGCCGTTGGTCTGATTGGAGTTGCAGTTGAACCGTGTGTGGCTGGTGGAGTGGTTTCCAGAGGAAGATTTGTTAGAGTAGTTAGCCGTGATAGGGAACCTTTGAGTCTTGGCAACATCTTGTTTCATTATGGCCTCAACATTAATCAATTTCTCATGAAGTTATTCAAAAGATATTGAGGTTTCACGAGCTCGAACAGTAGACGATATGTCTTTGTACTCCTTACCTAGACCATTTAGAATTTTCACAGTGAGGTCTTTAGAGTTCTCTGGAGCATTTAGCATCGCTAACTCATCAGCCACACTTTTGATGTGTTACATGTATTCCGTAATGGATTAAGTTCCCTTCATGACACTGGTAAGAATTCCTTTGAGATGCATGATGTGACCTTTGGAGGGTTTTACATAAGTGTTGGCGAGTGTGGTCTATGCATCGCGAGAGGTTTGAGTGGAAGCAATGAATGGTATGATGGATGAGGAAATAGATCCAATGATGGCATTTAGAAGTAGCTGGTCCTGTCAGGTCCATATGTGATGAGCAAGGTTTGGAGTAGCAACATCATCTACCGTTAAAGTTGCTGGTGGGCATGGATTCCGACCATCTAAGATTAATGAACTGAATGTACAAGTATATATATGTATTGCACTACACAACAGGTCGTGCATCACAATCATAGAGATGTTAATCTCCTACTCCTACGTTGATAAGTGCTAAAAGATAAATACAACAGTAGAAGATAATAACAACATGTGCAGTAGAATAAGGAAAGCAAAGTCTTCAAGTATGAGTTGGAGTTGGATTTGTATGAGTCTCCAAATCTGAGTTAGAGTTGGAGTTAGATTGGATATCCTTAATAGAAAGCTGATTATTGGAAAAAAAGAAATGTTAACGTGAGACAGCTAATAGGCTTGAAACCTCTTCCTCGTCTGACAGCTATTCAGAAAAAGGTTTGGCTTTGAATTTCAAGTTTCAGAGAGGTGAGTGTTCGCTGAGGAAGTTATCTAGAAAGATATCAGGAGAGGAAGTTCCAACTGGGCCTGGTGCCAACCCATCTAAGTGTTCCTCACTTGAAAGCCCAATAACAGACCTGTTGATTGATTTTGAGCAGACTTTTATGGCTGACTTTATAGAAACCGATAATGTGGGAGGAAATACAATTGGGCCTGAGCTTGTGAATCAGTCTCATTGCACTTCCATTGACAGCCCACTCCAAGCCCACTTGGTTGATTTAGTGCCCAATGATCCCATTGACCCAGGGAAAGAGAATGAAGAGGTGTTATCAAGTGGTCTCAATTCCTTTCAGCCTATAGTTTACACATCCTTGGAAAGTCCCTTTTTAGCCCACCTGAATGAACTTGAGTTGGCTTTTGTGAAGGCAAACACAAATCTTCACCAAGAAAGTGAAGAAGGAGCTGTTTGCGCCAATGACATTGTAGGAGAGTCAGTATGAAATTCGCCTACTGAAGGAAATAAGGGAATTGAGTCAAGGAAAATGGAAGTGGAAGCTCATTGTCGATTCAAAAGTGGGAAGAAGAAGAACACTAAGAGTGGATTTTCTTCCAAGACACATGGTATAAAAACTAGGAAATCCAAATGTGAGGATTTGGTGGTGTCTGTCAACAATACTCGGGCCACAGATGATGAAGTGGCCAAAGTTATTGAGACAGGAATTGCCTTGGGAGTGAATTTCAGCGGCAAAGAGGAAGAAATTGCAATGATTATAGCTCAGAGAGAACTGGAAGATGCCAAAAGATGTAAGCTAAAACAGAGTAAGTCATTTCCTTTGTTGTTCTGAGGTTTCTTTTGTTGTTGATGTTAGCAGTATCTTGGAACACTAGAGGTCTTGGAGGAGGTGAGAAAAGAAGGATGGTGAGATCGTTAGTGTCTAAGTATAAACCGGTTGTGCTTTTTCTTCAAGAATCTAAGCTAGCCGGTTTCAATAGCTCTGTTATCAGCTCTTTGAGCGGCAATTGGTTCTCTAGAGGGATGGGAGTCGACGCTGTCGGTTCTGCGGGTGGGCTAATTACTTTATGGAATGAAGACAGTTTCTTGGTAAAAGCTTGCATCAAGTCTGAGAGATGTATTGCCTTGGCTGGGGAGCTTGTAAAACGGAAAAGGTTAGTAGTTTTCTATAATGTTTATGCAGTGAATGTGGAAAGTGATCGAAAAGAGTTATGAAATTTTATTCTCTGAGCTCAAATTTCGCTCCCCTTTCTGTGGTGTATTGGCAGCGACTTCAATGCAGTTCTTTCTTTTTTAGAAAGGATTGGGGCTTCGTGTGACATGAATTCAGTGAAAAACTTCAACTCTTTTATTCTCCAAGCAAAGGTGATAGATATTCCTCTTCACGACATCTCTTTCACCTAGACAAATAACAGATAACGGGCTTCTTGGGTAAGGTTAGATAAGTTGCTTTTGTCTCATGTTATATTATCATGGTTTCCTAAATTAGTTCAAAGTGGTTTGCCTAGAAGTATATCTGATCATTGTGCAATTATGGTGGGTGAACCTAAAACGGATTGAGGTCCTACTCCGATTCTGTTTTTCAATAATTGGCTTGAGGATGGGTGTTTAATGAAGAAGGTGGTAGAAGAATGGAACATTGTTATAAGATAATTTGGTTTTGAGAAGAGAATAAGAGAGAATCAAGAGAGGAGCAAGGAGAAGTGTTTAACTTGTAATTCGATGATTTATTCATAAGCAACCTAGCCCATTATAGGCTCACATCTTGACAGCTAACAACTAGAAAATAGGAATAGATTGGCAACACATTGAGTGCACAACCTCATCTAAACAAGCAAACAACTATCACTAACTTATTTCAATTCAAAGACTACTAACTTATTCATTTCAATTCAAAGACTACTACCGGCTCAAACTTGCATGCATGTAGGTGCATGAGTAAGGGTGTACATCACGTGTCAAGTCGCACATCATTCCTTCCCCCTTACCACATCCTTGTCCTCAAGGACAAACTCAGGATACGTCTTCGAAAAACGCCAATGGTTCTCCCAAGTCACATCTTCAATCTGTGCACCTGCCCATTTAATTAGTATCTTTGCAGGATGGCCACTATGAATCATCCAACTAGCCTGCATAAATTTTTTTGGTGGTAATAACCGAGATCGTATACGACGAACTTTAAATTTTTCGCTTTTTGTCATGATGTCCATCCAATCGCTCCAATGGCTGGAAACAAATTCTTGAATCATTAAATCCTGCAACAAAAGATAAACTGAAGAATTTTTATGGTGAGAAACGTGTGACTCGTAAAAACAATCCACAAAATGTGAATTGCTTTGATATAAGACTTTCTCAAATACATATTCATCAAATATTTGTGGTTTATCAAAATCGACAAAAACCTCCGCCGATACATATCTATCATCGAAAAACACTGAAGGATAGGTGACTAATTGTGTGTGAGAGTTCACGGGAATTTTGTGTGAGAGTTCATGGGATAGATGACGTAAGGCTTGGAGTTCTGTCATGATAGTTTGGAGGGTAGAATGTATTTGGTTGAAACGAGACTTGTGACAAGCTAGAATTTCGTAAACTTCATTACGAAATTGTATATCCATAGAACCGAATGACTCTAATACCAATTGTTATGAGATAATTTGGTTTAGAGAGGAGAAGAAGAGAGAATCAAAAGAGGAGCAAAGAGAAATGTTTAACTTGTAATTCGATGGTTTATTCATAAGCAACCTGGCTCTTTATAGGCTTACATCTTGACAGCTAACAACTAGAAAGTAGGAATAGATTGGCAACACATTGAGTGCACAATCTCTTCTAAACAAGCAAACAACTATCACAAACTTATTTCAATTCAAAGACTACTAACTTATTCATTTCAATTCAAAGACAACTATCGACTCAAACTTGCATGCATGTAGGTGCATGAGTAAGGGTGCCCATCACGTGTCGAGTCTCACATCAAACATTTGTAGTCTGAAAGGATCCAATAGTCGTATTCTTCACTCTAAGCTTAAAAGGTCTAAGACTTTGATTAAGACCTGGCATTGTTTGAAGAAAGCTAACCCTTCTTTGATCAAAGTTGCTGAGGATAATCTCAAGAATATTGACTCCAAGGCTGAAAGATTCGGCTGGTCTGAGGATTTGAGGAAGGAGAGAGCAAAGTGGTTAGGTGATCTTTGAAGAGCTATTAGAAGGGAGGAGCAACAATGAAGGTAGAAATCTAAGGTAAAGTGGCTTCATGAGGTAGACAAAAATTCAAAAATTTTTCATAGTTTTGCTAATGGGAGAAGGAGGAGTAACCACATTGGAGAAGTTGTCATGGAAGGGAGACGTATTTCAGAACCCAAACATCTCAAAGATGGTTTATATAACTTCTTCAAAAACCATTACAAGAAATCTTCCTGGAAATACCCAAAGATAACATGTCTGATGCTTAAAAAACTATCTAGGTATGATAATTCTGCTATTCAAAGTCCTTTTAGCAAAGAGGAAGTGTGTGACGCCCTGTTCAGCTGTGATAGGAATAAAACGCCAGGCCCGGACGGTTTCAATCTTAATTTCCTTAAAGCTAATTGGAAAGTCATCGAAAAGGATTTTATGACTTTCATGCATGGCTTCCATAAGGACGGTCTTTAGTCTCTGATTTAAATAGTTCTTTCATTGCGCTAATTCCCAAGAGTGGAAGTCCATAAACGTTTTCATACTTTAGACCAATTAGTCTTATTGGGTCAATGCACAAGATCCTTGCTAATGTGCTAGCCAATTGGTTGAAAAATGTCATGGATAGCCTTATTGGGGAAACTCAGATGGCGTTTGTGAAAAATCACCAAATTCTTGATAGCTTCGTCATCGTTGAAGAAATCATTTATAAATGGAGATTTGAAGTTGAAAGGGGCCTTCTGGTTAAGCTGGATTTCGAGAAAGGCTGTGACTGTGTTGATCATTATTTTTTGGATTTTGTGATGAGGGAGATGGGCTTCGGTGAACAATGGAGAGGTTGGATGAAGAGTTGTATCTTCTCTCCAAAGGTTTCTGTGTTGATTAATGGGAGTCCTACCCCTCAATTCGTGCTGGAAAGAGGTTTGTGCCAAGGTGATCCGCTTTCCCCTTTTTTATTCAATATAGTCACAGAACTCTTAAGTTGTTTGCTTAGAAAAGCTTGTAATATTGGTACGATTAGTGGTGTCTCTTTTGGTGCCAACGAGGTTCACATCTCGCACCTTTAATTTGCGGACGATACAATGTTGTTTCTCCACCCTAATGAGGATTTTTTTAGAAACGCTAAAAGAATTCTCATGTGTTTTGAGTTGGCTTCTGGGTTAAGAATTAACTTCCATAAATCGTGTGTGGTGAGGGTCGCTAAGAGAATGTATCTGGATGATAGGTGGGCTGAAATTTTTAGATGTGAGGAAGCTAGCCTCCCAATCACTTACTTAGGATTACCTTTAGGTGGGAAACCGAGACTTAAAAACTATTAGCGTCCCTTTATTCAGTGGATCCAGAATCGTCTTTCCCCGTGGAAGAGAATTTTTTTGAATAAATGAGGGAGATTGATTTTGATAAAGGCGGACCTATCTAGCTTGCCAACTTACTTCATGTCTGCTCTTAGGATTCCAGTTAACGTGGCGAATGACATTGAGAAGCTTCAACGCTCATTTTTTTAGGGGGATGGAGTGGAAAATAGGAAAATTCATGCAGTAGATTGGAAGTCCGTGTGTGATAGTAAAAGTAAAGGGGGATTAGGTGTCGGTAGAATGGTTGATAAAAATAAGTCTCCTAGCTAAATGGATGTGAAGATTTAGTGATGAGAAATCTGTTTTGTGGCGGAAAGTTATTTGTGCTAAATATAATGTGTGTTCGAATAGTCTCTTGTGGGATTGGAAGGGTCCGTCGAACGCGTCTTTCTTCGTAAAGGCAGTGAGTAGTCTTTTTGAGCAGGAATCCGCCTTAGAAATACTTCTTATGAAGGGTTTGAAAGTGATAGTGGGTGATGGCAACTGAGCAAATTTCTGGACAGACCTGGACGGTGTTGATTTGCCTTTGTTTTCAGCTTACCCTCGTATCTTTGCGTTGGCCGTGAATAAAATAGGTCATGTCAAAGAGTTCAGCAGTTAGCAGGGGAACAGTTGGGTGTGGGATATCCCGCTTTGGAGGCCTTTTTTTGATTGGGAAAAAGATCAAATGATGGCTCTCTCTTATTCGTTAAACTGTATTAGGATGCGCAAACATGCTTATGATAGAGTTGCTTGGTTTTTTAGCCCAAATGGAAGATTTACAGTGTCTTTTTTTTAGGAAATGTTTGGAAGGAAGCACGCCTAATTCGAATTCTAATTTTAAGTTCATTTGGCAAGGTATTTGTCCTTCAAAGGTTGAGTTGTTTGTTTGGCAACTTCTTAGAGGTAGAGTGATGGTTAAACAAGTCATTCAAAGGTTCGGCATGGCTAATGGTGTCTCTATGGTCTGCTCGATTTGTAATACTGAGTCAGAATCTATTGAGCACTTGTTTCTTCACTGTACTTGGTCGAATCAGCTGTGGTACACATGTATGAAGTGGTGGGAAGTTAGTTTTTGCACCACTAAATCTCTTCAGGAATGAGCGAGCTGCTAGTCAATTTGTGTCTAATGGCTGTGTATGGAAGAGCATGGAACACTTTATTTTTTGCTCTTGTTTAGACTATATGAGAGTGCAGAAATAATATGATCTTAAAAGCCAAAAGGCCTTGTATTCTTCAAGTTGCGGAAGTCGTAAAACTTAGAGTGGCATGGTGGTACAAATTTCATGGAAAAGGTTCAAAAGACCCTATTACTCTTATTATGCTAAACTTAAAAGAGTGTTGCTCTGAGTCTTTTCAACCGAAGCCTCACATTGCTGCAGATTGGTGCCCCCCTCCAAACGGCTCTTTAAAATTCAAACCTTTTAGGATACCCACCAGAATAATGCTTCTCTTAGAGGTGATACACGAATTCATCGAGAAAAGATTTTCATTCCAAAGAGAAATCAAACCACCTGATGCCCCATCTGCCTCCACCCCAACACCCATATTCAGCCAATTACCCCATAAAGAACTAATAATAGAACTATTGAACTCACTCGATTTTGTCTCTTGAATGAATAACATAACAGGCTTATAATTCAACACTAATCTCCTAACCACTTTCCCCTTTTCCCCTTTACCCAAGCCTCTAATATTCCATGAAAGGGCTAACATCAAAAACTACAAACCCCCCCCCCCCCCCACCCACCCACCCACACACACACACACATATAGCCAAAACGTTAATCTGATAAAGCTTCGAATCTTACCTTATCCTCTTCTTCCTTTCTAACAATGGATGCCAACACCTCATCATCCTCTTCAGAGACTTCAAAACCTATCATACTCCCAATAGCTACAACTCTGGCCACCTTTTCTTCAATAGAACCAATTTCCTTCAGACCACGACCTGCTGTTCAACTCTCCTCTTCACATATGCTATTCGAATTCCTAGTCTTCATCCAATGCTTACTTGCCGACCTGCCTTTGTCTCTATTTCTCTCCTTTGTCATTGACCGAACGAGAGCCACCCCCTCTCCGTTGCTACCATCATTCTCACCATCTACTCTTTAATGAACGAGTTATCACTACTAATGACCTCTTTCTCCTCTCCCACACCCTTTTCCTCACAGGGACAGTTGTGGCAACTGTTCTCCATAGCTACAGTCACCTTAACCATCTCTTCCTTTATGGTCCTGTTATCAAATGAAAGATCTAAAACTCCCTCTGAGAACTCTCCATCCTCTTCTACCACAGCAGCCAACCTAGACCTGGGCTCATTTTCTTGTCCAGGATTCACATCCAAAAACCCTAAGTCCACACATATTTGCACCCTGTCCTTAAACTTCTTAGTCTTATGAAAGCGTGGGCCTGCATCTGCCTTCTGGAAAGAAACGAACTTGGGCTTGTAAAAACTCTTAGGCCCACTCGAACCTGACCCAATAACAACCTCCCTTATCTTTGAATACTCCCCTATTTCCTTTGTTGATTCCAAAAACTCCCTTTCTGCAATATCCTCCTCAAAGGTCAAGGATTCACTGTCAGAATTGACATACTTTCTCCTTACTTTCCTTTTGCCTATAACCACCGCTCCATTCTGCACCCTATAGGCTTTAGGCTTCTCCCTTTTTCTTCTTAGTCCACTTGTTCTTTCCTTTATCAAGAAACCTATTCACCACCACCACACCCCTAGATCTTCTGTCCTTACTTTGTCCTATCATCTGACTGATTGCCGAAAAACCTGACTTTTTCCCCTAACACTTCCCTCATTTGCTCATAACCTTTCCCATCTGTGAAGATAGTCTCGAAAACACCTCACCTACCCCTTTAGGCTAGGAAATTTGAAATGCTTCCCTCTCCGACAAAGGATTCCGATCGTCTGAAACATAATCCTTCCTCAATGCCAAAAAGTTATCTACCCACTCCGCCTCCACCGGATTAGTGTCTTCTTCCATCTTGACCATAATCATCCTCTTGCCTCCATAAACCTTGACCGACATTTGGCACTGATTATTCTGAGGTAACAACACCAACATCCTACCCTTAACCAAAAGGATTTTATCCACCGTTTTCCTATCAACCAAAAAAGGTTCCCCGATCAGCCAACCAAGCTTTAGAAAGAACTTTTCTAACCAAGACGAAATGGGAATACCCCGGCAATTGATCCACACTAACCTGGACTGTGGAATCAGCTCCTTATTCCATCTCACCATCGATAAGAAGCAATTCACCCATAATTGCCTCCCTTTGATAAACTCTTCCTTACAATGTTATGAAGCAAAACTCCATAGAACACTCTTATCCCCTAAATATGCTGCTGTAAATTCCCATCCCAATTTC
Organism: Acer negundo; assembly: GCA_035582765.1. Taxonomy (NCBI): domain Eukaryota; kingdom Viridiplantae; phylum Streptophyta; class Magnoliopsida; order Sapindales; family Sapindaceae; genus Acer; species Acer negundo. The sequence continues at coordinate 1,052,141 of CM069240.1, read as the reverse complement.
TTCAATCTGATGTTCACCCTATTAACATCTCTGAAATCTTTCAAAATACCTACAGTGCACCTATTAAGCCAAACCCGATTGTTCTGATTGAAATCCCATGACATCGATATGACCCTCTCCTTCTCATTTTCCTCATTGCAGTGCTTATAATCCTGATACCCTCTCACTGTCTCTGCAAATGATCGATTAAAAACTGATTCCTTCCTTCCCATCCTTCTCTTGGGCTCTTCCGCAGATATTCCTTTATGGTTATAGACATCCGGCTTGAGATTCCTGTCCTTCCAACCACTAGACGCCACTTTTGTTACAATTGGCCAGCTATACACATGCATCCCGTTTGTAGATTTGGCCACTTTGGTTGATTCCTCTAAGGTTTCAAATCTAAAAAAAGCAAACTTGCTCTTCCTAAACTTCTTCAAAGGAGATAGGAAGATGTCCCTTACCTTACCAAAAGGTTTAAACAATCCCCATAAACATTCAAGATCTACTTTGTCATTGAGATTGTCTACAAAGATATAAACTAATCTGTCTCTAAAGTCTCGGCCTTTGTCTCTTCCGAGAAAAGTTGTGGATCTCTCTCTAAATTGCTCTCTCATCTCTCTCGAGAAAAATCATATAAGTTGGTATGATTTTGCTTCACAATTTTAATCTGTCATATTTTTATATTTTTTATATATAAAATTAAAATTTCCATGATCGAAAAAAAGTAATCATCACTCTTATTTATAAAGGTTCGGGAAAGTATCATTAACTCAACTAATTCAAATTCATTGTATCAATATAAGAAACTCAAGACAATTTCAAACACACCCTCTCTCTCTCTAAAGCTTCAACCAGTATTTTGAAGGAAAAAATTACAAGAAATGGTTTCAACTTAATTTTAAATAACAAATAACTGTTTCTAAATGCATGGTGTATTTCTTAATTTTTTTGCAATAAAAGTTGTATGTAAAAATATATATTAATTTTATGGTTTATAAGTTTTTTTTTTTTTTTAATAAAATCTTTCAAGTAAAGATATTGTTTGTGAATGTGGGGTATGATTAGAATTCTCTTTGTAGAATAATTATTATTGCATTGGATGTCTCTTAAAATAATTTTGGTAAGGGATATAAATATCTTATTAAACAAAGGTCAAATATGGGTACTATTATATTCTGATAAAAAAAAAAATTTTATTTTAAAAAGACTAAAACAAACCTTTTTCTATCCAATCGTAAATGTTAAATTCTTTATTTATAAATATTAATAATAATCCATAAATTAAGACTACTAATTACATTTTGATTAAATAAACAAAAGATTAAAAATAAAAAAAATAAAAAAAATAAAAAACCTTTTCTATCCAATAAATGTTAAATTCATTAATGATTGAATTATTGATGTTATTAATAAATAACTAATTATATTATGATAAAAAAAAAAAAAAAAACTAATTATAAAACAACAAAATAAGATGAATCAGTTCTTAAGTATTTAATGAATCTGATTTTAATTAAATCATTGTCAATTATAATGCTGGTTATTGTCTCTAATAATCCGTTAAGGAAACTTTTAAGTTTCCAATATCATTAATAAACAGAGATTCTCCATTTCTATCACTATTATTCCAGTTTAGATGAACAGATTCCTTAAGGATTATTTAATTTATTATATAGGTTAATTAAAAATTATTTATTGTATTAATTGAAAAGCTCTCTATCTCTTTTGCCATATATATATATATATATATATATATTATGACAAATTATTAATTTTTGTTATGTTATCATTAATATATTTCCATTGACATGCTTTTAAAATTTACCATTAATTACATTAAAAAAAAAAAAAACAGATTACCATTGATTTGGTAATACAATTAATATTTTAATTTCCTTTGTAAAATATTTATTTATTGCCATTTATAAGAATAATTAAAATTCAAAAACTTTTATTTTTAGAAATAATCATATTGTATTTAATGCATAGTTAATATATTCTAAACAATCTAAAAGAAAAGAAAACAAAAAGGTAAAAAATAGGAAAAGAATTATAAATATTTATAATTATATAGAGATAAAAACTATTGAGATTAGCTATTTACAATCCATTTTTTTCACATTTATTTTCTAAAGACATTTCATTTTAGTAAATTAAAATTTTGAAACCTCTAAATACACCCCATTTTACTCAAAAATACTATATATAAATAAATAAATATATATATATATATATATATATTATAAAAACACTCATTCTAGAAATACTTGTGGAAGTATTAATTTAAAAATTAAAAAAAATAAAAATAAAAAAACTCCATGGAGAATATTGTCAAACCAAGTGATAAACTAATTTATTTTTCCACACTTATTTTCTAAAAATATTCTATTTTTTAATAAATTATTTATTAGATTTTTTAAAGCGTCCGTCTCATAGATGATTCAATAAAAAAAATGTGAAGAATTTTATAGAGATGCAAATAGTAGTAAGAGTTATTTGTTTACTATCTTACAAAAAATATATATATTATTTATTACCACATATATATATATAATTAAGAGTGAATTTCATATATTTAGAAAATGAATATATTGAATTGAATGCAATAATTAATGCTTATAATGTGTTACCATTAATAATTTATCAAAAACTATTATTTTGAAACCTTTATTTTAATTATTTGTTATGTTATCATAATATCATTAATATTTTATAATTAATATGTTTTTAGAATTTATCATTAATTCTTTAAAAAAAATGGATTACTATTAATTTGGTATTACAATTGATGTTTTGAAATTTATTTATTATCATTTGGGTACGGATACTAACACTGTAAAAATAATAAGCACACCCATATTTATAAGTACACCAATGTCTAAAATTTAAAATTAAAACATTACTAGAAACATTCATCTTAATGTCAATAGTACCCTTATTTAAATGAATGTTTTCATTTTAATACAATTTATTTATAAACCCTCATAAGTTATTAACACACCCAATTTTACAAATGATAAATTTGTAAGTTCTCTAGGCTCGAAAACACTGGTTTATTTACAAATTATTTACAAATGAAAGAGTACGGTTCCAGGTTTCCCCAAGTGGCGCTGCTCAACCTGAGATTTGCGATCTGGTGTATGCATCTATATATCAACTATGAGACACTAAACTAGAAGAAAAATAAGCATTCGAAATTTCAAATATAATTGGAGAGATAAATGCAATTTGTTGCGTCATATGACTTCTGGTACTGGAGCCATGGAAAAATTGCACATCAACTGGATAAAGGTATCCCAAGATTAAAGTTGCATGCCATGAAACTTGTATTGCTGTTATATCTGATTCTCAATAATTTCATCTAACTTTTTTTTGGAACTATTACAATAATTTCATGTATCTTTTTATTTTTATGTGAAGAGAGCTAAACCTGCAAAAACAAGTTGAATTAGGGTTTATATATATATATAGTTGAAAATATGGGTGTAATTAATGGGTGTAAATAGTATTTTGTTTATTTTTAATTAAACTAATTTGTCCTTATCGGTAAATTCCTATTGAGATATAATTAAAATTTTTATTAAAATATGGGTGTGTTTATCATATTTATGGGTGTCAATATCGGCTCCCTTATCATTTATATGGATAATTAAAATTCAAAAACAAATATTTTTTGAATAATAATCTTGTATTCAATGAATTATTAATACATTCTAAAAAACCAAAAAGAAAAGAGAATAAAAAGGTTAAAAAATATAAAGAAAAAAAACTGCCAAAAAAAAAGAAGTATAAATTACCTTAAAAAAATCCGGGAAAAAATCGGGTATTGGATACCCAAAAACCGGAGTAGATACATATATTTTTTTTAAGAAACAATACCGTGTTACACTTAGAACCAAGAATACAACCCTAATATTTATATATAGTAATAGTATGTCTATCGAATCCATCGTTCATAAGTACAAAGCACATCATAACGAACACCTTAGTGGACAGCCAATTGGTGGTTATGGGCAGGATGCTAACTTTACCGGATGATTCCATAATGAACACCTTAGTGGACAGCTAATTGAAAATCAAAGAACGCCAAAGTTAAAATTCCATGATCAATCCAAAATGACCTTTTTAACTACTAAAGTGTTTCCTCAATATATATATATATATATATATATATATATATTCAATCAAATATTAAAACAAAATCCGTAGAAATTACTCCCATCACCCAACGCCACCAAATTCCCCACCGCTTGTTTTGAGTTTGCTTGTGAGGGAGAGTCAATAGGATTAGATGGAAAAAATGTAAGATTAAAATAAATAAATAAACTAAAACCAAAACTAAAAGATTAAAATGATTCACCAAATATTTTTTTAAAAAAAAAATCTATAGAAATTCCTCTTACCACCCAACGGTATCCAATTCTCCACCTCTTGTTTTGAGTTTGCCGAGAAAGCCAATGGAATGAGATAGAAAAAAATATGAGATTTTGGATGGTTTTTATAGAGAAAATTGAGGGAGATGAGAATGCATAAATGGTTTAGAGAGAGAGAGAGAGATGATATACCAACAGTTTAAATAATTGATTTATTGTATTTATTAATTATAATCTTGAGTGGTTATTTAACTTGTGTATTAATACAGAGTGCCTATTAACCTGATTTGTTAATATAGATATAAATTAATGTATTTAAATCTAAAGCTCTCTTAAGATAAAATTTGAGTGGAATACGGCATTGATTTAGATTCCAGTTTGAGTTTTGAAACTTCCATGCTTTTTATTTTCCATGTATTATTATAGTGTTTTAATGATTAATATAATTAGAATTTAAAGCTAGAAAATCAAATGAATCTAAAATTATATATATGGAAATGAATATATAACATTTATATCCAAAGCTTCCTCACGGCGACATGCGGCGCTGTGAAAGTCTATTATTATTATTATACACTAATATGTCAACCTGTGTGATGCACATACTTTGTTAAAATAAAAAACTTTTTAAAATTTTGATTTATTTTTCTCAATTGGACCTTTTAAATTAAATTATCTCCTAATATCTCATTTCATAATATAATTCAGTTATTTAGGTTATTATTTAGCTCAATTTTAGATAATTTATAGAGACTATTCACCTTTCAATTTTTGTGCCAAGTGTACTCAATGGTTTTTTTAGATTCAATAAATATTACATGATAATCTTAATAATTTAGATGTTTCAAATTCTACAACCATTGAATCCGGTACATTTCTCGCATTAAGTTGAAATTTGAAAATTATTAAATAGGAAAAATTTGTTGTTATCATTATAGAGGAAGTGAAAAGTCCGTAGAGATAAGGAATAAAAAAGAATTAACTGATTTATCTCCAAAAAAAAAAAAATTATGAATGGAAGAGTATTTAGAGATAAGGAATCAAGAATAATTAATGGACAAAAGACGGGCGAATGGAATGCTACAATTAATAATAATTTTTTTAAATGAGAGCAATAACAAATTACAGTAAAAACCAAATTAATCAATTATTGCCAAACCTTTCTCAGGGTCCACACATGAGAATTTATATAAATAAATAGAGTAATGCTACATTGTCCAAATTTGATATCCAAATCTGGTGTCCAAATGATGTAGAAATATTATAGATCATTCATTTAAATTGTATTTAAATTGTATTAGATTTACATTATTTAAATGAATGGTCTACAGTTTTGCCACATCATTTAGGCACCAGATTTGTACATCAAATATCAAATTTGGACAATGTAGAATTACTCAAATAAAAAAAAAAAATTCTTTTAATTACTAATTACCATGATGTATCCAACATCAGCAGAATTTGAGTCGGTGGTTACAACTTATAACATCCATTTGATAATATACCACTTTTATATCATATTTTTTTAATTTATAAAAAAATAATATTAAAAGTGAATTAGCAACGAAAATTAAGACCAACCACATCAATAAAATTATGGTTTATAAAACAAAATTACAAAATTAATTTTTTATGAGATTGTTGGATTTTTTCTTCTACTTTTCCATACTCTTTTTTTTGGGGAAATTTATGTAGTAAGTTTTATTTTCATTTAAAAAAAAATTAATACATGTTTTATTGAATGTAAATGTTATATATAAGGAGTCATTCTACTATTGTAAAAATCAGAGGTAGAAGAAGTTTTAATAAATACATAAGTTTTGTAAAACTCTCTCATGACTTTCTAAATTCTCTCCTTCTCCTTCAATATTTCTCTACGAGAAATTAACAGTCTGTAATAATCCCAGTATACTCTGTGTTTGCCTCTAGTTGAGGATCCTGCACATCAGAAAAAAGATTTTGATTTTATATCGTGATATTGAACCTTAAGTGGATAAAGATCTAAAATTGCACTCAAAATTAAATTACACGAATCCTTATTTTCTTTGTCAGGCAAAACTTGCAAGATTTGCAAAGAAAAATTATTGAATCTATACACCTTGTTAATACAACTAAAATATCAACCATTATTTCTCTCTTATGCTGCTTGTGCTCCAAGTTCCAGTATCATCAGAGTGTGATTGATATCGTTTGCTATTGGTCTAACAAATTGAATTGGTCCTGATCAAAAAATAAAAAATAAAAAATAAAAAATATCAACAAATTAAGCAAAAAGGAAGCACTTTTAGTGAGAGTTCAATAAAGCTGCTTCTGAATTCACTATATACTTCCACTTCATGATATGGTTTTGATTTTAAATAAGTACAAATTGATTTGCAGAAGGACAGAATCAATACCTGGACTAACACATTTCTTGAGAGCCCACTCGTTCCTCAAAGATGCAAATTCTTTGAACATGATATTTTTAATTAACAATGCAAGAATATATATAACCAATGAATCGGTTATCGATAGTGGTGGAAACAAAGAGCCTTGTTTATTAATAGTATTACCTATGAGTTTATTCTTAACGGCATTGGATACCTAAGAGCTTCCGAGAGTCGATAACAATTATAATGGCATTGGATAACTAAGAGATTCCTAGGAATAATGACGATTATTATACATGATTCAATTAAAATCAAATTCATTTTAATTAATTGATTAAATATTTTAAAGTCAGATGTAAATATATAATTTAATATCAAAGCTCCCTCACGGCGATAAGTGACGCTGTGAAAGTCTATTATTATATATACTAGTTTTCCAACCCGAGCATTGCACAGGCTTTGTATTAAAAACTGTTTGTAAAACATTGCGTTGTTTATACCAAATTTTTTTATGCAAATATACAGGGGCGTACCCAGAAAATATTTATTGTCCGGGCTAAATTATATATATATATATATATATATATATAATATTTTTGTCTCAGAATATACTAACATTATAAAGTCAACTCCTTAGCTATCAATAGTTATTTATCTATTTTAATTTAGTCAATATATTAATACTTAATTAATGATTCACAAACTCTCTCATACTAAATTTATTAAATTCCCAGAAAATATTTATTGTCCGGGCTAAATTATATATATATATATATATATATATAATATTTTTGTCTCAGAACACACTAACATTATAAAGTCAACTCCTTAACTATCAATAGTTATTTATCTATTTTAATTTTTGTCAATATATTAATACTTAATTAATGATTCACAAACTCTCTCATACTAAATTTATTAAATTCAGTGTGTATTATGGAGAAAACTCTTGTGATTTTCTTCCTCAATATATCCGAATTTAATAACATCATGTAAGATATGTGAGTCATTGATTAGGAATAAATGGAAATTATATATAATTCTTGATAAAAGTATATATATATATATATATAAATATATTAATAATAAGATGACACCAATTCAATAGTAGACTACTCAATAATATGAAATACATTGTAAAATTTATGCATAAATAATTATTTAAGCTTGTAGTAAAAAAATATACAATTAAAATTGTAAGTGACTTAATTCTATAATGTTAGAAGCCATTATATTATGTGTATTTTTACAATAAATAATAAAATATTTACATTTCATTAAATTTAGATACAATATCATAGTTTTGTAATATTATCAAACCTTAGGGGATGTTTATGTAATTAGACCTTTACCTATTGAATTAAAAAAAAAAAAAATTAAAAAAAAAAAAATTGTGGGGCTGCCCGGGCTGTATGCCTATGCAAACATATTTAAACATAATGAACATATAGTTTTACCTTCAATTATCTAGATTCATGTTAACTTTGAATTTCATTATCTCACGAAACAAAAGAAAAATATTAAATTAAAAAAGATCACCAAATATTTCTCCATTGTATTTCAAAACCTATTTTTAATAATTTTTTTCCAGAAAAAAAAAAAAAAAACACATATCCACCAAAGTTGTAAAGTTGTATAGAATAAATGATGGCGTTCATTATTTTGATGATCCAAGTCTTCAAATTCTCCTCGAAATATATATTTTCCGAACTAAAAAATTACCTGTAAATTAATAAAAAATCAACAATCTGATTTCAAACTTCAAACCCATAAATATATATATTTCTAATCATTATTAAAAAAAAATAATAATAATAAAAAAAAAAACAAATTGGGTTCAATGATTTACATAATAAGTTAATAACTAATTGATTAAGTAATACATACAGATATGAGATATATGAACTCTATTATCTATATTTTACCTTGCTCTTGTCACCCATTCCCTTGAAGAAAGTCTTAGAAAATACCTGCAAAATTGATATGAGAAAATTCAAAAATGTAATATAAAACTCCAAACTCATAAACATATACATTCTAATCATTAATAGAACAAAAATGAAAAGAAACATAGAAGGTTCGATGTACATATAGAATATAGAAACCTTTCATTTTACTTCTATTATTTAGGTGGATTATTAATATTATCATACAATTAAATAAGTGAGTCATTAATTAGAAGGAGTTCGATGGATAAATAAGATAGTCTTTCATTTAACTTCGATTAAATATATATTAATACTATTAAAAAATATAAACGTTTAAATACATGAATGAAGATATAGAGTTGCAACACTTGATATTATTTAATTAATATTTATTAAATTGTTTAATTTGATTAATCAATAAATAGAATTAGAAAAAAAAAAATAACTCTATTATACTGTAGCATTTAAATTCAAAGTTCTCTTACATTGACATGTGGCATTTTGACACTCTATTATTATTATTATATATATATATATATATGATATCTTTTATTAATCCAGTGTGTGAGAAAAAGTTGCTAGAGGGATAGAGAATAGAGAGCAAATTGAAGAGAGATTGAGAGATTGTAATCAATTCTGAAAGTAGTAGATTGAGTGCGGTGCACTCCGTGGATGTAGATAAATTGCTAAACCATGTAAAATGTTTGGTGTCGTCTTTTTCTTTTTATTGCTTTCATATTATTTGTGTGTGCGATTTTTCTTACAACAACCGCAACCTACAAATATAATTAAAATAATCAACACACTAAGTTGCTTCACCAATATATATTAAAACAAATCAAAATTGCAACATATACTAACACTCAAATTTGAACTCTTTAATGAACTCCGAAATTGAAGAAATTTTCTTTTTTACCGAGTCTCTTATATTTCTATTTCATTTACTCCAAAATTTTATACATTAAAATATCTCCATCCAAAAATTAACATTGAACAACTGATAGAGGCTCAAACTTTGTTAATGAGATATTTGAATGTTAAAAAAAAAAACAAAGGGTTTTGAGAGAGATTAAAGTTGTAAATAAATATTTAAAGAGAAACAAAGTTTAAGCACTTTACCTTGAAAACACTCTGACTCCGGTTATCAATTTTTTTTGGGCAAAAAAGAAAGCGTAGAATATAATATAAAAGTTTTAACATGAAAACTCATTTATCGCTCTCTTTAAAGAGAAGAATACAAATCAAATTCAATTTCCCAATTTCTCTACACATTGAGATAAAAATAATCGATTTAAGGAGTTAGTGGTTTTGTGCTAATAAACCACTTACCAATCTCTTAGATAGGTTAAACTATTAGACTAACGTACAATACTTCTATTATCTATTATTATTACTAATAAAGAGAAAAATTTTCGGGTCTTACAGTTTTTGTTAGAAATTAACGAGGTCATACTGTGAATATAAAATTGGTACTTTTCATGGCACACCGTAAGGCAACTTTAAATACAAAGAATTCAAATAAAACAAAAATTCTATTATTTCAAGTTACATGATGGTTTACTTCCTAACCTTTTGTAATTATTTTGTTTTTAGAGATTTATCTCAGTTACTTTTTTATCGTTTTAGATGATTTTTGGGGTTTGGATCTTTGTATTTTTATTTTTTTCTACAATAAATTTTTTCCTCTTTAGGGGTCACAAGCATGGGATTGGATTTCTTTTGGGGTGTCTGGATGCCTAAAGTTTTCTTTGATGGTTTTCCTCTCTTGTTGAATTTTGCTCAAAAAAAAAAAAAAGTTGTCGTAAGAGATGCTAAAGGGCGCACATGTTAAGACCATCCATATAAAAATTGTATAGGACTTTTTCAATAAAGTAAATAATCTCCCATCTTCACATTTATATGTTCACGTGTATAATCTCCCTAGAACATAATCCTAGCTCTGTCCTTGGATGTGATGGCTGGTTAATATACTAAGTTCCGGATATTTATTTGTAAATAAGTCAAGATGATTAAGCTAACCCACATTTTGTTTTTCAGTCTTCAATTCTTTTTTTCTCCTTTTGTGTTGGAATGTTGATCTAATTAGTTCTCATAATAAGCTGGTATGGATATTTAAGAGTAAATTTCAAACATTTAGCTTTTGAATTTTGAATAGAAGAACTAATTAATGGCCTAAATTTTGAAGAAATATAACATCCAATTGATCTACTACCAACGATACTAACCAAAATTGGCATAAATCTTAGTCGGAGCAGGTCTTGTCGAATGCAGCCCTGTTTTGGCTCCATGCACATACATTTTTTTTTACCACTACAAGAATTATTAATGTTAACAAAAAACTATAAATTTGGTTATGAATGAGAAAATTAGCATTAAGCTTGTGATATAAAGTCTAGTCTACGCAGAGATAATATATATATATATATATATATATATATATATTTTAACATCAAAGTCTATTAATTGGCATAAAAGCTTGTTTGATTTGTATAGGCTGAATCCTAGAAGACATGGGAGTTACGGAGAAGCAAAAATGACCTTCAAGTACGGTAAATTTCTTAGAAGTGACATGTTTCATACTCTTAGGTGACCATATTTCTCTATTTATGAGGTAGCTCCCCCTCACAATTTTAATTGTTTGAGTTTTAGTAATGATGAACTGAACATGGAAAAAAGGAAAACCAAATAGAAATAACTAACAAAGCATGCTGCGAGAGAGAGAGAGAATATAAGAGGCAGAGATAGAGATATGTGCAAGAAAAAGAATAAGAGATTCCAGAGTTGTATAAGAATATGTTGGTGGCTAAGGAAAACTTGTTTATTCCTTAATTGAAAATTTGAATTACTACCATAACCCTATTTAATTAGCTTTTTCCATGAGTTTTTTGTCTCACATTTAATTATATAAAAGAAATAAAAGTGACAAAAATTCATGATAATAGCTGTTGAAACTAAAACTTTTAGTAGCAGGGATCTTTTTTGTTTTCAAAATATTATTTGAAAAAAAAAAAAAAAAAAAAAAAGTTTTGCAACATGTACATATTTGTGAATAATAGGGAAGAGGGAACTTTTCTGGAGCTTGATAGTGCATTGTTGAATTTAGCTGCTAAGTTTTCTTGCCTCTGCCATGCTAAATGATTTAGAAATCAATCTGACAAGGAGAAAATGAAAAACAAACTTGAGAGGAGAAAGGATAAATGACACTAGAGTAATGATTAATTATCAAAAGTAGAATAAGAAGATGTAAATGACTTTAAAGGTTACAAGCACAGTAACATTAAAATTATTATCTTTTATTAATCTAGGGGCCATTAAATACGACTGCTATAATCATTTCTTATACATTCTCTAGCTAAAAATACACCCATGTGAGTCCATCACGAACTTTTGACTGCCATTCCTTTTGACCTTTATTTATCCGATTGGTTTCATGTTGAGCTTGAATTTCATTAGTCACATTCATGAAGATCAAATTGCAGCATATCTAGTAGCTTTAGTTATTGATACCGGGAAAAAGGGTTTCTTGGATTAAGGTAGTTGGAACAAACTTCATGTTTGTGACTGAAAATAACAAAATATGAACACGTGACAAGAAAATTAGAATAAAGTTTTTGTGGCTGACTCAAAATGTCTGTACTGAGTGATTACACGTTTTTAGGATTGTAGTGTTTCTGTGCAGACCACTAGTAAATTTCCTGTTAAAAGTGTGAACTTTTCCCTAATGAGCACTGGATTGTGTTATTTTGAATTGATCCTTACTATGTGTAACATTTTTTCTCTCCACTATACAAGCCTGTGTAAATAATACTTGTGTTGAACAGCATTAGTTGGATCTTATTCCTTGTTATACCAAAGGAGTTCATATTTTATTGTCCGTTTCTTGAGTGTTCCTTCATTAAATAAACTGTAGTATTGATTCATGGACCTAATGATTTATTTAGGCCGGAGCTTTTTTCTGTTTTAGCACAACAGCTTCAAGCGGCAGATGTCCTTACTTCCCACATGATTTTTATGATTCTATCCCGGACCTTGAATGAATTGTCCACTAAACGTCTTGCAGATCTGATGTAGTACAATTGGCGTTGGAGTTTGAAGAAGAGATGGACCGGAAACTGGCTAAAAGAGCTGCTTCGAAGAAACGAGCATAACTTTTAGCTCGGTTGTCAGATTTCCTATTATAATATGTTTTTGGAAAGGGTTTTCTGTGCTCCATACCGTGGCAACCCGGGTTCCCCCGATTGACGTCATTTACTCCCTCATTGGAGCTGTTTAAGTTAGGTTGTCTGGTGACCGAAGATTTTAGTGTTTTTTTTTTTCTGTTTCCGTTTTTAGTTGACTTTTGTTTAGTTTGATGATATTTTAGTCTTTTTGCTTATTTTAGGGTTTCCAGAGCCTATTTAAGGCTCTTTGTTATCAGTTTCGAATTATTAAATAATATTGTCTTTTGGTTTTCGATTTATTTTATTGGTGGATTCTAGTTTTGTATGATTTAGGGCTTACGCTGGTAAACCCTAGAACTTCCGTTCTGCGTCAAGATCAGAGGAATTTTGCAGAGGTATAGTCATTCTTACTCTACTCTGTCTGCCTACTACAAACAAGAAATTCCTATCCTTTGTTCATGTAGACATGTAGTTATAGTCCTGTTTATTTAGCCGGTCTTGAGTTATTTGGATAGAGAATCCATCTAGCCAATGTGATTAAGCTTCAACTTGTGAGTGGAGCCTGGGATTAAAACATGTAATTATGCTTTCTTCAACATCATATTGAAGAAAAAAGGTTATCTTGCTATGGATTCATTTGGTGGTAACGAATAACCTTTACCATTTCTTTCCCAACATGGGTGCTAAGCTAAGCCAGATTTTGTGCTTTCAAATTTACACATTTATACTCAAAATGTCAACTATCTCAATCTGGAACATCCATCAAAACACCATGCAGCTACACTCAAATTCAAAGTCATGCTTTAAAAACATCAAACCCATCACTATGGTTAGATCATGTAACGATTACAATCACATCTCAAAAACTTCAAATGATCTACGGTTTTTACACATTACAACTAGTCAATAGAGCCACCGACTCATTCCATTTTGTATAAGTCTTCCTCCTCTCCATAGTACGGCTGCAGATCCTCAAGACCTAGTCCTGCTGCCTCAATCATGTTTTGGCCATCTGATGACCAGATGGGGAGCCGGGACTGGTTGCGTTCCCCCTGAACAGATTGCTCTATTAAAGAAAATCGCATTCCTTAATAAAATGAACAACCAAGTCATTAAAGAAAACGTATAGATTAAGACCTAAATATTGCCAAACCCTACAGATTTAAGGCCACAAAAACTAAAAATTGCCATTTATAACAGTTACACACAATCATCGGTCACGTTAATGACAAAGAAAACCTCATTCCTTGACAAAATGAACAACCAAGTAATTAAAGAAAACGAACCATGACACCGGAACGGCTGCTGGAAAGGAAATTGAACGACGCTAACAATTCCTTCTCGAGCTCTTGATGCTTTCTTGTTTTTCCCATGGCTTCTCTCTAACTCTGCGTCTTTCTTTGACTCTGTTTCTTTCTTTTGAGTTGGTTGGCAGAATCACTGTTAGTTGTATTTTCCTGCTCACTGCTTTATAGAGGGCCAATGCAAAAAGTCCCAAACTTTGCTTACTGGGCCAGGGCCCAATCGGGTTATTTTGGTCATGTTAAAGTGAATAAAAATAAAATAAAAATAAAATACGGTCATCAACCGTGGAGATCCAGAGATGGATTTGAGAATTAAAGAGCCTCGTCCAATACGTAGCGTTTTAATTTGGGGGTTTAGGGTTTTTTTAATTTCGCCAATACCACATCGTTCAGTTTAATACTTCAATTGTTGGTTTGGTCTTGTGAGCCGCCGTAGGGGATTACTTCGTACCACCAGCAAAGAGCTACTAAGACCTTTTGATTATTTTGCACCTGCAGGTAGGACGCTAAACTTTGCCACTGTCATTACAGGATCGGCTATAGGTATCAACTCGGGATATTCCACAGCGTAGAAAGATGGTGGACAAGCTAGCATCATCATAAAGATGCAGTTGTCCAGACTCCAGACTTGACAAAACAAAAGTACCAGCTTTGTAAGTACCATTTGCCCCAGCATTGGGTAAGAGTATCATGTCTGCAAAAGAGCCTGTAAGTGTAAGGTAGCACATCTTAAACTCTCCATTCCAGAAGAACATTGAAGACTCAGACCCTGTAACAGACAGATGAAGTAATAAGAGTACCTTCCATGGTTGATTATTATAAAAGGTTTTCATATATGAAGCACCACTTTCCCTCACTGCATATAGAAATGATGCTATTAGGAAAATATGGAGGAATAGAAAATAAAATATAAAACAAGCAAGTACCGGAAGTAACAAACAGTAAGAGCAAATAAGTAATTATACACCTCTATATAACAAAAATATCTTCCAACAAAGGTCTAAAAATACCAACATTGCTGATGCACTTTTTGCTAATGAAGCAATGATATCCAAACAATTCAGAAACCCATAATTGACATGGTAAGACTAGTTAATAATAATCCGTTTTCTTCGGTTACCGAGTCATGACTGATTTACTACCTTAATCCATAAATGGGATTATTTATCTTACCTATTTCAAGAAGAACATGGTTGGGGAAGAACTCCTACAACAGGTTGATCATCAGGAAGTAGAAACCCAGCCACTACTGCAACAAATCACAAATCACCATCAGTAAGGAATCATTTAATAAGAACAAGGCCACACCAAAAAAATAAAAATAAAAATAAGACTTTTAATTTTACATGCTTATCCTAAATTAACAAAGAAGGCAGTAGATTAATGCATTGATCAAACTCATGAAAAACTCAGCACACTAAACTACTTTCTAGAATTAAAACATACTCACTCTGCATCCATTGCACACAAAATTCCACCATCTTTTATTATGCCTCGGAGACCAGATGCCTGAAACTAATGTACCACCAATATTAAGCCTTGAGCAAAATATACTATGACTTAACATACAAAAAAAACTTGGGTAACCAAAACCAAAATTAATGCCACCCATGTAAAAAACTGATATCCCATCAATCAAACCAGTCTCGAAGTCATTTGTTTCTTATTCAGTACTATTTTTTTTGACATTTTCATTTCCAAGTTCCTTTTGGGACTTGTCAACGCACTTCCTTCAACTATTGCTTCCACTTGTATTAGTGACATCTCATCATTTTCAAAACCTTCCAACTGAGTAACCAAAACCTCTAACGGCTCAAGCTTTGGCTTCAATGTTGATTGCTTAAACCACTTCAGAGCCTATTTCTTCAAATTATTCCCTCGGCTACTGCCCCCCTTGGCAGGAGAGAGTAGGTCACAAATTCTCTCCTCTTTACACACGGGCACCTCCGAAATACAATTAGATTCATAACAAGATGAATCAAGTTCGAAAATTTCATAACTAACAAATGAAGAAGTGAGCAACTGATAAGAAGCCAGTACCTGAATCTCATAGTCGTTTGTGATACTGCCTAAAAAGCCTTGGTTTGTAGAAACTGCGCAAAATTCTACATATTAATTCGCTGTTGAAACTAAAATGTATAACGAGTTAGCCTAATCTCTAACTCTTGAATTCTTAAAATGGTAACAATAAAGCAATGCAAAGAGAAATCATATCATAGGACTCCTAGCATTCAACAATTAAACTAGAATCGAAGATGTACCTCGAACACCATAATGGACAGCTACTTGAAATCCAAGTCCACCAATGTTATACTTCCATGTTTCAAGTTTGCTGACGAAATACCAAAGCGATCGTCGCTAATTCAAAATAATAATAATAATAATCAAAAAATCGAGCGCGAGTGTGTGTTTTTTAGTTGTTATGAAGTAAGCGAATTTTTTTATCGGAAACATTTTTTTTTGAATATTTTTAACATATATAGCAATCAAAAAGTTTTTATAATTCTTGAAAGGTACATGTATTCACAATCCTTTCAAATTTCCTTGCTAAGTTTTTGTGTTATTTCACTTTTTGTGGATTGAAATAAATTTCTCATAGTGATCACCTTAGTTTCAATAATTATTTCAACTATTTACATTTGCATCACAACCATGATATTTTAAAAGAAATATCCTCACTTCGGGCAATGATATTAATCCAATTGGGTGATGTTTTATGCTTGAAATAAGACATGATATCAATTCAAATATTCTCAAATTTATAATCTCAATATTGCTCATTCAAGAGCAAATTAGAGGCATGTAATTATCATGATATATATTGTTACTTTATGAACAAATATTTTGAATCACGAAGTGTAAGATATTTTAATCATGTCTTTTTATTTGGTAATCAAATCATTCCTCTTATCGAATAAAAAAGACTATTAAATCTTTACCATGAAATATTTATATTTCAATTCATCATTAAAAAGAATGATTACTAAATAACAAATTAATATAATTTGACATAACCATTCAAACAATAAAAATCAAAACATAAAACATATTTAATCTCAATAAAAATGCTGGATTTATATCATAACAGTTATGAATAAGTAATATTTTATTCAACAAATAAATCAAATAAGTTATATTGCTCATATGCATTAAAATTAAAGGGGTATTTACGATTTGGTCTCAATCTAATTGAGAAACATCACTTTTTTACTCCTTAATTGAAATTTCATCAAATTGGTCCTTACATAATTAAAAATCAATCAAATTAGTCCTATCGTTAGTCAAAACTGTTACTTTGAGTAACTGTAGGACTAATTTGATTGATTTTCAATTATGTAAGGACCAAATTGATGAAATTTCAATTAAAGAGTAAAAAATTGACGTTTCCCAATTAGATTGAGACCTAATTGTAAATACCTCTTATTATTAGATATGCCTACATTAGATGATAATATATATATATATATATATAATCTTTCTACTGTCAGTTCGTCCTGGTATAAAATATATTAGAACGAAGAATGTTGACCATAGATTATGGAGAAGTTTTGATAAGTGCATACACTTTGAGTCAAAGTATGTAAATCTAATGGTCCACATTCTTCGTCCTGATATATTTTATATCAGAACGAATTGACAATAGAAAAATTATATATATATATATATATATATATATTTTTCATATAACATAAAAATAGTTACTTTTGTTATGTCCGCAACACATGGTATACAATTAATGATACTATATTCTTAAGAATTTTTTAAAGAATTTTTTCCATATTCTAATATGTCTAATTATACAACATAACGTATAATACTAATAATATTTATTAATTTTTTTTTATATATATAATAGTCTAAACTTATGGAGTTCACAAAGTCGGCAACATACGCATTAAATAATACTATTAATAATAATCGTATATATAATAACAATCATATATATATATATATTTTTTAAAATTCCCCATATTCTAATATATCTAGTTATACAATATAACATATCATAATAATAATATTTATTAAAAAAATAAAATAATAAGCATATATTTCCAGTTTTTGATATATATAATAGTCACAACTTATAGAGTTCATAAAGTAAGCAACATACGTATTAAATGATACTATTAATAATAAGCATATATATAATAACGATCATATTAATTTGTATTTTATTTTAAATTCCCATATTCTAATGTATCTAACTATTCAATATAATATATACTAATAATATTTATTAAATAATTATATGTAATAAAAACAACTACTTTTGTTATTGTCGTGATATGTGGCATGAAATAAATGATACTATTTTTTTTTTCTTTTTTTCATATAACATATGATTATTAGGGGTTTTTACAATTTAGTCCCAATCTAATTGGGAATTGTCATTTTTTTACTTCTTAATTTAAATTTCATCAATTTGGTCTTTACATAATTGAAAATCAATCAAATTACTCCTACCGTTACTCAAAGTTTTCAATTATGTAAGGACCAAATTGATGAAATTTCAATTAAGGAGTAAAAAAGTGACGTTTCCCAATTAGATTGGGACCAAATTGTAAATATCCTCTTAAATTAAATTGTACATATGAGAATTTTAAAATATCATATTTGACTATTTTCTACTTTTCATACCTTACTAAGTGAAGGAATTATAAAATGAATAATACTCATTTTGTTATAAGATATATCAATTAAAAAAATGAGCAATTAAAGTCAAATGTAATTCACAGATAAATCATATCAATTATTAGATACTACAACAAAGCTTATGAATTAATAAAACATGATATTATTTTCATGAATGTTGCAATTACAAGTTTAATGCAATATTTTAATATAATCAAAGCAATACAAAAAAATTAATTTTAGACAACTTAAACACCAAAAATATAATATTATATTAATAAGACCATGTGAATACAAATCCACTACATAAGAAAACCACAAATTTTAAAAATAAAAAATCCAAGCGACCATAAAACTATATATCTCAAAACGAATAAATTCAAATGTTAGTGAATAAATAACTTAAAATGTGCGAAATATGAAAATTCTAGTATATGAAAATATAAGATTTCATATCTGCGTACCTTTGTCGGGAGGAGAAAAAGAGAAAATAATGAATATTTCATTCACATTTCGAAGTCTCTTATTTAAAGACATCAACTTCTTAATAAAATCATACAAAGTCTTGGAACTTATGATTTGTTAATGAACTATAGGTTCGTAACTGAAATTTATAAAAATTCAAAACTTCAGGTTTTGAATGGAAATTACAATTTAACTTTTACAAATGATAAGGACCACAGTTAGATCAATTTCAGACCTTTCAATTCTAATTAAATTTGATATCATCATACCTTCAAGTATGATTAACTTAGAATTGAGAACATTAGGTTTTAAAAAAATTAATAGACAAAACTTTAGGTTTTGAATTTGTATTAATATTTAGAGCTTCATGCATTTGCATTTCTTTTTTCAATATATTGATTGTTAAATATCCATTTAACAATGGAAAATTGAATTACATTTTGATTCAACACTCCATGTTCAAAAGTATGGAACTTCAAGTTCAATTCGACACTTTAAAATTAAGAACTCCAAGTTTTCAATTGGATTCGAATTTAGAACTTCTTGTTCTATGTTTATTGATCAAATCCAATCACATGATTGAAATAAGTACCACTAAATATAAAAACTAAATTTACTTTCTGATGCGGAAGATCCAGCATATTGGCAACCATAGAGTATACTCATAAAAGTAGTTATATAAATAAATTAAGTCAAAGTAACAACAAAGTTAATAATATTGAAATACTTAGATTGTGCTCAAAATGAGATCATATATATTTACCTTTTGAAATTAGATAAAATATATTCATCATTTTACAATTTTTGGACTTTATTTTAAGTCCACGTCCTTCAAAATAAATCACAAAAATGATTGCACAATATTCATCAACAATTAGAAATTTGGTTATGATTATATCATAACACTAAGTTCATAATTTAACATTTTGAAAACTTCAAGTTTATAATAAAATTCATTTTAATAGAAGTTTAAAACTTCATTATAACTTCACGTGCATATATAAACTTCAAGTTTATAATTGATGATAATGAATTTTATAATTTCAGATTCCAAAAATAATCATCACTTCAATTGGAATTTAGAACTTCAAGTTTTGATTCGATTGAAATTCATTATTTCATATTTTGATTTTATTGCAATTTATAATTGCCAATAAGATTATATTAAACTTCAAGTTTTTTGATTTTGCAATCTCAAAACACTAAATTGCACTAAATTGGGTTTCAAACTTTTTGATTTTGCAATCTCCAGACATCAGATCAAGGTTCAGGCTTTTTGAGTTCACAATTTTTAAATATCAAATCGAGCTTCAGACTCTTTGATTTGACAATCTTTGGTTGCAATTCACTCACTTTATTATTGCAATCTTCATGTTGCAATACATTTAATTAATTGTATTTTTATTACTTGGCAACCTAAATAATTTTGTAAACAAAAATAAAATTAGAGAAGAATAAAAACCACTATTTAGAACAAAAATATTAAACTAGAAATAGTACTTTACAGTTTGTTGGAAGGCTCGATCCTAACAAGAATGTTCTCTATGTAATCACATATAAAACTTGGATTAGATGATTTTTGTCTTTGAGTAAAAAGCTTTCAAATATGGAAATCGAAACAACATGGTTAGAGACTCGTGCTGATAACTTGTTATAAAATGAATAAGAATAAACAATAATATAAAACATAAACTTAAAGTATAAGAAGAGAGAAATAATAAATCAAAGAGAGAAGTATTTTATTCCTCAATTATTCTCATCAAAAGTGTATAAAATACAACGGTGAGAGACCCTTTATATAGCCTTATAATCTCACATTACATAAAGTATACATAAATTACATTATAATGAATAATAAAATTGATCTTTATGGTAGAGCTGGTAGGAATGCAAAAGGATGAAAGTTTCTTCCATGGATTGATGAATATTCATTCATATATAATTGCATAACGTTTATAACAATTCTGACTTAGTTGATAATTGTTTGGGATGAATTGTTGTTCAATTTTGATATTTTTCGGTTAACCTATTAAACACGTTTTTAGTGTTTTTATTTTCAGAATACAGCTTTCCGTATATACTACCAGACGTATTTTTGGATTTCGAAACTGAAACCAAAAATATTATTTTCATTTTCATTTTCATTTTTCTTTTCGAAAAACAGTCAACGAAAAACGCTTACACGACGGCCCCCTAATGGCAAGTCACACACAATCACATTTTGATCTTAACACCAGATGCTGGTGAGGACTCATATTATAATTTTTTTTTTTTTCTTATATAAATCCAAATAGTTAGTCTATATTCTATATTCTATATTCTATATTCTATAAAGAAAGACACAGTTAATTTCCGTTAACAACTCGGCGCATCCAATAAGCTTAACAGGACACACGGTATAGAGAAAAAGGAAAAGAAAAGAGAAATTGGGAGATGTTAAAGTGAGCCATCATTGCCTTGTAATTTTAGGGCTCTCTCTCTCTCTCTCTCTCAAGAAATTTCAATCCACATCAATGGCAAAGAAGAGAGATTCAACGGTGAAGAAAAAGGAAGAGAAATTGAATCAGATTGATAACATACCAAATTATACTAAACAATCAAGAAGCCCTCCACCTAAACGCCGCACTGATTTCTCTCCCTTCTTCTCCTCCAATTCAGGTCTATCTCTCTCTCACTTCAATTTTTGTTGTATGATTTCAATTGCTATCTCACTGCGGAATTAAGATTTTAATTGGAGATGTTTTGTTTTAACTTTCTGTGAAATAATTGTGCTTGTGTTCGATTAATGTTGTGATTTGGTTTCGATTTTGTTACATTTTTGTTTATATTATGTTTAATTTATCAGATTCTGCAAAATTTTGAATTCTGTTCTTGGTTGTGTTTAATTTATCAAGTTGGGACAACTCTGTTTTGATTTGATGAAAAATTAAAAGTTATCCCAGATGCATAAAAAGGAACAATTTAGATAGTCCTGAGTTGTCTACTTCAAAATTCGAAGACACTTTAGGTGGTTGATTTGAAGAGCTACTGAAGTTTAACTGGAGTATTACTATTAGAACCCATATTCACAACATAAACTAGATAGATTTTCCTTGAGTCAAAGGGTTAACTAGAATCCCAGCTCATTAGATTTACTACTACCATGTAGTATATTTTTCAATTAAAGATGGGGTTGAACATGAATACATTATATGTTTCTTGGACAAAAATATGTTTACAAGCAATGAAACTTGTATAGGTGGTTCTCAATTGCGTGACAGTCGGTAGGATAACAAAGTTCCCAGCTTTCAAAAAGAAACATTTTGATGCTCCGTTTTGTGACTATTCAAGTTCTTACTTATCTTAATCACTTATGTTAATAATTTGATACTGTGTAAGACTTGTGATATTGAAATAGTGTTCTTGCATCTATATTGTATGATTGAAACTTTACTTGGTTCATTTTATACATAGGTTCCTTACTGGGTCTATCCTGCGGTAGAGATGGATTGTCCGCAATAAGCAATTCGGATGATGGGAAGGATGAAGGAGAGAAACTGCATGAGCCACCTTTGGTTTTGTGCTGCAAGTCCTGGGGTAATGGATCAGGATTACTCTCAAAACGCTTTGACATTCCAATAATGGAAGTTGAACCAGTGGCACAGAGTGCTCTTGCTGACTACAACTGTGACAGGTTTGTCCAGTAGTTATGCATGTCATGAGCCCAGCTTGTGCTGAATGCAGTCCGTTTGAATCCTTTGAGTTTTCAATGACTTGATTCTCTTTTCTCCATGCTCTGTAGGAATGTTGGCAAGGACACAAATGATAATGTGGGTATGCTGACATTTACCCCATGCAAATCACAAGTTACAGGAAGAATTGGAGTTTGCATAACTCCAGGGAATGTGGTATGGGCTAAAACGGCTCGCCAGACATGGTGGCCTGCTGAAGTAGGTTGCTCTTACTTTTCTTGTTGCAACTCAATATGAGATTTGGATTATTAACATCCATATTCATTTGAACCATGTTTATATGCCTTTTTCTTCTTCTTCTTCTTCCCTTTTTTTCCCCTTGTTTTCCCCTTGTTTTCTTTTAATGTGGATGTTGTGTGTTGAGCTTTGAACCCTTGCTCTTGAAGTTACTTGTATAAACGCTTAACCACTCAGGCAACAAGTAGGATTTGTATTTATCCCTTAATTTTTAGAAAAACCTATTTGTGTTGTAATACCAATTATGTCAGGGTTAAAAATGATAAATCTCTCACATTTGATCATCTTAATTCAGAAGTAGATACCATATAACCAATAAGATCATAATTGACATTTTCAGATCATCGAAGAAAGATCCACTTCTGCTGATTCAACAAATCAAGAGGTTGATGGACATGTCTTAGTACAGTATTATGGGATCCATCAGAGGTATGATTCCGAACTATGCTTGCTATTGTTGATGCGTAGCTATTAATTGTCTGATACCTATATCGTTTGAGTTAAAATGTTGATGCATTGCTTTTCAGTGCTTGGGTTGATCCAGCTAGAGATCTTTCAGCGCTTGAGGATGTGAGTATATGGGTTACATTCTGCTATCCAAAAAGATGAAGTTTAATACTTTTACTTCATGTGTCCTTAATATTAAAGGTGTCTAGTTCCTCTTTTATTCTTTGATCCTGTTTTCCTTCATTTTTCTTTTCTGCTTAATTCCATTGCAGTTGATGCCTGTTGCTTAAATCTCAAAGTGTGTGGAGACCTTCCCATCTTTCATAGATGGAGTTATGTTCCGGTCTAACTTAATAAAAACAGACAGAACTGATCAAAGAAAACAAGACCGGAGTCTAACTTAATTATTGGGGTAATCTATGCAGATTTCAAATAAAAACATATTAGCTAGGAATCGTATCTTAATTTTGATATCGGATGCAAAAGCTAAGCAATCCACAGCAGTTCTAGAAATTAATTAATGTACTGGATTTTGATTTTATGTAAGAGTTAATATTGTTATATTGATAGTGAACTGGTAAGGTGTAATGTCCAAAGAAAAAAAGAAACAGTTGGCAATATACAAGAGCAGGCAGGATCTCAATTTATAATATTTATTGGCTATATATTTGGATTAAGATTATGCTCATTGATACAGTATAGAAACTTTTATGTAAAATGAAAATAAGTCATTAATTTCAAAAATAAAAAAGAATAAGTCATTACTTTGTTGCAAAATATGTTTCATCTCTGCTGTTGACTGCTGTTAGTGTTATTATAAAAGCACAGTGTGCCTGCATTCTCTACTACCAAATTTTCTTACCCCAACACTTTCAATGGCTACCCAAGCTTTTCTCTCCGACCTTCTCATTTTTCGCTGTTCATTGGTTAGTAGTTTTGTCTTCTTCTTCTTATTCTTTTTTTTTTTTTATGGGTAAATCTCAGTAGTATGAGAAATTAATTTTATTAAATTTAAAAAAGATCACATCGAGATGTAACGAGTCTTACCCTTACAAGAAAATCTTATGCAAATTTAAATATATATCCATACATACATGGATATTTTAATGTCATCTGAAATGCACTCTCTTATGCCATATTAATTTATCTCAAAATCATATGGTTCTATTTCTCAATCTTTCTTACTTGCATAGTTGTTAGGTCAAAAATATTGAGAAAAAATCAGTCATTATATTTAAAACTAAGTATGCTAACATGTGATGGCCAATTTATTCAAATCCAATTTTCAGGTGGGAACTGTGATGTAATATTCAACATCGAGAACAAGTGCTCATACTCGATATGGCTGGTGCGAGTCCATCCAACGGTGATGCAATAGTTGAGCACGGACCAGACACCCTGGAAGTACTAACCATGTCCGATCCTTGGACCGGTATCATGTTTGCACGTACCACATGCTCCAGCAATGCTTCACTCTATTTTTCTTGCGAGACTGGAGATTGCCGCACTGGTCAAATTGATTGCCAAGGTCCAACCCCTAATTTCCCTGTGACCTTGCTCAATTTTGGTATCAACCAAGGACAGGTCTCTTATGAAGTGAACTTGAACCACGGGTTCAATATTCCGGTCAGGTTCCAACCGGATGGTGGATCGTTAGTCACGGGAGGGTCCGGAGCATGCCCTGTTGTGGATTGCATACAGGATTTGAAAAATGTGTGCCCTTCTCCATTGGTGGCAACAAACAAAAATGGGGCATATGTAGCGTGCAACAGCGCCTGTGACGCATTAAAGGATCCGAAATTTTGCTGCACCGGAGAGTTTACTGGTCCGGCTTGCAAGCCTAATGAACATTCACAGAGGTTTAAGGATCTGTGCAAGTTGGCTCACACCTATCCGGGAGATAATGAACCTCCAGTTTATAAATGTAGTGGGGCTAATCGGTATTATCTAACCTTTTGTCCCTCTTAATAATTTGTCTGTATTGATTAGATGTATATTGCTGATGATGATTAAGAAATTGATATTGTCTTCAATAATTTGGCAATTAAATTGATGCTTTCTATCTAACCTTCAGGAAGCTGTTTATGAGAAAATTTTATAGCAATGTTTTCTGTATACGGCGTATAATATCCTCAAAGAACGTGCTAGAATTCATCTTTTATTTACTTGAAATTGTTTGTTCATTAATTATTAACTACTTCTTATGTACTCGATAATAATATGATCTTTTATTGTGTTTTGTAATTAATTAATAATTTGTTTGATCTTGATTGCATGTTTATATGTTTATATTATTTTTTTTGTCATTACTTTAAATAATTTTTTTTATATATTTTAGCATTAAATTATTTATTATCTATCGTGAACATAAGTCTATATGTTGGCATAGTAATCATAATAACAACAATAATGAATCTTAATCTAGATAGATGGTGGTAAACTTGCATTGATTAATTAGTTAATTTGATTTGCCAATGAGCGTCACTTCCTCAATACATTGGTCAACTTGTTTTACTTAATAGTGAAAAAGTTCACTAAAAAAAAATCACCTCATAGTACAAATGGTAGTGCACATCCCTTCTACATTGGTGGTGGTGGATTCAAATCTCAACATACATATCTTACAAGTACATGTGAAGAGTTTTTTAGAATAATTTTGTAATGGG
The DNA here is from genome assembly GCA_035582765.1 of Acer negundo. Taxonomy (NCBI): domain Eukaryota; kingdom Viridiplantae; phylum Streptophyta; class Magnoliopsida; order Sapindales; family Sapindaceae; genus Acer; species Acer negundo. The sequence continues at coordinate 1,025,847 of CM069240.1, read as the reverse complement.
ACGGTCATTAATCTAAATGCTTAGTTATCTAGTTGATATATATATATATATTATATTATATTATAAGATATTTAAGTAAAAAATAATTTATTTATTATAAATTATGTAATATATCACGATGATGTATTTTTTTAAAACATTTTATCATTAGTAGGATTCGAACCGCTGATATGAGAGTCATTTATCCAAACCTCAAATTCATCTATTTACTGGCTGAGCTATGCTCTTAGAGGTATACTTTTTATAATTGGTCAAACACAAAAAGTACAATATGGAAAAGGGTGGTTCTAATTTTTGTTTTTTTTATTTTATTTTTATTTTATTTTTATTTTTTTTAAGGCAAGTCAACACAACAAAACAAATAGAGACAAAGCCCAAACAAAGCAGGACCCAAGGGCCGACCAAAACAAACACAACATCAGAGAAGAGTGGTTCTATTGTCATCCACAAAATATCTTCCTATACCAATTTTTCTTCGTACACCCATATTAATAAACTAAAATTATTTATTTTACTCTCTACAACCTTTAAAATACCAAAACTATTATTTAAATATATATTTTTTTAATTTTAAACATTTACTCATTTTTCCTATTTTACCCATTTTCACATTACTACACATGTTTAAATTCAACTATAGTTTTCTCCTTTTTTTTTAACAAATATTCTAGAATTTACTCGGATAAAAAAAATTCATGTTCAAATAAAACTCTGCAACTAAGATTTTACTTGGTCAAATATAAAATACAAATTCAAAGCTAAAACTAATTATGTTTTTTGGTTGTTACTTGAGGAATCAATGTATTGAATTATCTAAAAAATTATAAAATCATAATGGTTTACACACTTAATCATTGTCTCAGAAAATAATAAAAATAATAATTAAACAAACAACAATATACAACTTCTTTTGTCTTAAAAAAATAATACTATATATATATTATATTTCCTGATTGATGTTGAGTTTGATTAAGTACATATTATTAGGGTTTATGATAAATTGAGTGTTCAACTTATTGGTGTAGAAAGTAAATTTAATTTCCAATTATAAAGTCATGTATTTTAAATAATTAAATGTAAGAGTATTTTAGAAATAAAAAAGTTTCATTAAAACATGGGTGTATGAAAATATTTTGTGGGCGGCAATAGAGCCACCCTATGGAAAACTTCTTTGATATCATTAATATATATATATATATATATATATTATCGTGGGTTCAGTTAAAATTTTTAAAATGATATAAAATATGATTAAATAAATATAAGTTATTATAAAGACAAAAAATATATTTAGATGACGAGATTATGTTGGTTTGGTATCCGTATACACCTCACACCTACACTATAAGGTTGTGGGTTTGAGTCATCTTATAAAAATCAATATGATTTCATCAAGGTCTTTATCGAAATTAAAGTAAGGGATCCCTCACTATATATAGTGAGTAGTGAGAGATCCCTTACTTTAATTTTGGTAAGAACCTTGAGGAAATCACATTGATTTTTATAAATTTTGATCTAAATTATTTATTATTTATTATTTATTTATTTATTTATTTATTTATTTTGTTTGTAGATGATAGGTTTAATGAAACCTACCTAGGAATAAAAATTGAGAATTTTTCAAACACTAGAATTATTTATCCTGATTTTGTTAAATATGAAGGCATTGGAAAAATGGGAGAAATATAGGAAAATTAAAAAAAAAAAATCTTTTACTTGAAAAATTCTCAAATTTTATTCATTGGTAGATTTTATTAAATTTATCATCCACACAAAAAAATCAGATCAAAATTCATAATATATATATATATATATATATATATTTATATAATAAGAATGTAAGGCCCTTAAGAAGTTTTTAATTAATTGGTTTTGAGTTACTCTTAATAATAATTAGAGTAATACTTACAACTCAAAAAATTAACCCAAATGGTTTGACAAATGAGTTATCATCACCACACAAATCATAGGGTGTTGTGGTAAATGATATGGTAAAGACAAATCACTTGTTACATCATATGGGTTGTGATCGGACTATTTTATGCCTATTTGAGGTCCCTCATTTCCGATTATTTGTTTCGTTTTCGAGCGTATTTTTGTATATAATATTTTGTTTGAGCCATGTGTAGGTACATATTCCCTACCAATGGTATTTGAGTTTAAATGAAAGATTGGGAGGCTTAGATATGTTGAGTGTCCTGCATTATCGTTGACATAGACCGCGGTGTGATCTAAACTCAGCCGTGGCTAAGCGAATCTAAATGTCTCCACGGTTGATCCACTGTCGAGCTAGAACGCGACACCTAGACCGCGGCAGAACCCCCTCAGCATTCCAACAGCTTACGGACAAAGTGCAAAAAATCAAGTACTTGACGATTTCATTCAGCGGCTTGACCGCCGATCAACATCAGTGAAATCCAGAAGCATTTGACGGGCATGATCGGTGGCCATAATTCAATCGTCGATTCAAGACAGTGAGCATCGGTTTAATTCGGCGGTTTGGAATGACGGCTGACCACCGAATCCAACCGTCGATCACCCAATGTCAGCCCGATTTTGGGAGAATAGTAAGGGGCAAACTCGGCATTTCATCCCCATTTCAGCCCTAATCCTCACTTCACTATAAAAACCCCTCTATGCCTCACTTTTAGGAAATCCCCAACTTTCTCACTTATCTCTCAACTTCACCTTCTTCAAATAAGAGAGAGAGAGAGAGAGAGAGAGAGAGAGAGAGAGAGAGAGAGAGAGAGAACCTCCATGGATCCTCTCCATACCCATTTTCTATACATCCTCCACCATATTTAGGAGATTACAAAGAGATAGGAGTGGTCTTAGACCAAATTCGAGCCAAGCATGGGCCAAATTCGAGCCAAGCATAGATCAAAGGAGATTAGCACATTTTGGAGGGGTTCTCCACTTGGATTATCTCTTTTATCTCGTCTCTTTGTATTTCTTATTTTTTTTTTTTAAACGTGTAATCCCCACTTGGGAATATTTGTAAACCTATTTTGTGTTCAATATATGTTATGGTTGTTTTTATATCTAATTTGTGTTTTGATTCACTCTTGTTATTTATTGATATATCTTTTATCTCGAAATGTATGTTTATGGATGATTGAAAATTAATATGTATTCATGGATGAGATTAGAAGTAAATTAATGTAATTTATGATTAGTTGTAATAAAATCTGCCATTTTGTGTTTGTATGTTGATGGATGATCAAAATTAACTTGTATGGATGAGTTTGAGTGACTTAAAGTTAGAGTTGTGCCTTTAGAGGGGCTCTCCGGGTATAGTCCTGACTAATAAGCTAAGAAGAGTGGATGAACCTATAAATTGCCATATTAGGGTTCATTGTTCTTGTTAACAATTGAACTTTAGCTATTTCTCACTCTAGGGGTTCTATGTGAGTCATGGTTGGAGTTACAATCATTGGTCTTTTGCTATCTCTCATTCTAGGGGTTCTAGGTGAGTTATGGTTGGAGATACAATCACTCTTTCCACGTTCATTAGACTTTCATATTGTCATTTTACATTACGAAGCTATCATTGGGGTTCAATGTAGTTTTCTTTGTAGAATCGGTTCACATATGTTGGTTACGGTTTCGTGTTTAAGAGGCTCTCAGCACACTTCCAACTGTTAGCTCTATAAATGGGTATAAATCAGATTGAGGCAAAAAATGAACCCTTAACTAGAATTGGATGCACTTAATGCCTAGCAACCAACTATTTGTGCACTTATGTATAGTGAACTTGTTGAACCTAGTGTTACCATTAACCTACACCTCTCCTATCCACCCATTTTATTTGTCACCTTAGTCACCATTTTTACCTTTTCATATTCTCTTTGTTTTTAATTCTTTTCATTTACATTTTGCTCATACACACACCGCATTGTACATACCTCACACACACCATTCTCACTACCTTCGCATTCTATTTACATGGTGCTGTTGTTTTGTTTTTTTTTTTTTGTTTTTTTTTTTGGTGTTTTTCTGGGTGCCTTCTGTTGGGTTTTGCGGCTGCTATGCTTCTTGTTTGGTGTTGCTTGCTGCATTTTGTTTTTCTGTTTGCAAGTCCTTGGGGGCTATTTTTTGGTTTCTTTTGGTATGCCTATGGTGGCTGTTGCTTTGGTTGTGAGCTTTTGCTGCTGCGTGGGTTTGGCCTAGTGGTGGGTGGTCTTGTTGTTGGCTCTTTGGCCTTTAATAAATCTAGTTATTCAAAAAAAAAAAAAAAAACAACACTAAAACTTGAGACGGTTAACAGATCACACCTCCCTGCGAAACGATACCCTCGCTTACTGCTATACTAGTCATTAGCACTAGCAAGGTTGAACTTTAATATAAATATTTTGATATGAAAAATGACTCTTGTCAGGTTGGTTTTTGGGTTAACTTTTTGGGTTGATTAGAATTAGTATAATAATTAAAGACAATAAATAAATAAAACTCTAAACAAAAGAATTTTATAGAGATTCCCTTTTTCTCTCGCGGTCACCCTTAGGGATGGTCATTTTCCCCCGGGGTCTCAAAACTCCACTTCCTCATCCCCATTTGGGGCAAAATTTTTTAGAGGAAAATAAGGAAATGGGGGCCGCGATGGGGGAGGGTTTGGAAAATGGGGGTGGGGGTGAGGGGACCTACATCCACCCCCATTCCCCCATTGGCCATCCCTAGTCACCCTCTTATGGGAGTGTCTCCCAATTTTTTCTTTCCTCTCCCCATAGTATTACGTTTAACATCAGATAGAGGTTTAAACGACAAAGACCAAATCGTAAGGGAAGTTTAGAATTGATAATGTTCCATTCATAACCTTTATTGTAAGTATGTGAAGATCCAGCGTTCTTACAAAATTGATGATTTTTTATTTAAAGTATTATACTATTATATAAATTCGAGATTTTTTTTGGGAGGGAAGGACTCGAACCCGTAACCTCATGGTGTAGGTATGAAGGGTTTTATCACAGGACCAACCTCATCTCATCAAAAATTAAGGATTTGACACAGCGTTTAAAGTTTACACTTTAAAGTTAAAATGTCCACAACAGAAACACACTCTATCATTCTCTGAACCCTAGATCCAAGAATATCCTCACCCAAAACCTTTCACATTCCATCATCTTCTCACATACGAAAATCACCTGAGTTCCCACCTTTCTACACCATTTCATCTCCCTTTTCACATATTCCCTTCTATACAACCATTTGCATCCATCCTTGGAGTTTTGCAAGCAAGAAAGAGAGGATTCTCAAGAGGAAGCTTCCATGTCTCTTATGGGTTTTCTCTATTCTTTTGTTCTCTTTTGATTTTCCATTGATGTGTAACTAACTTCTTAGCTAGGGGATTGATGTAACCGTATTGGACTACTCGATGTAATCAATCAGTCTAATTTTCTAATTCAATTCGATTTTAGTTTCAATTACCGAATTTCTTGCTCTAAATTCTCTATTTCTGTTTTATTGTGACCACAAGAAACATTGATTTGAGAGTAAGTTTATTTAAGGTGTTGAGTTTAGATATGGGTGACCATCCCATCTAATTCTCTCACAAGCTTAGTAATTGGGAATGTTGGTTTATGCATGACCATGCTAGACCAACTTGGCTTAGAGTTTTAAAGTTAAATAGAGGGATTGACCATTGCTTGTTACATGACCTTGTGCAAGTAATGGGAAAGACTTAGAACTTAATGGATTTATTTTAAAACAAGTCATAAAATTGGATTGAAGTGCTTAACGAGATTAAGTGAGAACATTGAGTGGTTTAAGAAGGTTGCATCGATTCCTTAGTGCTTTCTCCCATATATTCACTTCTTGTGTGTTCATTCTGGTGTTTAGTTTAGTTTTAAGTGACAATATTGTATTTGTATTCCTCAATTTTGCATTTTTAGCTTTAAAGTTTACATTTATAGCTTACAATTTTGCATTTTTAACAATTTGCAAGAAACCAAACCATTTTCCAAACCCAAAGCATTATGCAATTTCATTTTCACGCACTTAGAGTAGGTTTTTCCTAGGCTAATTAGTTTTAAACTGATTGAATCACCGATCCCAGTAAACGAACTTTAATTTAAATTGGAAGTAAACGTTTTTACTGCATCATACATTACTTGATTAATCGCTTAAAAAGTGCTAGTCAAAATAATATTCTTTTCATGCCTTATGAATCCCGGGTAAGAATGTTATTTATATTGTGGTTTTTATGAAATTTATTACACTTAGTAATACTAACACAACATGTTATGTGTTAATGTATAAACAAATATCATTGGATCTTGGCTGTCAATAATATGTCAACACTGACATTTTGTTATTTAAATTCAATTGATGGTGTGAGGAAAATTTATATAATTTCTTATCCATGTAAGCCTTATTTATTTATTTATTTTTGTTTATTTATATTTATATTATTTTGGTTTTCTATTTAATTATATAAATGTATTAACTAAACTAAATTGTAAAATAAATTGTATACAGTGTGGTTGAAAAGTACCTAGCTGAAGTAAAGAGAAATCGAACAACTAGTGAAAGTAAAGAGGTTGAATGGAAAGTTGTCAACGTAAGAATATTGCTTATATTATATATTTTTTTTACAGTTAATTGTGATTTATAAATAATTGTAAAAAATTTATTGATATAGGTACCTAAGCAACCCAGTAAAGTTGAGTGTGGATATTAAGTGCTTAGATTCATGAAAGAAATTGCTGAAAATCCGGAAATTCTTATTGAAAAGATGAGAAAATTTTGTAGTTTGTTTTTTTTTTTTTAATTTTTAATTTTTTATATTTTTTATGTACATTATTTTATAAAATGAAGTTCGTTGGCTATTTTTTTTCCTTAATAAATGTTGACAATTCAATGGAAAAACAATTTATACTCAAGATGAAATTGATGAAGTACGCTTGGAGTGGTTTGAGCATTTCAAGTTATCGATCTTGTAGATTTTGTTGAAGTTTAGATTGTTCAAGATCATATGTACTCTTACATTATGCTATTTTTGTTTTAGATTATTGAAGAACAATTGTGCTATTTCATATTATGATAGTTTTATTTAAGATTGTTCAAGAACAATTGTACTCTTTTATGATCACAAATTATGATATTTTAGTTCATTTTTAATGAGAATACCATTTTTTTTTTTTAGTAAGTTCAAATTATTATAATGTGTAATTTTTATTTATTTGGAAGAGAACAAGATGATTTTTATAGGATATATTTTGCACATGATTTATTTAAAATTAAATAAAATATATTTCATTTTTTTGAAAAAAAAAAATCTTAACGATTTAAAATCATCATAATATTTTGAATTTTAAATTATTGTCAATAAGGCATGACGGTTTTTGAGCGTCAACATTTAATGACGGTTTTTATATGATGGATATGCACCATCACATAATTATGACAGTCAAAAAGCGTCAAGATATTAATACACTTAAAAACTGTCATAAATTAAAACCGTGGATTCCTAGATGGTTTTAAACTGTCATAAAATATCTTTTATGACAGTTTTTAACCATCATAAAACAGCTTTTTTTATGGTAGTGATAGTGTCAATGGATTTAGTCTTTAGCATTCAATTGAGTGCTCTCTGGCTGGTTTCTATCATCATGGTTTTCTAGGTGGTGTGGTTCCTCCGGAATCAAGCTACCTTTGAGGGTGGCAAGCCTGTTTTTACCGATGCTCTTTCCTTGATTTGATGTTCCATTCGCGAGGCAGACTCTCTCCAGTCTAGCACTATGAGGAATTCAGTGGATGAGCTTCAAACTCTTCAATGACTTCTTGTCTTTGGTTATCCTTCCAAGGCTCCTCGCATTTTAGAGGTTAATTGACACCCTCCCCTATCGGGCTGTCTAAAGGTTAACATGGATGAGGCTGCTTTTGGTAGTCCTAGTCTTACTGGTTATGCAGGGATATGTCACACATGCAGGGGTTTCGTTAAAGGTTGTTTTGCTATTCTTCTTAGTGTCTGCTTTTCTTTTGAGGCTAAATTGGCTACTGTCATACACGCTATTGATTATGCTTGGACTTTTGGTTGGCGTCGGTTATGGTTGGAGAGCGATTCCACTTTTGTAGTGGATATCCTTCGTTCTAGGTCTCATAAGGTTCGCGTTAGTGCCCTGCTTGGGATAGATTTTTGAGCTTAATCTCTCAAATGGACTTTGTTGTCACTCATATTTATCAGGAAGGAAACCAAGTTGCAGATAATTTAGCATCTAGGAGCCCCAGTATCGTCTCTCCTACATGGTGGTAGCCCGCTCCGAATTATTGCTACCCTTTTATTTTCAATGATTTTTGTAGCAGACCTTCTTTTAGCAACTGTTTACCTGTTTTCTTCTTTTGTTTTCTGCTCTCTTTTTTTCTTAATAAAATATTGGGATGGGGTTAATTCCGATCCCCAACAACTTTATAAAAAAAAAAGATAGTGTCGATGGAATTCATCAAAGTTTTTACTTTGGGTTAAAATAAGGGACCGACATTTTTATGGTCCTTAATCAAAACCAATATCAACAGTAATAGTTATTTATTTATTTTTTGTTATTTATGAAATAGATGATAAATTTGGCATATAGATAGTTATTAGCTAGTCATGTCGCTTGCATGAAGGGATTTGAAACCCCATTGCGACCACATCTAACGTGAAAAGAGAAATGAACACCTCCCAAACTAAGAGAGATAACTATAGGCTTTTGGAAAGTTGCCCTTAAATCTGTTTAATTGACATATGTTCCTGGGCATTTAAAGAGTTTTAACATTATATAACAAGTTAAAAAATTTGGATGACCCCTAAAAGTTTAAAGTTTTAATGTTAAAATGGGGTTCGAAATTTAAATGTCACCATTTGGAGCGCTTTTTGGGGAACAGGCACCAAGTTACTAATTTAAGTTTAAAAGATACCATTTTATGTGACCAGACAAAATTACCCCTTTTTTGTCGCTTTGTCTGTTTTTGAAACGTTGAAAGAAAAGATCAGAGAGAGAAACCCCGACGGTGCAACAGTGCTTTAGCAGACCAGAATCTGACGGTGAACCACCAGCGACGGCCTACAGTATCGATGTCGAATAGAACTGAAAGGCGAACAAAAATGAGACCGGTAAGTTTTTGTTTCTCACGTATTTTTGTTCTAGATAATTTTTGTGTATTTGATGTAGATTAGGTTTGATTTGATTTGTTGTTCATTATGTTTGTTTGATGAGATTAGGTTAGTGTTTTAGTTTAAGAAAAAAATTTCTTTTGAAGACGATGAAGATCTGGGTTTATGAGTATTTTTGAATCTTTATTGAGCTTTTTTGAAGTGATTTCAAGCCTTTTTGTACTGTTACCGTACCTTTTTTAACTGTTATCGAGCCTTTTTGAAGTGATTTCGAGCATTTTTGTACGGTTATCGTGCCTTTTCTAACTGTTATCGAGCCTTTTTGATGTGATTTCGAGTCTTTTTGTACTGTTATCGTGCCTTTTCTAACTGTTATCGAGTCTTTTTGAAGTGATTTCGAGCCTTTTTATACTGTTATCGTGCCTTTTATAACTGTTATCGAGCCTTTTTGAAGTGATTTCGAGCCTTTTTGTACTGTTATCGAGCCTTTTCTAACTGTTATCGAACCTTTTTAAAGTAATTTCGAACCTTTTTGTACTGTTATCGTGCCTTTTCTAACTGTTATCGAGCCTTTTGAAGTGATTTCGAGTCTTTTTGTACTGTTACCATGCCTTTTCTAACTGTTATTGAGCCTTTTTGAAATCGTGCTTTTTTTAACTGTTATCGTGCCTTTTTTAACTGTTATCGAGTCTTTTTGAAGTGATTTCGAGCCATTTTAAAGTGATTCCGAGCATTTTTGTATTGTTATCGTGCCTTTTACAACTGTTATCAAGCCTTTTTGAAGTGATTTCAAGCCTTTTTAAAGTGATTTCGAGCCTTTTTGTACTGTTGTCGTGCCTTTTTGAACTGTTATCGAGTCTTTTTGAAGTGATTTCGAGTTTTTTGAAGTGATTTCTTGCCTTTTTGCACCTTTTTTACGATGTTTTTGAAACCTTTACTTCGAGCCTTTTTGAACATTATGTCAAGCCTTTTTGAACTGTTATCGAGCCTTTTACAACTGTTATCAAACCTTTTTCAACCTTTTATTTCGAGCCTTTTTGAACTGTAATCGAGCCTTTTTGAACTGTTATTCGAGCCTTTTTGTTCGAGCCTTTTCAAACATTACCCGAGCCTTTTAATGAAGTGTTTGTGTCTTTTCACAAACTACTCGAGCCTTTTGATACACTACCCGAGTCTTTTACTGAAGTGTTCGAGCATTTTGATACATTATCCGAGCATTTTCATACACTGCCCAAGCCTTTTTGTTTGAGCCTTTTTATGAATTCATATGTTTTTTTTTCTGTGAATGCAGATGAGGAATCAACTAAAGAAATCGCTTAAAACCCCAGTGGGATAATGGTTCAAGGGAAAAATTATATGGCATGACCATTTCGATGACCTGGTTGATATCGACAACACACTTAATAGTGTACCTGAACATTTGAGGATCGAAGACCGACGTCGGTATACTAAGTCGTGTTTTGGTCATTTCCTAAAGATGCATCGTGAGATTCATTTTTCGGCTAGGATTGTCCATCGGCTGCTTTTGCCAAAGTTGCATCACGATGGGCCGGAAGATGAGATGAGATTTTTGTTAGGTAAGCATTCGGTCCGGTTCTCGAAGGTTGAGTTCTGTCTAATCATTGGTTTGAAGTTCAGAGTCATTCCCGACACGGCAAGGTATGACATGGTAGAGAATGACATACACGAGCGGTAATTCCAGGGTAGAGACATCGAGTTTGAAGAGTTGAGAGCGGAAACAAACCCTACTAACACTCCGTTGATTCGCGCACGAAAACCGGATTATTAGGCTTCAAATACGATAATCGACTTCGCGCACGAAGGATAATGTAATTGGATAGTTGAGAAACATCTCTGAATTTTATTTAATCAAAAGCTGTCTTTCAAACCCTAATACAATCTACTTAAATAGAATTGCAAAACTTAACTAAAAAGAAAATCCTAAACAAAAGGAAAAGAATCCTAAATGAAAAAGAAATCAAATCTCCTAAAAATCAAAAGAATCCTAAAACATTAAAAACCTATCTAAAAAGGAAATTAGATTTGATTTAAAATTCAAATCATAAAATAATTAATAACCTAATTACATATAAACTAAAAGGAAATAAAATAACATGTATTAATTACAAGAATATTTTTAAAATAAAAAGTCTTCAAGAAAATCTCCAATAATATCTCCTGCATCACCTTGTTTGTGTGGAGCCTAACTCAAACCCCGTGGTTGATAGTTAAGCTCCGCCGCCACCGGTTAGAGTTCCTGGCCAAATAGTATAAGGACAGTTGTTTTTTATGCTGATGGTGGCCATGTGAACCCCTACAATATCGATTGTTAAGCAAAATAATGGTTATTGCATGTATTATTTACAATCATTAAAACTTGGCTCAATAATAACATATATATGAGATAGGCGAGTATATATATATACAACAGTACTGAAATTGTAATTTACCAGACAAGGCAAAGGTTAGGCAAATATGACTTGAGAATTCATCGTGGTATCAATGTTGATTTCCTTTGCAATATATGAAATTATTTGATAAAGCTGTAAAGTGTTTAGTTTAAATGAGGAGAGGTATTTTCAAGTTGAAGCCTGATGCAAAACTAGGGATGTCAAAGCCCATCCGTCCCGTTAGGGACAGGTTTAGGCCTATCATTTATGTTGTGGTTTGGGGTCAGTATTTTCCCTCTTTTTTTTTTTTTCCCTCCCACAGTCCCACTAACATAATTTTCCCTCTCTTTTGTTCCTCTCTTTTTCCCTCCATTGAAACACTACTTCATTCCAGATCATTATATATAATATGTCCCACGCTATTATTTTCATATTATTCAATAATTTTGATATAATCTTTATCATAAGAGTCATTAAAAAAAATACATTAACAAGATGGGAATGGTATGAGGTAAAAAACCGATCCCTTAATAAGGAACCTTTGTACTCACACCGTTTATTTTAAGGTGGGTATTCATCAGAGATAATATTTCGCCAACAACTCTGCATCATCATGTATTGATGTCCCTGCTGCTGTCGTCCAAACGTTGCCGTCAATTTTGTAACGGCGTGTTAGTTACTTCGACTAGGTTTTTCCCACTATGTTCAGACTTGCATATTTGTATGATTTTTTTTTTTCTTGAACTGATTATTATTATGTAATGTATATATATATTATATTATAATATAATATATATAATGTTATATATTATAATAATAATATATAATATTATATATAAATATAATATATATAATTTTATATTTTAGTATTATTATCCATAATATATCATGTTATTATGAATGTTTTATAATTATGGGTATTTTGGTCAAAATACAGTTAACTTCATTCCATTCCATTGTTAACCAAACAAAATAATACTGATTTAGAGACTAATTCTAAAGTTCCAACCAAACAAAAACCTCAGTTTTCCTTTCCTTTCTATTCCCATTCTCATTCCTATTCTCATTCCGCTTATCATTCCACCGTATAACCAAACGTGACAAAAATGTTCAAAATCTAATTGATTCTAAAAATCATCTCTTAGACATTTATTCAAACACTTTAAGCTCATAAATTGACTATAGAAATAGACTCGCATATATATTTTTTTTTTTTTATAAATCATAACTTGAAATTCAAACTCATAAAACATCGATTTAAACTAAACATTCATTGGCACAATGCATAATTAGAAAAAAGAAATTAACAGTAAAATTAAAAAATACAAATTCTAAGCCCCACAAACCCACGTACTTCCATAAAGGAACACACATCGACCATACATACAATAAATTACAAAACCCAAACAATAAATTCATCAAAAATCCAAATACAAACCGTTAATTAAAAATGAGAGGAGGACAAAAAAAAAAAAAAAAAAATCAAAAGATACTAATATAATCAAAAGTCAAAACCCATACTTTTGGAAGTCCAATCTTAGTAATTGAAAGAGTAACAAAGATGATTTTGCCTTGGACGATCAAATACGAGATTCTTTGGTCAATTTTTCCTTTTTCTTTCCGTTTGGGGATTCTAGAAAGAATTAGGGGAATTTGGAGTGTGCATTACGGTCATAGGAGGGAAAAGCAAACTATTAGGCACCTATTCTAAATATATAAATTATTCTTCTATTCCTTGATTTTTTAATTATATATTATTAGGGTATGACGGTCTTAAATAATCAATATACCATGATGGCTTATAAATGACAATACCCCTTGATGGCTTAATTATGTGTCATTAGCACTTGACATTTTAAAAACCATCACATAATCTTGTCAGATAAAAAAAAATATCATTAATAAGTGTTATAAAACAGCTTTTTTCTAGTAGAGTGTGTTTGGTTTGATGGAATATATATGAGAGAAAAGAAATAATAAGTTAATAAAGAATGAAAATGAAACTGTTTAAAGGTTGTTATTTGGATGGTTATAAATAGAAATGAAAGGAAAGGAGGCCAATTTTATTTGGAGGAAAGAATTAAATAAATACATTTTATTCTATTTACAAAAATACTTTTCTATCAACAATATAAATAGCCAATAGCAGCAATACAAATCTTATTTGTAGCTGAACACAACATTATTTATTTGACTCTACTGCAGCGGCATTACAATAAATTATAATATAATATAATATAATATAATAAAGTGATATTTTCTACTATTTCCATATATAATAAAAGCCTAACAACATCATCCATGAAATTAAATACAACCCAAACAAATTAATTGCAATGATTCAAGCCATGACACCAAAATAATAATAATAATAATAATAATAATAAGAAGAAGAAGAAGTTCATATGATAAACAGGGCATGAGAAGTTCATATGCTAAACAGGGCATGAAATTACAAAGCAAACATGCGGAAGAAGAAGAAGAAGAAGAAAAGAAGAAGAAGAAGAAGAAGTTCATATGCTAAACAGGGCATGAGAAGTTCATATGCTAAACAGGGCATGAAATTACAAAGTAAACATGCGGAAGAAGAAGAAGAAGAAGAAGTTCATATACTAAACAGGGCATGAAATTACAATGCCAACATGCGGAGATTAGCTCCAGACATAGCACCCAATGTTAACGTGTTTTTTTAGTTGAAAAACATCGCACCCATTAATTTGGAGTGAAAGAGGGGGGGGAGTCTAATGGGTCGTCCTGAAATTGAATCATTATTTGTAAAAGACTGAGGCTAGACCACGTTAGTGGTGGTCGTGGTGGAGGCGTGGAGCTTCCAATTAATCCCACCATGCAAGTGGCATGACTATATGGCAAATTTATCTTCTATTTCAAAAATAAGTTGAAAGATACATAAATAAAAGTATACAACTCTTATTGTTGGTCTTGTTTTGATTAAAAGATCATTAAAATGCCGGTTTTTTTTTAATGAATTGTTTGCCCACTCAATAATACACTAAAAGATCGAAAAATTTATTTTTCTTATAATTATTTTTTAGTGAGGTCAAATCTGAAAAAATATTTTAGGACCGAAATTACATAATATTGTGGAACTGATTCTACAACATTATTTAACTAAACGTCTAGTTTCGTAACATTATAGAACCGGTTCTATAAAAATACGTAACTTTGGTCATAAAATTTATTTTCTGGACCGACCTGATCAAAGACGAACTATAGTCTATTTATGTGTGTAGTTTTCTCCACGAGATCTCTTATTTTAACTCAAAGTGACCGAGAACATTAATGAAATTTATCGATTATAATAAATTTTGATATGATTATTTATTTATTTTTTGAAAAAAGGGAAATTCATTAAAGGTATTTCTGTCAAAAAAAATTTAAAAAAGTTGACGAAAACAATAATTTTTTTGGAAATTGATAAATTTAAATTCCATAAAATTTTATGACTTTAAAAAAAAAAAAAAAAAAAATCCCCCAGTTTAAGTTTTTAACCAAGATCTTTTATACGACATATATAGACATCTCTTGTAATGATTAACAAAGAAGATGTATATGTAAATTAGTCAAGATTTTTTTCGACTATAAATTTTATAGCGACATAAAGATATATAATTTGAACCTAAAACTTTATTGATGTGGTTGTGACAAATTATTTACGGAGTTGTATCGCTTCAACCTTTTCATTTAACTAGATTATATGGACTGCTCAATGTGACTCGATGAAGAGTGTTCATTCAATATGTTAATGTACCTTGTTTCGACTTATCATACGTACCGATGGTATAAAAAAACAAGAATAATGTTACAAATCACACCTAAAATCCCACATTTTTCATCCTAACACATATGACATGTAAGGTATGAAATTATGAGTATATACACATTAATGATGCTTTATCTCACTACAACATGTATCCGTTAACCATTTGACATTTCAAATGCCACATATGATTAATGATGTTTTATCTCACCAACCACATGTATCCACTAATCAATTGACATTTCAAGTGCCACATATGTTGGGATGAAAAAAGTATAATTTTAGGTGGGATATGTAGAATTACTAAAAATACAAACCTGATTATATATATATAGAACTTTCTTTTCTTTTATTTCTGAAGTTATAATTATCATCTCAAACATAAATTTTTGACAACATTTATTCACTTATCTTCCGTAAGGATCGGACTTATTTATCTCTAAATTAAACATGTGGTTCTACATAATCACTTTCATGGACAGAAAGTAATAGCGTAGTTAGCCCCACCAGTGCAAGAAAAAGTGCTACTGCGATCATCATAAGCATAACTGTAAGCCTGAGGGCACTGGTCCTCGAAAAACTTCGAGTAGTTTGTCGGTGGGCATGTTTCAGGAGTATTAAAATTCTCAGTGCAACAGTACTGCGGCTGATTGAACGCGGCACATGCACTCTTACAGCCTATTGTACTCCCATCCGACCCTTTCACAGCCAGCTCTGACCGGCACACGCTGTTCACTTTGGCTGAACAGCTTGAGGTAATGCAAGTAGTACCAGAGCCGCCTTGTGGGGTTACAGAAACTGGCAAATTAAAGCCATCAACAAGGCTAAGATCGTAGAAATCTTGTCCATTATTTGCTGCAATAGTGAATTCTACAAGGGATGCTGGTGGGGCTCCGGTTTGGCCGTTGCATGTGACCTGGCCTGAGCCACAGTCTGCAGTTTGACAAGTGAACCTTCCAGAGGCATCTGTGGAGCATTGTGTTCGGGCCCAAATACGGCCAGCTGTCCATGGGGAACCAACATCGATTGATCTTGTTTGTGTGGAGCCTAACTCAAACCCCGTGGTTGATACTTGAGCTCCGCCGCCACCGGTTTGAGTTGCTGGCCAAATAGTGTAAGGACAGTTGTTTTTGATGCTGATGGTGGCCATGTGAGCCCCTGCAATATCGATTGTTGAGCAAAACGTTATATATTACAGCAAATCAATATCTTGTTTACCATCAAATTATTAATGCATGTATTGTCATATACAATAACGGTTAAGTTGCTGTATTGAAAACTAGACATTTGATTTTAATCTAGGGGTCCACAAAATTCAAAGGTTTAAAAATATATATATTTCATTTTGATAACTACCAATACAGATACTGTATTGTTGTAGCTAAACCCTGTACTTGGTGATGAGATTATCAGGAATAGAGTAGTTGGAGTACATGCATGATGCATGCATATGGAGTACATGCATGATGCATGCATACATAAAATCCAAAACAAATATATTAGATTGACGAGAAACTAGATAAAATATAGAAATTGTAATTTACCAGAGACGAAGAGCGTCAAGGTAAGGCAAAATATGACTCGAGTATTCATCATATTTGGAAATTAACAATGCTTTGATTTCTTTTGCGATATGTAAAACTATTTGATGAAGTAGCTGTGAAGTGTATGTTTAGTTAAAATGAGGGGAGGTATTTATAGGCTTGGGTGTGATACAAATTCAACAAGTTTTAGGCACGGCATTTGTCTTTACATCTGGAAGTGTGGAATAAATTAACAAGTACATGAACCGGTCAAAACGCTGCAATCAATGGAATAATACCGCGTTGGTTCCACTTCCACGCCAGTGGCGGAACGAGGGCTCCCACCCTAGCTTTTTGAAAAAAAAACGAGTTTTTTTTATTAGTTTTAAATATATCTTAATTAATTCTAATTTCTAAGTATATCCTAATCTAATTTCAATTCTGACTTAATTTTCAATATATTTCTTTATTTTAATAACAACCAAATAACTTGAAAACATATATCAAATTAATTAAAGTCTATTGTATTTTCTTAACCAAGTGAACTATTAAATTGATAAATATTAACCCTTTACCGACTCAAAAATCAAATTGGGAAATTTTGACCCTTTAACAACACATCAAAAGTAGTAGATTTACCATATAAATTAACTTCCAAGTCTCTAGGAATTTCAATTTATGAGTTTTCATAGCTTTTGAATTTGTAGAGGTATACAGACTTCGGGGATAAGAAAATGTCTTTGCACAACGCGATGGATGACAAGTTTCTTGAGAATTCTATGATTGTTTATATTAAAAGAGAACCTATTTTTACAATTGATTCGGATTCGGTAATAGATGTTTTTTGTCTCTTTGAAGCCTAAAAAGTCAAAATTTAAGTAGAATCTTATTGTATTTACATTTCATGCATATTTACTTTTTTTTTTTTCTTATGTTTTTTTTTTGTTGTTAGAATATGTATTTGAAAGTAAGACTCGTTATGTCTCCTGGCTAGGTATACTTTTTTATTTTAACTAATAAAAATTCTCTCATACCATCGACATTCGCTATCAAAATGATTATTTTTATTATACAGTATAATCTTTCATCTATATGAAATTATCCACAGCCCACCCGGAGAAGAGGCTGAAGCTTGGGTGGCAAAATTGGCACGTGGTTGTTCACGTGGCTGCCATTGTCGAGGAGGGTAGTTAGGTTGAGAACGATTATTCAAGGTGGCCATTGTGAACATCGAACAGTGCTTGGCTGTGTGACCCTGTTTACCACATAGTTGACAGAAGCCGCGGTAGGACCGAGGTTTATTTTGAGGCTGTCGAATATTGTTGGTTGAGGACTGAATCTCAGTCGGCCTGATGTTGTTGCCTAAGCTGCTGCCGTTGGTCTGATTGGAGTTGCGGTTGAACCGTGTGTGGCTGGTGGAGTGGTTTCCAGAGGAAGATTTGTTAGAGTAGTTAGCCGTGATAGGGAACCTTTGAGTCTTAACAGCATCTTGTTTCATTATGGCCTCAACATTAATCAATTTCTCATGAAGTTCTTCAAAAGATATTGAGGTTTCATGAGCTCGAACAATAGACGATATGTCTTTGTACTCCTCACCTAGACCATTTAGAATTTTCACAGTGAGGTCTTCAGAGTTCTCTAGAGCATTTAGCATCGCTAACTCATCAGCCACACTTTTGATGTGTTACATGTATTCCGTAATGGATTGAGTTCCCTTCATGACACTGGTAAGAATTCCTTTGAGATGCATGATGTGACCTCTGAAGGGTTTTACATAAGTGTTGGCGAGTGTGGTCCATGCATCGCGAGAGGTTTGAGTGGAAGCAATGAATGGTATGATGGATGAGGAAATAGATCCAAAGATGGCATTTAGAAGTAGCTGGTCCTGTCGGGTCCATATGTGATGAGCAGGGTTTGGAGTAGCAACATCATCTACCGTTAAAGTTGCTGATGGGCATGGATTCTGACCATCTAAGATTAATGAACTGAATGTACAAGTATATATATGTATTGCACTACACAACAGGTCGTGCATCACAATCATAGAGATGTTAATCTCCTACTCCTACGTTGATAAGTGCTAAAAGATAAATACAACAGTAAAAGATAATAACAACATGTGCAGTAGAATTATATGGTTTTGATTAAGTATATATTATTAGAGTTTATGATAGATTGAGTGTTCAACTTATGGGTGTAGAAAGTAAATTTAATTTTCAATTATAAAGCTATATATTTTAAGTAATTAAATGTAAGGGTATTTTAAAAATAAAAAAGTTGTATTAAAACATGAGTGTATGAAGATATTTTATAGGTGGCAATAGAGCCAACCTATGGAAAACTTCGTTGTTATCATTAATACATATATATATATATATTTATATTATCCTGGGTTCGGTTACATATTTTAAAATGATATAAAATATGATTAAATAAATATAAGTTATTATAAAGACAAAAAATATATTTAGATGACGAGATGATGTTGGTCTGGTGGTATACGGTTAGTATATCCTTTACGCCAACACCACAAGATTCTGGGTTCGAGTCTTCCCCCTTCCCAAAAAAAAAAAAAAAAAACCCTGAATTTATGTAATACTATATATATATACATATAGTGATTGATCCCTTACGTTAATTTCGGTAAAGATCTTGATGAAATCATATTGATTTTTATAAATTTTGATCTGAATTTTTTGTAAATGATAAGTTTAATGAAACCTACTTAGGAATAAAATTTGAGAATTTTTCAAGCATTAGAACTATTTATCCTGATTTTGTTAAACATGAAGGCATTGAAAAATGGGAGAAATATAAGAAAAAATTTATTAAATAAATATAGTACTTGAAAAATTCTAAAACTTTATTCATATGTAGATTTCATTAAACTTATTATCCACACAAAAAAATAAAATCAAAATTCATAATATATATATATATATATATATATATATGAATATATATATATATATATATTATAAGAATGTAAGACCCTTAAGAAGTTTTTAATTAATTGGTTTTGGGTTGCTCTTAATAATAATAAGAGTAATACTTACAACTCAAAAAATTAACTTAAAATTTAACCTAAATGATGTGGTAAATGAGTTGTCATCACCACACATATCATGGGGTGTTGTTGTAAATGATATGGCAAAGACAAATCACTTTTCACATCATATGAGTTGGTTTTTGGACTAAATTTTTAGGTTGACAAGAATTAGTATAATAATTAATGACAAAAAAAGAAATAAAACTCTAAACAAAGGAATTTTATGGAGTCTCTCGCGGTCACCCTCCAATGGGAGTGTCTTCCAAGTCCCAATTTTTTCTTTCCTCTCCCCAAAGTATTACGTTTAACATCAAATGGAGGTTCAGGTGACAAAGACCAAATCGTAAAGGGAAGTTTAGAATTGATAACGTTCCATCCATAACCTTTTATTGTTAAGATTCAGAGTTCTTAAAAAATTGATAATTTTTTATTTAAAGTACTATACTATTATATAAATTCGGGATTTTTTTTGGAATTAATGACTTGAACCCACAACTTCATAGTGCAGGTGCGAAGGGTCTTATCACTAGACCAACTTCATCTCATCAAAAATTAAGGATTTAACACTGCATTTAAACTTTAAAGTTAAAATGTCCATGTCTGATTTGATAAGAGCTTAATTATAATTATGCTACATCCTAAATTGGCACAAACCATATTGTTGCATACTTGCATCACCGTATCATATAAGGATGACCAATTTTGTGTCTACCATATGCATCGATCGCATTTAAAGTTATAATATATTAAGTTTGATCAACGGAGGAGATCATATGATCCTCAATCATGTATAATCACAATTTATACACACGTACAAGAAACTCTTACTATATATTACTATGACAAATCAGGTCATGACTGATGACTCATGAGTCGACTGTGCCCTTGAGCTTCCGCTGATAGCGGGCAGAGGAAGATAAATGAAGAAAATTAATTAGTTGTTGGAAAATATAGAGACAGCGAGAGAGACATGAGTGTACAGTGTACGTATAGTTTTATTAATATATTCAACTCATACGACTAAAGTATTTATTTACTTCTTTTATGATGAAATCTTCGTAGAAGACAACATGAACGTTCCTTTTGTTAAATTTCCGTGTATTTACTTGTTTATGAGAAATTTCCGTGTATATATAAAATTTCATACGACATCTTATCAGTAGTTTGCGAGTGAATTGCATACGTTTCACTCCAAATTAATGTTAACCTAGACGAATTCAACCTTTTCAACTTTGATTATAAGGATTCAAAATAAGATTTTTCGATACAATTTCAACTAAGACACATTCATGGTGGAGCCGTAATTAAGAGTATACGTGATTCAATCTATTAGCAGGAGAAAATTTTGTTCTTTTATTAATGTTATTGCCTGGTCGGCTAGTCTAAGTTAAGACCTTGACATTTCAAACAACTCCACAAGAAATTTAGTAATTTCACACGAGACATGCATGCAAGTCCGGTGGTGGACCCAGAAATTTTATCTAGATGGGACATTTGAACAAAATAATAATTATATTATAAAAAATATTAAAAATTAAGATTATAAATAAGTTTTTTTTAAAAAAAAAAAACAAAAGTTGAGGTTTTTACATAAAGAAAATTTGATGATATAATGAAGTTTATATAAAGTAAAACAAATAGAACACATATTCAAAATGAACTAAATAATCTTACGTTAAAAAAAAATAAAAGTAAAAACACAATATTAAAAATTAAATAATAGCAAGAAAAAAAAAACATAAACAATAAAATTTCAATATTTATTCTTCTTAAAGTAATAAATTACGATATAATTTTATAATAAGAAATTTTGTTTTATATTTATAATGAATTCACTTTAAATTTATACAAAAATAATTGATTAATAAATATTACTAGACATATTTTTTATTTTTTTTATTCTTCTAATTATTGGTAAATTATTGTTTTATTGACTCGAAATAAATTAAAACTATAAAATAAAGAAAAATATTAAGGATAAAATAAAATGAATCATAATAATAAATGGACTATTTTAATATAATAAATTAAAATTTTTTATTTTAGAGTTTCTTGATTGGAAACTAAAACTGTTAGAAATAATAAAAGATCAAAAAAATAATAGATAATTTAACATAAAATAAATTGAATTAAGTAATCATAAATTGAAAGTAGCTAAAAAGTTGACAATAACAAAAAAAATAAAATAAATTGTTTTGTTTCAGAATAAGATGAAAGTTTGAGAAAGAAATTTGAAAAGATGGTAAAATAAAAAAGGCATAAAAAATTATTAAAATTACATGAAAAAATTAAATTTGTAAAAAGGGATATTCATTTTCTTTGAAAAATGTAAACGGTGGGACTTAACCACTACCACCAATACAAAAGGAAATAGAATACCATTTTCACTAAGAATTGTTTCACAATTATTATGGTTATTTATTATATATATATAATTGAAAGCAAAATAATTTTTTTTAATAAATTTTGAGGTAACGCACGGACCCCACCTGGCCTTAAGGTGGGTCCGGCCCTTGATGCAACTTGTTTCATAGGCTAGTCATAGCAAATATACATATTGAGTGGGGCGAAGTAATTAATACAACGGTTTAATTAGGTTCCAGTAATTCTAGATTGCAACTTGCATCACAACCTATATATGATATGAGATTCGATAAATGAATACATATTAATAATTACTTTTATTTAATTCACTTGTCAATTACGGCATGTCATGTAAGTCCAACTGTCACTATAACATGTGATCAAGGTGGATTAGAAATCCATTACTCGGTAAGATATGTGAAAATCAACGTTAGGCTAGATTTAAGATCCCTAAGGGTTCAAAAAAATTTTGTCACTATTTCAGCCTGTTTTGTAAGAATATCACTGGTTTACTAATTTAAGTTAGACACCTATTTAGATGACTAGACAAAAATACCCTTATTTTGTCTGTTTGTGTCTTTTCAAACGTGGAGAAAAAAAAGTTGTGAGAGAGAGAACAGTGGAGAGAGAAAGCATCGTTGCAAGTGATCCGACTGTAAATCTCACGGCGAACTCACCGACGGTGACGCTACAATCCTGAAGTCGACAAGAACCTGCAACTGACAGTGTTTATGTTTCAATTTTGTTTTTGTTCTTGAAAGTGTTTATGTTTAAAAAGTTGTTCGAGCCTTTTGAAACACTCTCCGAGCCTTTTGAAACGTTGTTCGAGCCTTTTGAAACACTTTTCGAGCCTTTTGAAACGTTGTTTGAGCATTTTGAAACACTCTTCGAGCCTTTTAAAACGTTATTCGAGCCTTTTAAAACGTTGTTCGAGCCTTTTTTGTTGGAATATGAATATGTTTGAAAAGTCTTGGATAGAGCTTAGAAAGGCTCGGGCAGTTCATTAAAAGGCTCGGAGAACAATTGAAAATGGCTCGAAGGTTCAATATTAACAAAAAAAATATGATTGTTGAAAAAGCTTAGAGACAAAATGAAAAGGCTCGGAGACTATTTACAAAGTCTTGAAGACATTGTTAACAGGTTTGGAGACTATTTACTTGGAGACTAAATGAAAAGGCTCGAGCATTTTGAATTGTTCCTCAAGCCTTTTTAATTAGTTTCTGAGACTTTGTAAATAGTCTCTGAGCATTTACATTTTGTCGCCAGACCTTTTCAATTTGATTCAAAATTCACAAAATGCGTCTATGTAGCGCCACAAAATTAATTATCCAATGAAGATGAATTGATAATGTTATGGTGTTCAACCTCCATTAAAGGTCTATTATAGAGGAAGATGGAAAAAAAAAAAAAATCTCAGAAAACTTCAAAGTAAGAAAGATAATATTTAAAATAACGGCATTTTTTGAAATCACTTACTTTAGTGCCTTTTAAACTTAAATTATTACAATGGTGACTTTGTCACCAAATCAGTTTACAAATGTGAGATTTTCCACCAATTCCACCTAGTATTGTTAGGGCATGCATTATTGTGACATTATAACGAGACTTATACATGCTTATCCTAAATTCCAAACGTAGGTTGACTAAACCTATCTAATGTTTGGGGCTACCACTAGATTAGATAGTCCAATCCAATGACCCTATTTTATTGTTTTCATAATCCTGCCTGGGCGGGATTATGCAAACTCACAAAAATTGGTGGGTTTGTATTTAATCCTATGGCAAGATTATGTTTATTTTAGTATTTTTAAAAACAATTTAATAATAAATAAATGTAAGAAATTAAAAATACTTAAATTTGTTTAAAAACAAAATAATTAAAATTAATTTTAAATATTGTTAAGTTAATAATATATATATATATATATATGTGAATATTTATTTTATCGAAAAAATTATTTCAATAATTTGTTATTCAATTTTCATTCGATTACTAGGGATTGAGATTATTTCAATTCTAATTCATCTTACTGGATTGAAGAATGTAAACTCGTTGGGCCTACTGTAATTCCACCAATATTGTTTTTAAAAAATTGTTTTATTAAATAAACAAATTATAAAATTGACAAATATTTAAATTTATTTAAAAATAATATAAATCTATATTTTAAAAATATTTTGGATATTGTTACTTTAATAATATATAAATTAAAACATTTATTTTCATCAAAAAAAAAATTCAATAATTTATTATTTAATTTCAAAATATTATCATATTTAAAATATTATTATATTTAGTCTAATCTCATATTTCACCATACAACCCAGAGTATTAATTCAGTCTAGTCCTATGTTTCTTCAAACACATCATAGTATTAATTTAGTCCAGTCTATTTCAATTCCATCTAATCCTTGTCTCATCTCAATCAAATCCAATCCAACATATCAAATAGAGCCTATATATATTAATTCTGTGAAGAACGTGAACTTAACAAAAATCAATCTTTTCTCTTGAATTTAATTAAATGCACATAGAAGCCATGAATTTCTAACTCTTTGCTTTTGCTTCAGGCAAGCTTCTAAGGGAAGTTAATTTCACTGTCATTCTTTTGACCTAAAATGCCCAATCCTAAGTTTTAGGAATCAAACTTGGGGTACCCATCAAGCGATATCTACTCCACAATATGGAAGTAAAAGCTACACATAATGCTCATAAAATACGTATGGTGTCACCGAAAACTCCACATACATATTTATAAAATGTATATGATGTTAGTGCTGGCAAAATGAGCCGGGCCTCGGCAGGCCTCCCAACCTGGCCTGTTTCGTAATCGGGCCCGAGCCAGCCCGCAAGCTTAACTGGCCAGGCCCAAGCCCGTTAAACTAGTGGGCCAGGTTGGGCCTCCAATGGAGATGTATTGGGCCGGGCCCGGTAAGGCCCGCGGCCCATAAAAAATTTTCAACTTTCAAAATTTTGAATTTTATTTTCAAAATTTAAATTGAGGGGTGGCTTTTGTAATTAGCTAGGTGACTGTAGGGGGAGAAAAAAAATATCCAAAACTTTTAAAAATTACAAAATTTTTTAAATCTTTTACAATTTTTTCCAATTATACCCTTACCTCACTTTTTCCTATAAATACCCCCATCACCCTCACCTCATTCTCTACATTTTCTCTACTTCCCTACTCTCTTATTCTCTCTATTCTCTACAATCTTTAATATCTCTCACTCAGTCTTCCAATCATTTTGTAATTTATTTTATTTATTTAATATATTATTTATATACTAATATACTATACACTATACATTATATATTATATATTTACATATCTCCCACTCTCTGGCTAGTATTTACATATTCTAAGGCTCTTACTCTAAGGTATTGTCTTGTTTATTTTTTTTTAATTAATTTTCATTGGTTATTTAATTATTAACTATTATTAATATGTCTATAACTAATGTTATTATCTGTTATGTTGTTAGATATCCAATTGATTAATTAATTCAACACTCTCAACTCTCAAGCCTCCAATTTAAGGTTAGTATGTCTACTACTCTCTAATTTTGTTATTAATAACTTTTTATATAGTAATTATTATTATTTAGTATTTAGTGATTAGTATGTGTGTAGTTAATATTGTTGTTAGTAATATCTTAATTTTTTTTTTTGTGAGTTTAACAACAAAATAATAATTACAAAAAATAATTCCTAATTTTTTTCAAAATTTTCGAAATTATTATTATTAGAAAGATTATGTTTATTTCTTTGTAGAGTTTAAGAAGAAAATAATAATTTAGAAAAATTAATTCCGAATTTTTAAAATATTTTTGAAATTAATAATATATTCGAATTATTATGTTAATTTTTTTTTTTTTTTATAGAGTTGAAGAAATAAGAAGAAAATAAATTTTTGAAAAAATAATTCTGAATGTTTTAAATTTTTTTTAAATTAATAATATATTAGAATGATTTTTTTGTAGAGTTGAAGAAATAAGAAGAAAATTAAAAAAAATTTGAAAAATTAATTCCGAATTTAATTTTTTTTAAAAAATTAATAATATATTAGAATGATTTTTTTGTAGAGTTGAAGAAATAAATAAAAATAATAATAATTTAGAAAAATTAATTTTTAATTTTTAATTTTTTTTATTGAAATTAATAATATATTGGAATGATTATGTTAATGTTTGTTTTTGTAGAGTTGAAGAAATAAGAAGAAAATAAAATTTTTGAAAAATTAATTCCGAATTTTTAAATTTTTTTTTGAAATTAATAATATATTAGAATGATTATGTTATGTTTATGTTTTATTGTGTAGTTGAAGAAATAAGAAGAAAATAATAATTTAGAAAAATTAATTCATAATTATTTTAAATTTTTTTGAAATTAATAATATATTAGAATGATTTTTTTTGTAGAGTTTAAGAAATAAGAAGAAAATAAAAAATTTGAAAAATTAATTCCGAATTTTAAATTTCTTTTTTGAAATTAATAATATATTAGAATCATTTTTTTGTAGAGTTGGAGAAATAAGAAGAAAATAAAAAATTAGAAAAATTAATTCCAAATTTTTAATTTTTTTTAAATTAATAATATATTAGAATGATTATGTTAATAATTATATTAGAATGATTATGTTAATGATTCCAAATGATTTGTAGAGTTGAAGAAATAAGAAGAAAATAATAATTTAGAAAAAATAATTCCAAAATTTTTTAAATTTTTTTTGAAATTAATAATATTTTAGAATTAATATGAGTATGTTTATTTTTTTTTTTTGTAGAGTTTAAGAAATAAGAAATAATAATAATAATTTAGAAAAATATATCAATGATTATGTTTTATTTTGGCATCATAATCATGTCTCGAAACCAAAGATGTGCATCATAATTTTTGATATTATGATGTCAACTTTGAAAATTAATAAAATTTTCAAAGTTGGCATCATAATATCAAATATTAAGTTTGCGCACTTATAGTTTGCAATTTGCATACTGAGTACTCTGTCTACAAAATTCTCAAAGTTACGAGTCCTACCGTTGAAAAATATGGACGTTCGTTTACGATCTTAATTTTGATGATTATGATTATGATTATAAACTTGGTACCGACAAGTCACTTTAAGAATTTAGTGGATAGAGTACTCGGTATTTGGCAATGCAAATTTTGATGAATATTTATGTGTCAGTAGACACTATGTAGACGTCGAATGGATTTTACAAAAAAAGCTCATTGGTTTTCGTGTCATGGATTGTTCACACACTGCATAAAATATTTATGATATTATTATGTCCGTTATACAAGATTATGGCATTCAAAACCTCATCATGTCAATTACTTTGGATAATGCATCTGCTAACTCCAAAGCTATAGAATTTTTCATTAATTCTAGAATCCCTAATATTGTGGGAAAATTTTTCCACGCCCGTTGTGCATGTCACATTATAAATTTGATTGTAAAATCAGGTTTTAAGCAGGTGGAAAGTCAAATCGACAATATTAGAGGGGCTTTGGGTTGGATTATGGCATCTAACCAAAGAATTGCTGAGTTTGCTAGAAATTGTACATCAAAGGACCTAATACCCCGTAAATTCAAAACAGATATGCTGGTAAGGTGGAACTCAACATATTTAATGTTGAAATCCGCTTTACCATATGTTTCACAAATTGCTAATTTTTATAACCTGAACACCACCAACGACATCGGATGTGAAAAACTCATGGATGGTGATGGTATGTGGCCAATTTTTCTGTTGAATTTTTAAAAGTTTTTTATGATGCTACTGTGGAACTTTCCAGGATTTATTACCCCACATCTCCTCTTGCACTTCATAAACTTTATGACATGGCTGATGTACTTAAACAATATAGTGAAAATGTGATGGTAGCTTCCGCTGTTGTTGCTATGCAAAAAATTTTTGAAAAATATTGGGGGAAAATTCCTCTTTTGTATGCCCTTGGTATTATTATAGATCTTAGGTTCAGATTTAATGCTTTAAAAGTTTTTTCCAAAGAATTAGGTGAGTCTTTAGGATTAAGTGAAACGGATATTGTTGAACATCTTAGTACATTGAAATCCCAAATGTTCAAGATTTTTTATATTTATAAGAACAGGTACAGCCACGGAACAGCAAAACTGACGCCTCCTCAGCAACAAACCCAACAACAATCGAAGCTCATGAAAATTTTTTTTAACAAGGCCACAACTTCTCGCGCTTCAAGAAGTTCGAGTCTGAGTCAAAGTCAAGGTCAACAACAACACGCGGAGCTGAACAGATATCTAACTACGGAGTACTCCATCACGGAGAATGATGACTTCACAACCAATGATCTTCTGAAATGGTGGCACGGCAAGAGAAACAGCTTCCCCATTTTATCGAGATTAGCATGTGACGTCCTTGCTATCCTAGTTTTAACAGTTTTATCGGAGTAGGTGTTCAGCATGGCCAGACGAATACTAGAAGAAAGAAGATGTTCATTGGCCCATGATGCAGTGGAAGCTTTGACATGCCTTAAGGATTGGCAAAATGCAAGATTCAAACGACAACATCAACTTGAAACCGAAGAACTTATGGACGACTTCTCTAACATGACCATCGAAAAGAGTTCCGGTAGCAACCAGCCGGCGAGCTGATGTAATTGTAAATACTTGAATTTATTTTTGTCCGATTGCACTCTTTTTCCCTTACCAAGTTTTTATCCCATTGGGTTTTTCTTGGTAAGGTTTTTAACGAGGCAATCATGATTTGTAATAAATACATTTCACCACAAATTTAATACGAAATTACAAATATATTATTGATCGAAAACTTAAGTGTTGTATGAAATGAATAATGTTACATTTCATATTAAAACTATTACATTAATAATTACACAAAATTATTACAATGTATGAAAAATAATATTGTATGGAAAAAAAATTCAAAGCCCGTTGGGCCGGCCCGGCCTGCCCCTACATCGGCCTTGGGCCGAGGCCGGGCACCCATTTTCCCTCAACAGGCCGGCCCTGCCCCACTTATTTCCCTTACCAGGCCGGGCTTGGCCTGGCCAGTTTTCCAAACGGGCCTAACCGCCCGGACCGGCCCGTTTTGCCACCACTATATGATGTCATACCACTTGAATTAAGAGAAAATGTGATAAGGTCAAATGTATTGAAACATAACAATATTTTATATTTTATATATTACTTTACTAAGGCAATATATATTATCCATAAGTGAAATTACACTTATTTTAAGTTTAATAACAAATAAAAATGTCTTAAGAAATTGAGACTACATCATTAAGAAATTAAAGATTTTATCAACAATTAAAATCAATTTGATATAATTCGGTGTTTAAATATGTAGATAGACAAATTAATGCAAGATCGATAAAAATATTTCATACGAGCAAACCTAATAGGTGGAGACAACGCGGTATTATTCCATTGATTGCAGCGTTTTGACAAGTTCAACGCGGTATTAAAGACAAATGTGGTGCCCAAAACTTGTTGAATTTGTATCACACTCAAGCCTATAAATACCGCCCCTCATTTTAACTAAACACTTCACAGCTACTTCATCAAATAATTTTAAATATCGCAAAAGAAATCAAAGCATTGTTGATTCCAAATATGATGAATACTCGAGTCATATTTTGCCTTACCTTGACGCTCTCCGTCTCTGGTAAATTACAATTTCTATATTTTATCTAGTTTCTCGTCAATCTAATATATTTGTTTTGGATTTTATGTATGCATGCATGTACTCCAACTACTCTATTCCTGATAATCTCATCACCAAGTACAGGGTTTAGCTACCACAATACAGTATCTGTATTGGTAGTTATCAAAATGAAATATATATATATTTTTTAAACCCTTGAATTTGTGGATCCTTAGATTAAAATCAAATGTCTAGTTTTCAATACAGCAACACTTAACCGTTATTGTATATGACAATACATGCATTAATAATTTGATGGTAAACAAGATATTGAATTGCTGTAATATATAACGTTTTGCTCAACAATTGATATTGCAGGGGCTCACATGGCCACCATCAGCATCACAAACAACTGTCCTTACACTATTTGGCCAGGAACTCTAACCGGTGGCGGCGGAACTCAACTATTAACCACGGGGTTTGAGTTAAGCTCCACACAAACAAGATCAATCGATGTTGGTGCTCAATGGACATCTGGCCTTGTTTGGGCCCGAACACTATGCTCCAAAGATGGCTCTGGAAGGTTCACTTGTCAAACTGCAGACTGTGGCTCAGGTCAGGTCACATGCAACGGTGTAGGCCCAGCCCCACCAGCGTCCCTTGTAGAATTCACTATTGCAGCAAATAACGGACAAGATACCTACGATCTTAGCCTTGTTAATGGCTTTAATTTGCCGGTTTCTGTAACCCCACAAGGCGGCTCTGGTACTACTTGCATTACCTCAAGCTGCTCAGCCAATGTGAACAGCGTGTGCCCGTCAGAGCTGGCTGTGAAAGGGTCAGATGGGAGTACAATAGGTTGTAAGAGTGCATGTGACACGTTCCATCAGCCGCAGTACTGTTGCACTGAGAATTTTAATACTTCTGAAACATGCCCACCGACGAACTACTCGAAGATTTTCAAGGACCAGTGCACTCAGGCTTACAGTTATGCTTATGATGATCGCAGTAGTACTTTTTCGTGCACCGGTGGGGCTAACTACGCTATTACTTTCTGTCCACCACATGTTTAATTTAGAGATAAATAAGTCCGATCCTCATGGACTATAAGTGAATAAATGTTGTCAAAAATTTATGTTTGAGATGATAATTATAACTTCAGAAATAAAAGAAAAGAAAGTTCTATATATATAAAATAAGAGAAATGATTTGTGCGACGGATCAAGATCCCCTGTAGCGGTAGGAATGAAATTGTTCAAGTGAAAAACTAGAAAAAAAAAAAAAAGTATATATATAGGTTAAGCTAGTTCATGATTAGGGATGAGATTGGGGGCCCAATGGGGCGGGGAGGTTCCTCCCACCCCCACCCCCACCCCTGCCCCCAAACCCCATTTAGAGGTACTGGGGATGGGGGTGTTTGGGGGCAGGTTCCCCTGCCCCCACCCCCGTCCCCCATTTCCCCCATTTCTAATTCTAAAATTTTTCAATCCAAAATCCGGAATTTATAATTCAGAATTTGGAATTCGATCGGATCAAACTTTTGTTTCACCCTATTTCAATATCCTATCCAATAATTAACAAAATATACAATCTAAAATATATAATTGATTTAATTTAATCTAAAATTAATATAAATAACTATAATAATATAGTATTAGTGTATTACACATAAAAGTCTAAACAAATTTAACTGTGCAGAGAGTAATTAAGTATATGAGTAATTGACTAATAGAGTTAGACTTTTTTTTAAAAAAAAAAATAAAATAATATTGGTGAAATGGGGGAATTGGGGCCCCACCCCATTTAGAAAATGGGGGAATGGGGAAATGGGGTGAGGGGACGTTCCCCCACCCCCACCCTTATTTAGGTTTTGAGGGCAAAATTTGCCCTCAAATGGGGACGAAGCCCCATGGGGGTGGGGCTCCGTAGGAGAAATTCTCATCCCTATTCATGATATCTAGGAAACCAAATTATAAGAGAAATATATTTTCTTTTCTAAGTTAAAAAGGAAAACATAAAATTAGACTTTTATTTATTATAATAATAATATTTTTTATTTAAAAGTAACCTACCTACTCAACGTATACTGGGCTATGAAAAAAAAAATACGAAACATAAAAAAGAATATAACAAACCTCTTGAAAATAGGATTAAGACTTCACAGTACATGTTTGTGTGTTGAAAAAACAAGATTCACACATAGGGGCCCACCCACTAACTTTTGAATATATAATATACTATAAAAATTATTGAAACTTAAACTTTTGATTTCCCCTATGTGGACACCCCCATACATCCGGTCCATGCAAGAGCTCCCATACGTCCGCCCTTGCATGGACCATACATACAATAAAATATAAAACCTAAACAACAATTTAATCAAAAATCCAAATACAAACTGTTAATTAAAAACGAGAGAACCACAAAAAATAAAATAAATCAAACGCTACTAATATAATCAAAAGTTAAAACCTATACTTTTGGAAGTCCAAATCTTAGAAATCGAAAGAGTGACAAAGGGTGACAAAGAAGTAGATGGAGAATTTGAGAATTAGGGCTTGGAAAATCAAAGATGGTTTTCTCCTAGACAATCAAAGGCGAGATTATTTGGTCAATTTTTCATTTTTCTTTCCATTTGGGGATTCTAGAAAGAATTAGGGGAATTTGGAATGTGAATTACAGTCATTGGAGGGAAAAGCAAATTATTAGACGCCTATTCTAAATATATATATTATTCTTTTATTCCTTGATTTTTGAATTATATATTATTAGGGTATGACGGTCTTAACTAATCAATATACCCTAACGGCTTATAATCGTCAATACCCCCTAATGGCTTAATTATATGTGTCATTAGCACTTGACACTTTAAAAACCATCACATAGTCTTGTCATATAAAAAAAATATCATTAATAAGTGTCCTAAAACAGCTTTTTTTTTTTTTTTCCTAGTAGTGTATGTTTGGTTTGATGGAATATGAGATAAAGTAAATGATAAAGTAATGAAGAACGGAAAGGAAATTGTTTTTAATAGTTGTTGTTTGGATGCTCCAATCCGTATTTGCTTGGTGGAGAGATGGTTATTGTTAGCGATTCTATGGTCGCGGTCTCTTGGATCAATGGTGACGGTTTTGGGAATCTCAAGCTGGTAGACAAGGTTTATGATATTCGTAGCTGTTTGGAGGTTTTAGGTGGCACGGTGGTCTCTTTCAATCCGAGATCGACAAATTCTTATGTGGACAATCTTGCCAAGAAGGGGTCTAGTAGGGAGGGCGATTTCATTACGTGGGATGATTTCTGATGTTTTTTGTTTGTTAGGGCTGCTTGTTGTCTTTGGCTTTTGTGTTGTCCTGCTTTGGTTCCCCTCTGTTGTGCTCTGCTTTTCCATTTTGGCTCGTTTGGTTTAGGTGCTGCTTGTGTTTTGTTTATTCTTCGTTTTCTTTATTGGGTGTTTTGTTCTCTGGCTTTTGCCTTGCAATAAAAGTTTGGCTGTTAAAAAAAATATGAACAGAAATGAAAGAAAAGGAAACCAATTTTATTTGGAAGAGAGAATTAAATAAATACATTTTATTCTATTTACAAAAATACCTTTCTTTAAACAATATGAATAACCAATGGCAGCAATACAAATCTTATTTGTAACTGAGCACAACATTATTTATTGCAACAGCATTACAATAAATTATAATAAAATATAATATAATAAAATCCTAACAACATCATCCATCAAACCAAATACAACCCAAGCAAATTGATTGCAATGATTCAGGCCATGACACCATAAGAAGAAGAAGAAGAAGTCACCCAATGTTAACATGTGTTTTTTTAGTTGAAAAACATCGCACCCATTAGGTTGGAGTGAAAAAGGGGGGGAGTCTAATGGGTCGTCCTGAAATCGAATCATTATTTGTAAAAGACTAAAGCTAGACCACGTTAGTGGTGGTCGTGGTGGAGGCGTGGAGCTTCCGATTAATCTCACCTGAATTCTTCTTATTCTTCGGTTTATCTATCCGAATTATTTCAGGTATGAGATTACAAATTAATAAATATTTTAAGGTTTTTTTATATTTGATATTTTCTTAGGTTATTTATTAATATGATTTCTTTAATAAATTATTCTTTAAATATATAAATATATATACATATATATAATATTTTGCTACATTTATTATACTATTTTTTTTATTTAAATGTTTATTTATTTAAATTAGTTCGATTTTTTTATTTGATTTTCAAATGAGAAACCCATCGACAATTGATGGATTTTTCAAAAGAATTAAAACCTCAGAAGCCGGTTCATCTTTATCAACATCTAATAATAATATTCTAGCTTCTGAAAATCAATCCACAGAATCTCCGACAAAGTACATTAACCAAGATAATAAATCTTTGGTGTGTGACCCAGGATTACGTCGACAAATATGGGATTATCTTGTCAATGAACGTGATGAAATTTGTCGAGCTTATATTAAAGCCGGTCCATTCCAACATATTCTTGATGATTATAAAAAATCTGGACATGATTCTCATAAACACAGCTTCCAGAGTTCTTGGTTTATATTATTTCCTACATGGTTAGAATATTCTCCTACAACAGATGTCGCTTATTGTTTACATTGTTTTTTCTTTAGTAAGCCGACTAGACACCTTACAGCGACTACTTTCACTGTTGATGGATTTAAAAGTTGGAGAAAAGTTAGGGATGGCAAAAAATGTGCATTTTTAACACATGTAGGAATAGACAAAAATCATATGACCCCTCACAAGATTTCTGAGAGAGCATCTACAAACTTAATGAATCAGTCTCAACATATAGAAATAGTAGTCCAAAAGTACAATTTTTAAGAAATTTCAAACAATAAGTTTAGAGTCAAAGCCTCAATCGAAGTTGTTCAATGGCTTGCATTTCAAGGTTGTGCTTTTAGAAGTCACGATGAGAGCTTATCTTCAATCAATCATGGAAATTTTCTTGAACTATTAGAATTATTGACTTTAAACAATAAGAAGATTGGAGAACTTTGTATTAGATAAGGCACCTAAAAATGCTTGTTACACATAACCGGATATCCAAAAAGAGATTCTACAAGTTTTTGCAACTAGAGTAAAGAATGAAATTCGTAAGGAAATTAGAGATGCGAAATTCTGTATACTTGTTGATGAAGCTCGTGATGAGTCGAAGAAGGAACAAATGGCTATAGTTTTGAGATTTGTTGACCAAGATGGTATTCTACGAGAGCGATATTTTGGTGTTGTTCATGTCTCAGACACTACAACATTGACTTTTAAAAAGTCAATAGATTTTGTATTATCTAATCACAATTTAGATATTCAAAATATTCGAGGGCAATGCTATGATGGTGCAAGTAATATGCGTAGTGAGTGGAATGGGCTACAAGCTTTGATTTTAAAGGATTGTCCGTGTGCATATTACATTCATTGTTTGGCACACCAATTACAATTGGCACTAGTTGCAGCATCAAAAGAAGTTATTCCTATTCATCATTTTTTTTTACCAAGTTAACTTATATTGTCAACATTGTCAATGCTTCGTGCAAGCGTAATGATGAGTATAAACATGCTCAAGCTGTTGAGATTGCACAATTAATTGTCATTGATAAGCTAAAGAGTGGGACCGGACTTAACTAAATTAGCACTTGGCAGAGAGCTGGTGATACTCGTTGGAGTTCTCACTATAAGTCAGTTTCTAGCTTGATAAAAATGTTTGGTGCAACATGTGCTGTTTTAATTAATATCATTGATGGAGGAACTACTTTTTCTCAACGAGGAGAAGTCAACACAGCTTATGAGGCAATGACTTTATTTGAATTTATCTTCATCTTGCATTTGGTGAATGATATCATGGAGATCACTAATCTACTCTGTCTAGCTTTACAACAAAAATCTCAAGACATTTTAAATGTTATGCATCTCGTTTCATCCATTAAAAGACTTATACAACAATTAAGGGATACCAGATGTGATAAATTATTTGCTAAGGTATGTTCATTTTGTGAAGCACGCAATATAGGTGTTCTAGATATGAATGCCCGTTATGTTGCAAGATGAGGTCGAGCTTGCCAACAACAAGAAAATTATACAATTGAGCAGTATTACCGGGTAGATATATTTTATACTGCAATTGATTTTCAATTACAAGAATTAAATAATCGCTTCAGTGAGCAGGCAATTGATTTACTAATTCTTAGTACAGCTTTGGAACCTCGCGAAGGATATGAGTCTTTCAGAATTGATGATATTTACAAATTGGTAAACAAGTTTTATCCACATGACTTCGCTGATCATGAGAAGTTGCAATTGAAAATGCAACTTCAACATTATGAATATAATGTAGTTCAACATTTAGAATTCAGAAGTTTGTCAAATCTTTCTTCCTTGTGTCAATGGTTGGTAAGGACTAGAAGATCAACAATGTACCCATTTGGTCATAGAATTATTGTGCTTGTGCTAACTCATCCGGGGTCAACTGCAACTACTGAGAGGTCATTTTCAACTATGTGTATTGTCAAGACTAGGCTTCGCAACAAAATGGAAGATGACTTTCTTACAAACTCTTTAATCCTATATATTAAAAGGGAAATCGTAGAGAAACTTAGTATATATTCAATTATAGATGATTTTCAAGATTTAAAAGAGCGACGGGTTCCATTTTGATTTATAAAGCTTGTGTCTTTTTTATTTATTAATTTATTTGTTCTACCATTACATATGAGGCTTGACGCTATTAAATTTGTTTTTTTTTTTTTTTTTTTAACTTAGCATTTAGATATTATTAGTATATTTGTCCTTCGTCTTGGCCCCCCCAAAACTATAATCCTGGCTTCGCCCTTGGTTCCATGTGTACCTTTATGGAAGTACGTGGGTTTGTGGAGCCTAGAATTTGTATTTTTTTAATTTTACTGTTAATTGATTTTTTCTAATTATGTATTGTGCTAATGAATGTTTAGCTTAAATCAATGTTTTATGAGTTTGAATTTCAAGTTATGATTCTTTTTTTTTTTTTGAAATAATACGTGAGTCTATTTCTATAGTCAATTTATGAGCATAAAGTGGTCGAATAAATGTCTAAGATATGATTTTTAGAATCAATTAGATTTTGAACATTTTGGTCACGTTTGGTTACACGGTGGAATGGTAATCGGAATGGGAACATGAATGAGAATGAGAATGGAAAGGAAATGAAAAGTGAGTTTTTTGTTTGGTTGGAACTATAGAATTAGGCCCCGTTTGATTTTTTGTCTGAAGACTAAACAGTGCTGAATGTTACTGAAGACTGAATAGTGACTGAAAACTGAAAACTAAAAAATATGTTTGTTTTTTTTCACTGAAAATTGAATATAAGTGATAAGTTGTTTGATTTTTTAAGTTATAAATATCTGAAAATAAATACTTTTACATATATGCCCTTCTAACTATTATTTGTTATATATTTATATTTTAATATATTACGGACAACTCTAACATATAAGTTAATTCTAAAATAATTTTATTTAGTT
Organism: Acer negundo; assembly: GCA_035582765.1. Classification (NCBI taxonomy): domain Eukaryota; kingdom Viridiplantae; phylum Streptophyta; class Magnoliopsida; order Sapindales; family Sapindaceae; genus Acer; species Acer negundo. The sequence continues at coordinate 988,491 of CM069240.1, read as the reverse complement.
ATTAATAATATTTCAAATTTATATTATTGTATGGAATCTAATTATTACTAAGCTCTTAGCTAGTGACATTATAAAACTAATAAGCTACTTCATGTGTATATTACGAATAAAATGAAGTTCATCAATGTGTTCTTATTAGAAATATACTTGATGTGTATAATTTATTCTTTAATTGATTTGGAATAAACTTGGATAATTATATAATTTATAGATCTCGTGTTAAAAAAACATTATAGAACAAGTGGTTACTTTTGGAAATAGATTAAATTAGTGAGGATAGTTTTGGAAGTAAAACCTTGCATTAGATTCTACTGGATATGTGTTAAGTGAAAAGTGAAAAATTTTCACTTTTCAAAACAAATGGTTTTAGGGGTTTATTAAGTGATTTTAATATTTAAAAAATTAAACAGAATAACTGAATGGAACACATTAAGTACCATTTAGTGTTAAGTGGAAAAATTAAACAGAACCTTAGTCTCTAAATCAGTATTATTTTGTTTGGTTAACAATGGAATGGAATGAAGTTAACTGTATTTTGACCAAAATACCCCTAATTATAAAAAATTCATAATAACATGATATATTATGGATAATAATAATAAAATATAAAAGTACATATTATATATATGTAATATTATATATTATTATTATAATATATAACATATTATATATAGTATAATATATAATACATATATATATATATATATATATTATATAATACATATAATATATATATATACATATATATAATAATATAATATATAATACATATATATTATTTTTGGAAAGGAGGGTATTTTTGGAATGGAGTGGAGACATATGAGAGTATTTATGGAATACAAATTTTAGCTTGGAATGGAATGAGCATTCCATTGGTTTTTGGATGGAAAGCTCATTCCACCAAAATGGTGGAAACACCATTCAAATGGAATGTTTTTTTTATTAGATTTTAACCAACCAAACATTGAGAATGGAATCATTTCCATTCCTTTGCTTTCCAGCCAACCAAACATAGCCTTTATTCATTGATCTAGGGCCTTTATTAGCATTTTAGGATACCAAATGGAAGAATATAAATGGTAAAGTTGTTGGTATATGTGATCGTAAATTGATAAAAGGTTGGGTTGGGATGTGGAGAGGCATGTAGTAATTTTTTTTTTTTTTTTGATAAGACAAACTTTATTGAAGAAGTGAGAGCAGCTCAACCAGAGCAACAGAACAATGACAAAGAAACAAGAACATGAAAGCCCACAACAAGACCAGAAAGAAAGCAAAAGGAGACCAGCAAGGCAAGGGAAACACAAACAAGCCTCAGCAATCCCAGACCTCCTGTACCAAATCGCTCAAGGCACCCAACTTAGCTAAAAGGTCTGCAAAAACGTTGCCACTTCTATGGACAAACTGGACCTTGATCTTCGATGCGTTCCTAAAAAGGATCTCCCTAATCTACAGGATAGTATCTTGATTCCTGACATTGCCTACAACATCAATCCCATTCACCTAATTTACAGCAGATTTGGAATCACTTTCGATGATAATATGACAATCGGCATGACAGCTTGCCAACTAACTCAACTCGCAAGTTTTGAGGATGGCTGAGATTTCAGTAGAGGAAGACGAATGACCACCCCCCAAGAAGGAAAAGAACATGCATATTGTAGCTCTAACATGATTCCGGAGAATACCGTCAATACCAGCAGGGCTTGTATTGCCTCTAGAGGACCCATCTACATTAAATTTCAAAACACCTTTGGTCGGAGGACTCCACCTGATGCCAATCTTCCTCTTTTTCTTAGTGGTATCAACGCACCCAATCTTTAAATTCAGAAAAAGATTGATGGAGACAGCGAGGACCTAGGACCATAATTCTTGAACCACCAGACTGTTGGTATCTGCGCAACGAAAGGGCGGTGGGTTCGGTTTTTAAAATTTTTTCTATAAAAACCAAAACCTTTTTTAGCCGGATCGTTGTAATTATATTGATTATAATAATTAATATAAATAGTAGGGAAAGAAATCGTTACCCTTATAGACTATTCATGATTCCCTAGAAACCGATTTTTTCCACTGTATAATCTTCGAGATTCCCTCGAACCAAGTTCTTCCACACCGAATCTCCAACATCAAAGAACCGATGGGTGGGCTTCTCAGTATCGAACAGAATAATTTCGACTCTCGAGTTTCTGTTCCTATTGCGTACTCATCACATGAGACAACAAGAAAAATATTGAAAAACTCTCTCACAATATTCTCTAGAGGCTTAGTTCTCAAAAATAAATTTTCTCTTTTTTAAAAGGAACCAAGAACTCTTCTTGTTTTGTTGAACCAAAATAAAACTTAGAACTCTCTAAAGAGTAATAACAAGTTTAGCATTTAGAAAACATTTTTCTCTTTGTGTTTTTCCAAGCAAGAACTCTTCTCTGTCTTGTTTTTATGAAGCTAAAATATGAATAATCCCAATCCTTAAAAACTCTCTTTGTATGCTTCTTTTAAAACTCACCAGAGAGAGAGCTCGGGTGGTGAGGATTATATTCAATAATAGTAGTAGGGTGGGTGGTATGAAGAAGCATAGAGTAGGACCTTATCTTCAAATTTGGTTTTAATGTTATGAAGAAAAACAAAAAAAAAACAAAAAATCTGCACATTTTGAAAAACAAGAAGATTTCTTGCTTGCCACCCACCCCTTTTTTTGACCTCCTAGGACAATAATAAAAAACCCACCGTCCCACCACCCTAAAGATATATAATATATATATATATATATATAATAAAATAGTCAACTATATATAATTAAATAATCAAACATTATTTAATAAATAAAACAATACAAAAACTTCTTTATGTATAGATGATTGATACCAAATTAATCACAAAGCCTCAATATACCTTAATGTTCAGTACAGTGTTATAGAGATGGTATGGGGACACATGGACCTATAATTTCAAGCTCCAATAAATCTTTAATATTTAATCAAACTCTTTAATTAAATATTAGATTTATTAATTCCAGATTTATTCCACTAAAAAACTGGAACTGCATTCTTGTTATCATAGAATTAATTACTCGAGTAGGAATCGAATAGTCCATTGATATAATCACTACATATAGATCAATCCTCCATAAACAGTTCGTAATATGAGCTAGGTTCAAATCCGTTGACCTCTCAATCACATCTTTATCCTTGAGTGCCCGTGATTCTCCAATGAACAATTATTTATGATCTTCTCATAAAAATTGAGCGCTCTATTGTTTAAGACCCAAATCATTTACTCAAGAGAACTGTTTGTCTACTTCAATTAAGAAGGAATGGATTCCATCTTGTATATTATCATTCCTAGCTAAGTATATCATCATGCCTCCAAGATACAAGGTTTTTAGGTTTGGCAATTAGAGCAAACCATACCGAGTAAGTCAAAAGACACAACTCTATAAGTAGGAGTCTGTTAAATACTTAGGATTAAGATTGTTCCATATATGACCATCTAATTGATAAAAGGGAATACTTTATTTCAAGACAGATATTATTAAAGATTCGAAGTTATCGTGTCCATGTCTTGTATAATCTTATTATACAAAGTACCTTCATTCTAATGTCAGCACATCAACGGTTCGGATAAAACTGTTCCATTCTTAATGGAAATGAAGCTTACTAGTAATTTTAATTAATTAAAGATCCCAACTTTTATTATCAATTACAGACAATTAAGATTATTATATTAAACACAATCCTCATGTATATAACAACTTATATACTATGTTTAATATTACATTTAATAATCATGGAATTTTATGTTATCAATACAATATTCATAACATTAAATGCACACAAATATATAATAGAATGTCAATCTAATTTTTAATTCAGCAAGAAGATTAACAACATGTGTTCTTAGGGCATTATCCCCAACACAGACCACCCTCCATCTCACCATATCTACGACCTTATAGTGTCTGCAACCCCTAACTGAAGACCACATCATTCCTAGTATCCTAAATGGACCAACATATGGCATGAAAAGCAACCTTCCATGCTCTGCCACTGCTCACGGAAGAACAAAGGCTCATCCATTCCTCCATCTAATCGTTCATCTTCTCAGGTAAGTAAGCAGAGATGTCCCATCAATTAAGGCAAGTTGATCGGTCATTTATTGTACATGTTTTTAATCCCCTTTCTTCTAATCAATTGCTTGTTTCTCAAGTCTTTTAGGGTTTTAATTTGTGTGTTTGAGCTTTTTCAGGTTCTTGGATCAAATTATTGTATTTGGAGAATTTCTGAAGATAAAAGCTATTTCTAAGGATTTCAGGGGTTTTTCTATAAATTGGCTAAACCGCTGTCAAGCCGCTGCTAATTTTGGCAGTGTCAAGGCAGCGTTTCATTGATTAAAGCAAAGTAGACCACTGCTGATACCATTGCGGCCTTTGCAGCTATCATCACATCAGTTTGACGAATCCGCACAAAATAAGGAGTTTCTCGCTCATGAAATTGTAGCCTATAAATACATGATGAAATTAGGGTTTTTTGGGCTCTCGCTTACCTCCAGACCACAAACAGTTTCACTACACAACTCATCACACAATTCTCTCATCTATCTTTACACATAGAAGATTCGAAGACAAAGAAAAAGATTTCAACATCAAAAGTTTGGAAGAATTCATCGACGGCTTCCATGGGTTCTATCAATTACTTCTCTTCTCTTTTTATTTTCATTATGTGTAAATAACTTCATACTAGGGAATCGATGTGAACCTATGTAATGCTCATGTTATGATTTAAACTCCATATCTTTATTAATTAATTCGGATTTAGATTTATTCAATTAATTATATGTATTACTCTTGACTTGCATTAATCTAATGGAAATTAATTGATACTTGTCTAGGGTTTCGATAATTTATAAATTGAGATTGCGCTAGAGGAATTTAGGTTGTCTTAATTACTTTTCAATTGAATGAGTATGATTGTTCTCGACATAGAAATTAATGCGAGACAATTTTGGTTCAAGCTTACACCTTTGACGAGGGTGAGTTGTGATTAAGAACACGTGGTTAAATCCCGAGGAATTAAGGTAATACCATATTTAAGATGAGAATGGACTCTGAATCTGGATTAAATCTATTTAATGGAATTAGTTTATGAACATTGAGTATTGCATACGGCGAGCATCGGTTATCTTGTTTTCCATCTCTTGATCACATTCACCAATTCTTTGTTAAACTGCTTTCTTAGTTTAATTGAGTTCTAAATCAATCAATCATCAAACAAAATCTCTTGGTTACTTTTAATTGCTTAGCTTTAATTATGATTAGTTATAATTGATAAATCACTTTTCCTCGTGGGAACGATCACTACTTGTCACTGTACTTATCTCACGATTCGTGCACTTGTGAGTTAAGTTTTTATAACACATCACAAGTCGACCACAAAATCTAAGACCACTCACAACTAATGAAGAGATTATCGATCGACTCTACCTCCTTCTTGCAAAAAGGACATAGACCTTCCCACATGTGAACTTAGGCAACAACTCACCCACCAACAGCCTTCTTTTGGCAAGCAACCAAAGAAAAAGATCAACCTTAGTAGGCACGACCCCACACCATAACAAAGCATTGTCTTTAGACAAAAAAAACATTAGGCCACCTAGCCTCAATTTCCCTATGAAAAGAACAAACCGAAAACTGCACAGTAGAAGTAAGAGACCATAGTAAAGAATCAGGTCTTGAAATCCTCAACTTAAGCTTTTCTACCTCAGTAGAGAAACTTGACCAGACCTCCTTTTTCCCAACCAAGCACAGGTTTCCTAGTTTCAACTTTCCAATGCCAAACAAAACCATTCCAGACACCAAACTCCCTAACCACCCAAGCTTTATTCACAACCAGCGCATGGATTCTAGGAAAAGCTTCTGAGAGAGGAACTCCAACAACCTTAAGGTCCCTCTAGAAGCTAGCTCAATTCCCATCTCCTACCGCCAAACTCATGTAAGCTGAAAGAATATCTATAGTCATCGAATTGGTCTTCTAGAGGCCACCCATCGACCTAATGAACTAAGAGGCTAAATGCCCTCCATTCCAATCCTAAACAAGAGAGCGGGACTCAACCAAATACTTTGCACACACTACCTGCCTCCATAAAGCATCGACCTAATTATCAAACCTCCAAATCCACTTAGCAAGCATAACATATCCTTTAAGGGGGTAGTAATTTGGTTTGGTGCAGTTGTACAAAGTAAAGTTATAATGATATCAGTTACAATTTTACTATATATATACATTCAAAAATAGACATACCATAACATTTACATTTAATATTAGTTACTATATATGTATACAAAAAGTAAAAGCCATGAGAAAGGCCGGCCATGGGCCTAGACTAGAGGGGCGGCTGCCCAAGGCCCATCATTTAATGGGCCCTTAATTACTGATCGGTCATTTGTTGTATATGTTTTTAATCCTCATTCCTCTAATCAATTGCTTATTTATCGAGTCTTTTAAGGAATTAATTTATGTGTTTAAGCTTTTTCAAGTTATTGGATCAAATTGTTGTGTTTGGAGAATTTCTGAAGAAAAGAACTATTTCTAAGGATCTCATGGGTTTTTCAGCAAATTGGCTAACCGTTGTCAAGCCATTTCTATTTTTGGCAGCGTAAAGGCAGCAATCCATAAACCAGAGGAGACCGATACCGATACCGCTGCGGCCTTCGCACCGGTTATCTCAACGGTTTGACGAATCCATGCAAAACAATGAGCCTATTCTCGTTCAGGAAATTGTAGCCTATAAATACATGATGAATTTAGGGTTTTGCTCTCTCGCTCACCCTTCGGACCACAAACCATTTCATTACACAATTCATCACATAATTCTCTCACCCATCATTACAACATAGAAGATTTGCAAGACGGAAAAGAAGCAACATCAAATATCAGATCAATTCATTGAGGCCTCCATGGGTTTTATTAATTATTTCTCTTCTCTTGTTATTTTTGCTATGTGCAACTAATTTCATACTAGGGAATCAATGTGAACCTCTATGAATGCTCTTTGTTAGAATTGACTATATTTTCTTAATCTAAGTTTTGATTCATTCAATTCATCCTATGTCATAATTCTTTATTTTTGCTCATGTATGTTGATGCTCGGCATAAATTTAGGGTTTTAGATAATTTAATGGTTGAGTTTAGAGTGTGTTTACACCACTCTTCAATCAATCTTCAATTGAATGGGTAAAACTAATCATAGCAAGTTTTTGCACGTAAGTTTTGGTTCACTTGTTCGTTCACTTAATGGGTTCTCATTTATAATTTACACTAATATAATTGAGAACACTTGATTCATCCCAGGATCATACGGTAATAATCATACTTAATTTAAAGAACAAACCCTTAACTTGATTAACATCTTTATCACATGTCAATTCAAAGCATTGAGTAAACATAGTTGGGGAGCATTGATGACCTAGTTTTTCTCACATCTTGATCACATTTATATATTCTTGTCAACTGCTTTCTTAGATAATTCAGTTCTAAATCAATCAATCAATCAATCTCAAAATCTTTTGGTTACTTTTAATTACTTAGCTTAAATTAGAATTTGTTTATAATCGGTAAATCACTTTTTCTCATCAGAACGATACCTACTTTCCGTTGTACTTATCTCATGATTCGTGCACTTGCGAGTTAAGTTATTATAACACGATTTTATCCATCAAGTTTTTGGCGCCGTTGCTGGGGACTAGTGAATTTATTGGTTATTTCTAGTTTTAGTTTTAGTTAATAGGTTTGATCTAGTTTAGGTAGTCGAGTCATTAATTTTTAGCTTTTTAGATTTTTTCTTTTTTTCTTTTTTTCTTTCTTTCTTTCTTTCTTTCTTTCTTTCTTTCTTTCTTTCTTTCTTTCGTAGTTACTTGTGTTTTCCGTATTCTTATTTTAGGTTTTGATAGTAGATGCAAGGTAGAAGATCTTAGCAGGGAGAATTGTTACCTTTGAATGATAATATTGATCGCATCAGAAATCCAACAATGGAAGATGGTGAATATCAGAATCAAGAGAAACTCAATTTCGGTTTTGACCCCATTCCAAATCTTGTTCCAAATCATGCTTATGAGCTAGAACCAGAGCCCATCAGAGCTATGAAGGATTACTATAGGCCGGTTATGAACAACCATCCCTTGTGTATTGTGCTAGAACCTGCGGCAAGGAATTATGAACTGAAAAGTATGCACTACAACCAGCTGCCTATTTTCCGCGATACACTAGATGAAGATGTGCTTCTGTTCTTCATAGAGTTCTACACAGCAATACAATCATTACCTAACCATACGAATACAGAAGGCCAGCTACACATGAGGTGCATCCCACATGCACTAAAAGATGAGGCAAAGACATGGTTGTTGACATTGCCTCCAGCATCTTTGAGAACCTGAGATGAAGTAAGGGAAAAGCTTACTGATTAGTATTATGCATCTCAGAAAACTAGTGTGATCCGAGCAAAAATTTTGAGTTTCTTTCAACAAGACAATGAGACTTTTTATGATGCGTGGGAGCGTTTCAAAAAGTATACTAGGGATTGCCCTCAGCACGGATTTCTTATCGATCAGCTATGTCAGTGGTTTTATAACGGTCTAACTGAAGTGTTATGTCTTTTAGTGAACAATGTTTGTAAAGGATCCATGTATGATAAACAGCCTAAGGAGGTATACGCCATCTTTGAAAAGTTGGCCTAGAACTCTCGTCACAAAAATTCCAAGAGGAAGAACGGAATATATACAGTAGATGCCAACACGGAAAGATCCATTTAAATGACTCAGATGATGAAGAAGATGGACATTATTACAACTAATATAGGACAATTGAAACAAAAAGTGCTTATGGGTGAACACCAAGTAGGAGGCCCTAGACATGGAGAAGAAGAAGAAATTCAAGCCATGAACAACTATAATTCCAGACCATGGAATGATCCATATTCAAATACATACAATCCGGGTTGGAGGAATCATCAAATTTTTCTTGGTCCAATAACAATTAGAGTTCTGAAAACCAATGGGGAACCAATAATCAAGGCACCGAAAACCAATAGGGAAGCAATTCCAACAATCAAAGGCAAAATGATACTGGTACTCAACAATGTTGAATCCCAACCCAAGAAGCCATCAATGGAAAAGATGTTCCAGCAAATGCAGCAACAATTTCAGCGAACCCAACAAAAATTTTAGCAACTCTAGCAATAAAACCAACAAACCGAGCAACAAATGAAACAAACCCAACAAAGTAACAAGGTACAATTTCATAATATTTATGCTTCATTAAAGAAGACAAAGACGGAAGTTAGGCAATTAGCCGAGGCTAATCAAAGGAACGAACATGGGAAATTCCTAAGTTACACTAAGCAAGCGAAGGCTATGACAGTTCTCCGGAATGGTAAGATACTAACTGGTGATGGATCTGCTAAACCTTTTGATAAATCTGTTACTGTTTTAGGACCTTAAAAAGAGAATATTATATCCCATAAGGAAGAGATTATGATGGAAAAATCTAAAATTTCACCACTCTCGCACAAGTCACCCAATCCATATGTTCCTCCAATTCCATGTCTAGGAAGATTGCAAAAGAGTAAGTTGGAAAAATCATACAAAGACATATGACATTCTCTCAAAAGTCAATGTCAACTTGCCCCTTCTGGAGATGATTAAAAGATGCCAACCTATGCAAAGTTCTTCAAGAGCCTTCATACCTACAAAAAAAAAAAAAAAAAGGATTTGTGGAGAACCATCAAGAATTCAGGATCGAAAATGCTAATGCTGTCCTTCAGAAATCGTTGCCACCAAAACTACTAGACCCATGTAGTTTTTGTATTAACATCACTATTGGAGGTACAACTTTGGAGAGAACCATGTTAGATTTGGGAGCCAATATTAATTTAATGTCTTCTACTATCTATAAGCAACTGGGATTGAATGACCTAAAGAAGACAACCATGTCACTTTTGTTGGTCGATGGGTCTATCAAATACCCGAGGGGTTATGTTGAAGATGTGCTGGTCCAGGTAGATAATCTCATCATTCCTGCTAATTTTGTTGTCCTATAATGGATGAAGGAGCTAAAGAGAGAAACTGCAAGCCTATTCTTTTAGGGAGACCTTTTATGGCAACTGCAAAGACCTTTATAGATGTCCAAAATGGAAAGCTAACGATGACTGTTTTAGATGAAACTATAGGGAGACCTTTTATGGTAACTGCAAAGACCTTTATAGATGTCCAAAATGGAAAGCTAACGATGACTGTTTTAGATGAAACTATAGAGTTTAAAGTCTTTGAGTCTTTGAGTCTCTTAAGTTCCATGAAGCAGCATATGATTGTTACTCAACTGAGTGTAGTTCAATTAAAGTGGTGAATTCGGTAGTGCACGATGAATTGTCAGAAGAAATATCTGAAGAACTGCTAGATTGGGTTTGTGATGTTTTTGAAGATGATAAAGAAATTCAGCAGGTAAGAGTTTCAGGAGAAGATTCTAATATTGAGGAAGTCAGTGCTAAAATAGAAGATGAGATCCACAAGTCTTTAATTCCATATATGATCTCTCCCCCTGCATTAGAGCTCAAACAACATCTTTCTAACCTTAAGTATGCCTTCATAGGGGTGAAGGAGACTCTTCCAGTGATTATAACTTCTGATCTAGAGGCAGAAAAAGAAGAGAGACTGTTGAAGGTACTCTAAGAATATAAAGCCGCCATTGGATGAACTATAGTGGATATTAAGGGAATAAGCCCTGCAATTTGCATGCACTGCATTCTTTTAGAAGAAGGTGTGAAGCCGTCTAGAGAGGCTCAACGAAGACTTAACCCAAACTTGAAAGAGGTCGTAAAGGAAAAGGTCATAAAGCTACTTAAAATGGGTATCATATACCTTATATCTGACAGTAAGTGGGTGAGTCCGATCCATGTTGTATCAAAGAAATCTGGGATCACGGTGGTAGCTATTGAGAACAATGAGTTGATTCTTACAAGGAAGACAACAAGATGGAGAGTGTACATAGATTACCACAAGCTCAACACGGCAACTAAAAAGGATCACTTTCCTTTGCTGTTCATTGATCAGATGCTCGAGCGTTTAGCGAGACATGCTTAATATTGCTTCCTGGATGGGTTTTCAGGATACAATCAAATTGTCATAGCTCCGGAGGACCAAGAGAAAACGACGTTCACATACCCCTTCGGAACCTTTGCTTACCGAAGAATGCCTTTTGGGTTGTACAACAACCCTGCCACCTCCCAAAGATGCATTATGTCAATCTTCTCCGACATGCTAGAGCAGTATATTGAGGTATTTATAGATGATTTTTCTATTTTTGGTAATTCTTTTGACCATTGCCATGATAACTTAACTAATATTTTGAAAAGATGCACTGAGACCAATTTAACTTTTAATTGGGAGAAAAGCCATTTTATGGTGAAATCTGGAATAGTGCTAGGACATGTGATATCTGATAAAGGTATAGAAGTAGATAGGGCTAAAATTGAAATAATTTCTAAACTTCCACCTCCCACTTTGGTAAAAGGTGTAAGGAGTTTTCTTGGTCATACAAGTTTCTATAGACGCTTTATAAAAGATTTTTCAAAAATTAGTCATCCCCTATGTAACCTTTTGATCAAGAAGTCTACATTTGTTTTCAATGATGAATGTCTGCATGCTTTTGAATCTCTGAAAAATAAACTAACATCTACTCCTATAATCATGCCTCTTGATTGGTCTCTTCCATTTGAATTAATGTGTGATGTATCAGACTATGCTATAGGCGCTATTTTAGGATAGCAAGTAGATAAAGTACCACATGTTATTTACTACACTAGTCGCACTTTGAATGATGCACAATTGAATTACTCCACCACAGAAAAAGAATTGCTTATTGTTGTTAGTGCCTTGGAAAAATTTCGTCAATATTTAATTGGGTCCAAGGTCATTTTTTATTCTGATCATGCTACTTTGAAATATTTACTAACAAAGAAGGAAGTGAAACCGAGATTACTCAGGTGGATCCTTTTGTTGCAAGAGTTTGATTTGGAAATCAGGGATAAGAAAGGCAACGAGAATGTGGTAGTTGATCACCTTTCTCGATTAGTGGAGGATGAGAACGTGGAAAGAAGTACTAAGCTTGTGCCAATCAATGAAAATTTTCCAAACGAACAGCTGATGGTTATGGGAGTCAATGATCCATGGTATACGGACATTGTGAATTACCTTTCAAATGGCATCATACCAGCTGATATGAACTCTCAAGCAAAAAGAAGATTTATCTCCCTCACCAGGCAATACTTTTAGGACGAGCCATACATGTTCAAATATAGCGCTGATCAGATCATTCGAAGATGCGTCCCTAAAGAAGAGCAGCAAGATGTGCTCAAATTTTGCCACAACCTTAGTTTTGGAGGGCATTTTAGTGCCAAGAAAACTGCTCTGAAAGTTCTCCAATCAGGATTCTTCTGGACCTCTTTATTTAAGGATGCTTATTCCTTTTGTATTTCTTGTGACATGTGCCAAAGAACGGGAAACATTGGCAAGAGAGATGAGATGCCTCTTTCAAGCCAGCTGGTAGTTAAGATATTTGATTTATGGTGGGGAATAGATTTCATGGGACCTTTCCTATCCTCGCATGGATTCACCTACATCTTGGTTGCTGTGGATTATGTCTCAAAGTGGATCGAAGTAATTGCAACCAAGACAAATGATAGCCAAGTGGTGGTGAAGTTTGTCAAAGAACACATATTCACCAGATTCAGGACACCTCGTGCAATCATCAGTGATGGTGGAAGCCATTTTTGTAACAAGGTCTTTGCCTCGTTAATGAAGAAATATAGTGTAAAACATAAAGTGGCGACCCTGTACCATCCTCAGACTTCAGGACAGGTTGAAGTGAGCAATAGGCAGATTAAACAGATACTAGAGAAGACTGTGTAACCAAATCGAAAAGATTGGTCAACCAAGCTTAATGATGCATTATGGGCATACATAACTGCATACAAGACCCCAATAGGTATGAGCCCTTATAGGATAGTCTTTGGCAAAACATGTCATCTGCCAGTAGAGTTGGAACACAACGCCTATTAGGCTCTGAAGAAGCTGAACTTCAACTTAGATAAGGCGAGGGAGGAAAGAAGTTTGCAAATGAATGAACTTGAGGAGCTCCGGAATAATGCCTATGAAAACACAAAGATATACTAAGAGAGGACAAAGAAATTACATGACAACAAAATCTTTCTGAAGGAGTTTCATCCAAGGATGCTAGTCCTATTTCATTTGTCACGGTTGAGGTTACTTCCAGGGAAGTTGAAATCAAGGCGGTCTGGTCACTTTAGGGTGACTCGGGGTTTTCCCTCATGGAGTTGTGGAAATTGAAAGTCTTTAAGACACCATCAAATATAGGTAAATGGCCACAGACTCAAACCTTACCTTTACACGTTCGAAATAAGACGTATAGGTTTCGACCTTCTCAATGCACCGTAAGGCTCCTGTGTGTCTTAACCAGACGATAAATAAATCGCTTGGTAGGAGGCAACCCACCCAAGTATTTTCTTTTCCCTTTATTTCTTTTTGAGTCATAATTTAGTGTTCCTCGTACTTGAATTCAGGTTTGGGGGTGTTAAAAAATTATAAAATAAATATAAAAAAAGGCATCTGGTCTAAACCGCTCCCGTGACCGCTGTCAAATCCAGAGCGATTTTGACAATAATATTCTCTGCCTCTAAAAGTGCTGCCTTTGCGCTGCCGAATTAGTAGCGGTTTTGACAACGTAAATATGCGATGTGGATTAGGGGAGCAGTCACCAAAGAAGTATCCTCTGCCCCTAAAAGCGCTGCATTTGCCAAAATTAGCAGCGATTTTGACAACGTAAACACCTGCAGATCAAACCGCTGCAACGATCGATGTGACATCCACAGTGGTCCCAAAGTAAAATAGTGTGTTTCAAATTGTTCGGAAGGCGACTCAATCAGAGTAAACCGCTGCGTCACCGTTGTGGCTATCGCAGCAGTTATCGTAGCGATTTTGCCCTAATTATAAAAGATCGCATCACGCGAAGACCTGGTGTAGCTGTCACCACACTTTCAAATTCTCTTCTTCCCTCTTATTCATTCTTCAACTGGTCACGCCCAAATCAACAAGGTATGAACTAATCTCTTATTCTATTTTGATTATTTGTTGATTATTGCCAATATTGCATGTTCCCATTCCTCTTATCCCATTTAATACTTCAATTTATTTAGTTAGGGTTTATAGACTGAATTTGGGGATTTCGAAATTGGGGCTATTTTTTCCATAGCATGTGATGTTTAGTGATTGCATATGGTGTGGGCAGTAGTTTGGAATGATTTTGTACTGTCAATTTTGAATAACATAGTGTCTTGCAATTAATTTGGAATTTGATTTAGTATTGTTTACAATTGTTATGCTATGTGTTGCATGTTGATGTGTTGAATGATTATAGTAGGAAATATGTGCAAATAGGGCACTTGGTTTGTTGTTTTCACTGTCGGAATGTTGTACAAATTTTGTTTAATATTATTTCCCACATACTGGATTTTAACTTGCTTTAATTTGCTGGTTTACTTTTCAATTATGGCCAGGACAGTTATCCGTGAAGGCTATGGCCCTTCTAATCAAGGTAGAAGAAGGGACAAAAGACCTGTTGAGCAAACATTTATTGGAAGTCGGGATTATAAGGATAGATTGAAAAATAAGCGCAATTATATTTTGGAAAGAGGGATAGCTGTGGGAGAATTGGGGGAAATTATGATCCCTGCAGTTGTTCAGGCCAGAGGATGAACCGGATATATGCGTCTGTCCTATAATGCCAACATTACCATTGCCCAATGCGCACTTCGCAGAGAGGGAGCAGTTGGGTGGAATGGAAATATATTACTTAGGGGTGATTTGCATCTGGATTGTGCCTTTTGGAACCTTTTTATTTCGACTTCACTTAAGGGGACCGCACATTCGGGGGAGATTTTCAAAGAGGTGTAGATATTGTATGCAATCAGAACAGGAAGATACTATGATGTTGCCAGCTTCATCAAGAAGGAGATCTGCGGTTGTAGGCGACAGGTGGAAACAAATATAATCTTTCCCTGCTTATTTACTGCCATGTGTGTTGTAGCGGGTTTGGTGGTGGATGAAA
This sequence comes from Acer negundo, assembly GCA_035582765.1. Classification (NCBI taxonomy): domain Eukaryota; kingdom Viridiplantae; phylum Streptophyta; class Magnoliopsida; order Sapindales; family Sapindaceae; genus Acer; species Acer negundo. The sequence continues at coordinate 973,327 of CM069240.1, read as the reverse complement.
ACTCCGTAGAAGTTACAACTGAACTTGATACTCCACTTTCGCTGGTCACGTGGAATACTCAAGCAAGCATACGTGGACTGCCCACGATTGGTGATTTTCCTGCATAGGGATAACATCGACGATTTGGACCAACATAATGTGGAGCAGCAATTACCAAAACCAGATCAATATGTATTTGGAGATTTTATGTATATTCCCCAGCCAGATATAGGAGCTGGGTCATCACAGTAGAGGCCTGAGTGGGTAGAGTACATGCTATCCACAATGAGGGGCTATGTAGATACAGGGATAGCTGGCTTGAGGACTGAGATGATCACACGTCTGGACTCAATGCAGCTTTCGATTAATGAGATCCGTCAGGCCACAGTTCGCCCGTCTCAACCGTCAATCCCTTCTCATTCTCTTGATGTTTCAAGTTTTGATGTTATTGATCTCGGGACAGCTGCCCAGCAACAGCATGGAGTTTTCTTCACAACGCCTCTTGGAGGTGACATTTTAGGGACTGATCTGAGTCTGCAGCGTTTTGGTGGATGATAACTCCGTAGATGTTACAATTGAACTTTATACTCCACTTTCGCTAGTTACGTGGAATACTAAGGCAAGCATACATGGACTGCCCACGATTGGTGATTTTCTTTCATAGGGATAACATCGACAATCTGGACCAGCATAATGTGTAACAGCAATTACCAGAACCAGATCAGTAGGTATTTGGAGATTTTATGTATATTCCCCAGCCAGATATAGGAATTGAGTCATCACAGTAGAGGCCTAAGTGGGTAGAGTACATGCTATCCACAATGAGGGGCTATGTAGATACAGGGGTAGCGGGTTTAAGGACTGAGATGATCACACGCCTAGACTTGATGCAGCTTTCGATTAATGAGATCTGTCAGGCCACAGTTCGCCCGTCTCAACCTTCAATCCCCTCTCAATCACTTGATGTTTCAGGTTTTGATGTTATTGATCTTGGGGCAACTGCCCAGCAACAGCATAGAGTTTTCTTCACAGTGCCTGTTGGAGGTGACATTTTGAGGACTGATCCGAGTCAGTAGCATTTTGGTGGTGGATGACAACTTCGTATATGTTACAACTGAACTTGATACTCCACTTTCGCTGGTCATGTGGAATACTCAGGAAAGCATACGTGGACTGCCCACGATTGGTGATTTTCCTACATAGGGATAACATCGACGATCTGTTCCAGCATAATGTGGAGCAGCAATTACCAAAACCAGATCAGTAGGTATTTAGAGATTTTATGTATATTCCCCAGCCAGATATAGGAGCTGGGTCATCACAATAGAGGCTTGAATGGGTAAAGTACATGATATCCACAATGAGGGGCTATGTAGATACAGGGGTAGCGGGCTTGAGAACTGAGATGATCACACGCATGGACTCAATGCAGCTTTAGATTAATAAGATCCATCAGGCCACAGTTCGCTCGTCTTAACCTTCAATCCCTTCTCATTCTCTTGATGTTTCAGGTTTCGATGTTATTGATCTCGGGGCAACTGCCCAGCAACAGTATGGAGTTTTCTTCACAATTCCTTTTAAAGGTGACATTTGGGGACTAATCCGAGTCAGCAGCGTTTTGGTGGTGGATGACAACTCTATAGATGTTAAAATTGAACTTGATACTCCACTTTCATTGGTCACGTGGAATACTTAGGCAAGCATACGTGGACTGCCCACGATTGGTGATTTTCTTGCATGGGGATAACATCGACGATCTGGAACAGCATAATGTGGAGCAGCAATTACTAGAACCAGATCAATAGGTATTTAGAGATTTTATGTATATTCCCCAGCCAGATATAGGAGTTGGGTCATCACAGTAGAGGCATGAATGGGTAGAGTACATGCTATCCACAATGAGGGGCTATGTAGATACAAGGGTAGCGTGCTTGAGGACTGAGATGATCACACGTCTGGACTTGATGTAGCTTTCGATTAATGAGATCCGTCAGGCCACAGATCGCCCGTCTCAACCTTCAATCCCCTCTCATTCTCTTGATGTTTCAGGTTTTAATGTTATTGATCTCAGGGCAGCTGCTCAGCAACAGCATGGAGTTTTCTTCACAACGCCTCTTGGAGGTGACATTTTGGGGACTGATCCGAGTTAGCAGCGTTTTGGTGGTGGATGAAAACTCCGTAGATGTTACAACTTAACTTGATACTCCACTTTCGCTGGTCATGTGGAATACTTAGGCAAGCATACATAGACTACTCACGATTGGTGATTTTCTTGCATGGAGATAACATCAACAATCTGGACCAGCATAATGTGAAGCAACAATTACCAGAACCATATCAGTAGGTATTTGGAGATTTTATATATATTCCCCAGCCAGATATAGGAGCTGGGTCATCACAGTAGAGGCCTGAGTAGGTAGAGTACATGTTATCCACAATGAGGGGCTATGTAGATACAGTGGTAGCGGGCTTGAGGACTGAGATGATCACACGTCTTGACTCAATGCAGTTTTCGATTAATGAGATCTGTCATGCCACAGTTCGCCCGTCTCAACCTTCAATCCCCTCTCATTCTCTTGATGTTTCAGGTTTTGATGTTATTGATCTCGGGGCAGCTGCCCAACAACAGTATGGAGTTTTCTTCACAGCACCTCTTGGAGGTGACATTTTAGGGATTGATCCGAGTCAGTAGCGTTTTGGTGGTGGATGACAACTTCGTAGATGTTACAACTGAACTTGATACTCCACTTTCGCTGGTGACGTGGAATACTCAGGCAAGCATACGTGGACTGCCCACGATTGGTTATTTTCCTGCATGGGAATAACATCGTCGATCTGGTCCAGCATAATGTGGAGCAGCAATTACCAGAACTAAATCAGTAGGTATTTGGAGATTTTATGTATATTCCCTAACCAGATATAGGAGCTGGGTCATCACAGTAAATGCCTGAGTGGGTAGAGTACATGCTATCCACAATGAGGGGATATGTAGATACAGGGGTAGCGGGCTTAAGGATTGAGATGATCACACGCCTGGACTCGATGCAGCTTTCAATTAATGAGATCCGTCAGGCCACAGTTCGCCCGTCCCAACCTTCAATCCCCTCTCATTCACTTGATGTTTCAAGTTTTGATGTTATTGATCTCGGGGCAGCTGCCCAGCAACAGCATGGAGTTTTCTTCACAACGCCTCTTGGAGGTGAAAATTTAGGGACTGATCCGAGTTAGCAACGTGATGATGGCTGCTAGAGACCCTGTAGACGGACCTAAATCTATAGTATGTTATGTTTCCTTAAGTTTTTCTTTTTTCTTTTTCTTTTTCATTTCACTTTTAGAATTGTGATTTTCAGGATTTACTTTGTTGATTCAGTTTATTTTTGTTAGTTTTTGTTGTTTTATTTTGTGTCATTATTGCATTGTCTTGTCTTTATCATTGTTATCATGAGCTTCAATTTCAAACATTGAGAACAATGTTAGATTTAGGTTTGGGGGTGTGATAGTTTGTTTTAGAGTTTGTCGTTCTTATGTTTTCCAAGACGAGATACTTTGATGTGTGCCTTAGAGATGATATGCATGAATCAATTGGTTTACACTAACATCTTGCCATTTAGGGTACTACATTTCATTTTTCATAACTTATGACATGCTCTTGATATGATAATGGATAGGACGTTGAGTTGGATTGCCATGATTAATAGTGGACACTACCCTTATGAGTTCACTTAACCAAAAAGCATACATAAAATGACATACTTTGAGGGTCTTGTTATTTCTACTCTTTAAACACTCAGTAGGTTATTAGCATTAGATTTGATATCTATATATTGTACAATGAGCATTATAGAACTTTCATCATAAAAGATTTAGCATGTTATGTTTTGATCTTGAGTAAGATGAACCAGTGGAAGTGATATAGACTATGTGTGCTTTAGTTACTTAAAATGCCTTAAATATTTCCTACATGTATGTGTGTGCTCCATAGCCATATTTGAAGCCAAACACTAATAGCATTTTTCTTTCTTCACCATATAAACTGTAACCCAAATAAGCCAATGTTATAGTCATACCTTATAGTTTGGGATCATACTTTGAGTTAGTGATGAAGATGTTCTAGTTCTGCACGTAACTGTGTGCATAATGTGATCCTAGGCCGAGGAAAGGAAGAGCTGCATTCAATCCAAAAGTTTTGAAGCTCAAAGTAATTCATTAATTGTAATCTCTGATTCTTGTTTTTTTTTTTTTTTTTTATAAATAAAAATAAAATAATAATAATAATAATAATAATAATAATAATAATAATAATAAAAAATTGGCCACTACAATGAATGGAGTGTTGTCAAGATCAGAGAATAGAATGTAAGAGTTGTAATAACGTTAATAATGATTGCAAAAGTTTGTATCTACGTACTCGAAAGGAGTTGACAAAGGAAGAAAGGTGAATTTTGAGGAATTAAACAATAAGTGGTATCGTTCCACTTGAAAAAGGAGCTAAGATATTTGTGCGAAGCCGAAAAGGTAATGGAAAACTCTCTTGGTAAATCCTAGGTTTTTGAATTCCAATTTTTCGTTCGTTCTTAACCTTCACCTAATGGCCCAATTACAACCTAAATGAAAAGTCGATTTGATCTGCTAGTTATCCTTGCTATGAAAGTAGAAATATGACGTGTGATTATCTTGTTCATAATGTTTGATTCTTTTCATAAAATCTTTTGCTTTCACATAAAGCATTCTTTCAATGATATATTTATATACGATGATAATTTGAAATTTTCTTGTGCATAACTTCCAACCTCATATGCTTGATGAGTGTTTTTGCCAAGGTTCTATGAGAATTAATGAGAGACATCTTGTAAGAATTAGAGTCGAGGCAAATTATATCTATGGCGTTTGATGATGCATCCTTGAAGCTAGAATGTTTCGAGCTTGGGTTTTTCACTATCAAATTTAGATATTTGTACCCTGTCGAAGTAAGGAACCATGGCATATATGTTTGGAATAGATTCCATTTTGAGAGAGTTGAAAAAGCACTGTCTCGTTGAAAGGTTCTATACATCTGCCCTTTCTCAACGCATTTCTTTAGACAAAGACTCCGTTTTTTCCTCTTTTCGGATGGTAAATATTTCTCAGAACATGGAGTGTGAATCAAACCCATGTTTGAATTGAAATTGAGATACTGAGGCAAGTTCTTCTCTTCTGAATCAGATAGATTCATATCAGCCTTCGTGGACAATAGGCCTCGAGCTGGTAGTAGCGGCAAGGGAGGAGTGAATACCCGCTTAGCCCCTTGCTTTTTATGGCTTACCTTCGTACCCAAGGGAGGTTTTACCCACCAAGTCCAGCTTTCTTGTGAAAGTCTTGGCTTGCTCTTTTTCCATATCTGTTGATGGCGCTTGCTATTGAATGTCTTGATTGCGCATAGCCCTTTGACTTTGTAGCATACTTAAGATGCTGCAGGATAAACGCTCTTTGAAAGGTAAATTCCTGTGGATGTGGCATTACCGGTCATAGGACTTTTTGACAACTCTGATCCATTCGACGCGTGCAATTTCTTTTCCGTTGATACGTCCCGCAATTTGTACTTGAATTCCTTTTGTATTCGCCAGCTCGGTTAATTCAATAGCTTTTTTCATTGCTTTGCGAAAAGAAACTCTATTCTTTAATTGGCCAGCTATAAATTCTGCAAGAATATTAGGGTGTCCATAAGGATTTGCAATTCGTGTAATAGCAATGTTTAGTTTTTGGTTCGCACAATGAAGTTCTTTTTGTACATTCATCTGCAATTCTTCGACTCTCCGTGGTCTATTTTCTATTAAGAATTTTGGGAATCCTATATAAATTATGACTTGAATTAGATCGATTTTGAGCAATGTTTTCAGATTTGTGACTATATAATAGTCTTTACTTATTGGATTTTGCATACATTGTCTCAACATGGGCACGTATCGTAGTATTTTGGATGACAGGTTTTCGCAAGATATTTTTGTGGGTGCATAACTCTAAACCCTCAGGAGACAAAACTCCTCCTTCTAGGGACACCTAGAGGTTTAAAGGCTTGTAGCATACGCTCAATGCTATCGTGTTCCCTACGAAAGTGGCTTAGTTAGGATTTAAGTTTTAAGTTTTCGTTTTCATTTTCTTTGTTTTGCTCGAGGACTAGCAAAAGATATGTTTTGGGGTATTTGATCGGTCGTTTTATTGTATATGTTTTTAATACTCATTCTCTCTAATCAATTGCTTGTTTCTCAAGTCTTTTAGGGAATTAATTTGTGTATTTGAGCTTTTTCAGGTTATTAGATCAAATTGTTGTGTTTAGAGAATTTCTGAAGAAAAGAGCTATTTCTGAGGATCTCAGGGGTTTTTCAGCAAATTGGCTAACCGATGTCAAACCTCTGCTATTTTTGGCAGCGTAAAGATAGCGATCCATAGACCAGAAGAGACATCTACCGATACCGATGCAGCCTTCGCAGCGGTTTAATGAATCCGCGCAAAACAAAGAGCCTATTCTCGTTTAAGATATTGTAGCCTATAAATACATGATGAATTTAGGGTTTTGCTCTCTCGCTCACCCTTCGGACCACAGACTGTTTCATTACACAATTCATCACACAATTCTTCACACAATTATCTCATCCATCTTTACAACATAGAAGATTTGCAAGATGGAGAAGAAGCAACATCAAAGATCTGATCAATTCATTGGAGGCCTCCATGGGTTTTTTTGATTATGTCTCTTCTCTTGTTTTTTTTTTCTATGTGTAACTAATTCCATACTAGGGAATTAATGTGAACCTCTATGAATGTTTTGTTAGAATTAACTATATTTTCTTAATCTAAGTTTTGATTCATTCAATTCATCCTATGTCATAATTCTTTATTTTTGCTAATGTATGTTGATGCTCGGCATGAATTTAGGGTTTTAGATAATTTAATGGTTGAGTTTAGTGTGTGTTTACACCACTCTCAATCAATCTTCAATTGAATGGGTAAAACTAATCATAGCAAGTTTTTGCATGTAAGTTTTGGTTCACTTGTTCGTTCACTTAATGGGTTCTCAATTGTAATTTACACATCAAGTTTTTGAGGTAAAATATAATTGAGAACACTTGATTCATCCCATGATTATATGGTAATAATCACACTTAATTTAAAGAATGAACCTTTAACTTGATTAACATTTTTATCACATGTCAATTCGAAGCATTGAGTAAACATAGTTGGGGAGCATTGATGACCTAGTTTTTCTCACCTCTTGATCACCTTCACATATTCTTATTAACTGCTTTCTTGGATAATTCGATTCTAAATCAATCAATCAATCAATCAATCTCAAAATCCTTTGGTTACTTTTAATTGCTTAGCTTAAATTAGAATTAGTTTATAATCGCTAAATCACTTTTCCTCGTGGGAACGATACCTACTTTCCGTTGTACTTATCTCACGATTCGTGCACTTATGAGTTAGGTTTTTATAACACGATTTTATCCATCAATTACATGTTTTGAGTTCCATATATATGGGCTCAATAAATATTTTGCAGACAGTTAAAAAGGGCTCATATTATTTGTTTTAAAACAAGTCCATCAATACTTTAAAAAAAAAATAGCCCAATTTAATTCACTTTTCTTCGGACCCTTCTTTCTATCGTTTCAGACTTTTAGTTCATCAATCATCTGGCATCATTTATTTCTTTTTCCTCCACCAAACGCAGTTGCTCCATCTTTCTCTCTAAATTCTAAAGTCTAAGGTCATCTCCAACCCTAAAATCCAATTTGGTGCAACTTTTGCACTAAAATGATACAACTTTCACGTTATTTATTTTTTCCATTTCCAACCCATTGCACTAAATATTACACTAAAAAAAATATTCTTTTTTTTATTATCTCTCAATAAAAAATAGTGTACTCAGCCAATAAAAAAAAATGAAACAATTAAAAAAAAAAAAAAAAAAAAGGAGGTGTTGCGCCGATGTGCCAAATCTACATTGTTGCACCAAATCTGACGTAACACTGTTGATGGAGGCAAAATAGCGCAGATGTTTGGCGCATGGTTGGAGAGAAAATCTTGCTCTGATTTGGTGTTTTGGTGTATGGTTGGTGATGCCTACCGTCTTATACTCTTACCCATTCAAGCATCAAGTCTTCGAGTTTCAATTCTCAGTTCTCACTCTCACTGTGTTGTGTCTGTGCTCAGGTAATAAGGTAATTTTGTTATTTTTTGTTGTTGTTATTTTTTACAAATCGTAATTTTTTTTTACAAATTATTATTGAGTACTGACTTACAACCGATAAAATCCACACTTACAAATTATTAGACATACTCTTGTCAGTTGTTCTCTTGCCTATTAAGTATTAATTTACGCTGTTAATTGTATAGATGAGTGTGTTTTTTCTATTGTGTTGCTATGTTTCAGTCTCTGCTCTGTTTTGTTTGCTTGGGTTTTTCCTTTCCTCGTGGTCTTTGTTTGTTGACTTTGTTTTGCCTTTTGTTGGCTCTTTAATAACAAATTATGTTCAAAAAAAAATTTACGGTTATAATTGAAACCGTTATTTAATTTTAAATAATCCTAGTTATAATTTTATCAATCCAAATTTATAAGAAAGGAAATCTAATAATTTATCAATACTTAATCCGTGTAACTTTTAGTTAGTTAAGTAGTTAACTTTATCGGTTATCGCCTTATCCTAATAGGCTAATAATTTAATATATGAATCTAATACTTAATACATGAACCTAAAAGGAAATGTTAGAAAAGATCAATTTTGAAAATATTATTAATGAATTTGCTTATCAAAATGCTAGAAGAAGACATTTTAAATGATGTTTTTATACTCTTTACTGTATTGTGATTTTGTTTTGTAGGACTACGTAATAGTTTGAAAATTATTGAAGAGTTGTTGACGAGATATTTTGGAACATTACAAATGCTTACGAGTTAAAAATGATTATGAGTAGTTTATCTTTTGTAATTTACTTTGCACATGCTTACGGGTAATTTATGTTTAGTAATTTTGTAAGCTATTAGCAACAATTTTGATTTATAACATTGATATTATAAATAATTCAGAACTTCAATTTGCTCAACTTATATGAGAAATTTATTTGTTTGTATAATAAATGTAGTTATCATATGATATTTTATCTTTGATTAAATTATCATTTTCGGACTAAATATATGAAAACATGTTATATATCTATATATATATATATATACGGTCATGTTCCTATCAGGGCATCTTATATAACTTTATCAGGATATTGAATGTAAGCCACTCATTTATAAAAGTGATTTGACAAGTGCATACATACCAAGTCAAAGTATGTAAAACGAGTGACTCACATTCAATGTCCTTATATAATTCTATCAGAGCATTCTCATAGGAAAATTTCTGCATATATATATATATATATATATTTCTATATGTATATATATTGAAAAAACTATGAGCTGACCCTAGCCATGAGCCTTTAAAAAGTTAGGGCTAGCCCTGGCCATGAGAGTACATGACATATGAACATTTATTATTTGATTCGTATGGTATTATTTTAAGTAGAATATATAAGAAGATATTCATTATATCCGTGAAAGTAATTTTAAATTGATTAAAGACACTTGGGGTACAAAATTGGTCTCATATTAGCTAGCCATGTTGTCCATGTATTGTATTTCTATGTGATTAAGTTGTTTTGTTGGTAAATTAGCTTAAAATATTTGCTAATATATAATATAAATTTTACTTTTGTTTTTTCTTTTTTCATACACTTGTTTGTTCTTCGCATGTAGGCATTTATATAATAACTTGAATGATTCAAATGCACCGAATGTATATGGGCATAAACCCTATGCATGTCTCCATCTTTGGATTTAAAAACAATGCTGGAAAAACTAGCTCAAAGAGTACGTTACTTGATTGATCGCTTAAACAATGTTGGTCAAAACGGTATTCTTTTCATGCCTTATAATCTTGGGTAAGAATATTATTTATATTGTGGTTATTATGAAATTTATTACACTTAGTAAAACTAACACAACATGTTATGTGTTAATATATAAACAGATATCATTGGATCTTGGTTGTCATTGATACGTCAAAACTAACATTTTATTATTTAAATTCAATTGATGGTTTTGTGGAGGAAAATTTATATATAATTTCATACCCATGTTATAAGTCTTTTTTTTTTTTTTTTTGTTTATTTATATTTATATTATTTTGGTTTTGAATTTAATTATATAAATGTATTAACTAAACTAAATTGTAAAATAAATTGTATGTAGTGTTGTTGAAAAGTACCTAGCTGAAGTAAAGAGAGTCACACAATCACCGTCCATCTTTTTTTGTATAACTAGGTTTGGTTACATGTGCAAGGCACGTGTTTTAATAGAAATGAATTTTGATATGATATTAAAAAATAAATAAAAAATTTATATACAACTAATTATGAGATCACAAATTATAATAAACAAAAAAACATAATTCAATCATACAAAAATAACTCTCATGATACATCAACTTATGGAGGCAATAACATTATTTACAATATATTTTTTTTAAGAAAAAAAAATAATAAAGTCTTATACCTAATTGCAAAGGACATAAATATATACATGCTTCCTGTTAAAATGAGTATCTCACGGAGAAAAAAAAAATTCAACCAAAATCATTCAAATACAATCACAATATTTCAGTTGTATTATAAAACTAATAAGATTTCAGTCAAAATTTCTCATAATTAATTGATAAGTTTTGAGAAATGAAAACAAATACGAAAATGAATAAACCCTAAATTGAAGAGAAAATAATGAAAGGAAAAAAAGAAGTAGAAAATCAGAAACGTACCATTTTTTAAGTAATTGAAGAGGAAAGATGACCTGAATCTCTTATGATTCTTTAGCGTTTGATTTGTTGAATGATGCGATCTTCTTCGGTGTTTAATAGACATCCAAATAATTAAATCTAACTGAAATTTTAATATAATTAACAGGAAAAAATAAAGAATCAACCTTTTTCTAGATGAATCATGCAAAGAAATTTGTCGGGAAGAAGAGAAGAGAAAGAAGAAAAAATATTTCAATATTTATCTCTCATTTTGTCTAGAGGTTGGAAGAACCCAGAAGGAATAATAGGATTTCTATAAAATAGAGATATCTAGTCCACCGCTTGGACTCTAATAGTTTTTTTAAATATATTTTTTCTTTCTTTTACTTGTATATTTTAAGTCAATTTTACTTTCAAAAAAAATTATAAAAAAAGAAAATATGCTATAATTAAAAAGCTTCTTTTCAAATAAACTAATTTTTTTTTTTAAAAAAAAAGGATGTTATAATCAACTGACATATCACTCTTTTAATAACTATTGATTTAGATCAAGTCCATATCATTATTTCTAGCCTCTTAATAAATAATCATCTAAAGTCATAATAATTTGAGTAAAGTATTTAACAATAATTTAACCTATTTAGAATTTTAAATTAAGATAAATTTTAGAAATTACTATATAATCCATGTTGTGTTACTATTACGAAGACATGTCTATTAAATAATTCTATAAACTCGAAGGGTTGTATTTGTCATTTGACATTTGACTTAAAAATAAAAATGTTATAATTAAAATATTACTAAAAGCTATCTGTTAAGTAATTATATAAAGTTTAAGTGTAATATTTGTAATTTTACTTTTAAAGAAGTTAAAAAAAAAAATTTTAAAAAAAAAAAGGTCAAAGAAATTAAAAATTAAAAAAAATTAAAAAAAAAATAAAAATTAAAAAGAGGCTATAATTCCACTTGTCACTTCACTCTTTATATATATATATATATATATATATATATATATATAGTATAGATATATATTTAAAAAAACGGAAATATTTTTTTTTTTTTAAATTAACAAATCATATCAAGAACATCATCTTTGATGATCTGGATAATTTAGCAGCTTTGATGCTTGTGATAACTGATAAGAGACTCACCAGCATTACATAGACCTCTCCGTGCAACCAATCTCACCCTAAAATCGCAATGTAACATTTTCATTCTGTTCCCATCTTTATCTAACTCGTTCAACTGAACAGCTTGCTTTCTTGACACCAAGGCATAAAGTGAGAGACAATCAGATTCTAATTTTTCAGCTTGGAATTTGACTTTCAACAATGCATGAGATTCAAGATCATTTTAGACCTAGGATCAAACAAAGTTGAGAATCTCCCAAGTGTCAGGTCTGAAAATCCATACCAGAAAAAATTCCCCATTTCATCAAAATTCATCCCCAAACACCCAGAAAACCAGACGGGTCACACAAAGACTTCAATCCAAGCACTCTCTTATCAGCTGAGACCGGATTCGCGAGAGACGGATTCGAGACAGAGAGGGATTCGAGAGCTAGGGTTTGGTTCAAGAGGATTTTCTGTTGTGGTTTTGATTTGCAAAGAGGGATTCGAGAGAGAGAGAGAGAGAGAGAGAGAGAGAGAGAGAGAGAGAGAGAGAGCTAGGGTTTGGTTCATGTGGATTTGCTGGTGTGGTTTCGATTCACAAAGAGAGATTCGAGAGGGAGAGTGTGTATGTGTGTGTGGGATTCGAGAGCTTTCTGGTGTGGTTTCGATTTGCAAAGACAGGGATTCCAGATGGAGAGGGAGGGATTCGAGAAAAAGAGGGAGGGTTGTGGGTTTGGTTCAATGGAGGTGTGTTCTCGATCCATTAATGGAGATAAGATGGTGGGTTGGTGACTTGGTGTTGGTGTTCTTTTTTTAAAATAGATGAAGAAGAAGAATTGAAGAATTGAAGAATTGATGGAGATAAGATGATTGTGGTCGACTGGTCGTGGAGAAGAAGAAGAAGAACTTGGTGAGAGAGTTTTTAAAATTTTTAATTTTAATATTTAATTTGTTTAATTATTTTCATTTGAGGAGTGATGTGGTATGTAGAGGTGGCCATGGTTTCGGTTAAACCGACGGTTTTGCCTGCGGTTTAACCGAAACTGTACTTCCAAAAACCGCCCCAAAACCGAAACCGGAACCGGCGGTTTCAAAACCGGTCGGAAACCGGTTGAACCGGTTACGGTTTCGGTTTGGGTACTTCCAAAAACCGCCAAAAACCGACAGTTAAACCGGCGGTTTTAACCGCGGTTAAACCGCCGGTTTTTTAAAAAAAAAAAAAAATTAAAAAAAATCGACTAATCATAAGCTGACATGTGGCATTTTTTTGAATTTTTTTTTTTGAAAAACCGAAACCAAACCCAAAACCGTCGGTTTTTAAACCGAAACCAAAACCGTAAAACCGCCGGTTAGAAACTGTGTACCAAACCGGTTTTCCGGTTACGGTTTCGGTTTTGGGTGGCCACGGAACCGAAACCGAACCGTGGCCACCACTAGTGGTATGATCTCCTCCACCCATTTGTTTTTTTTTAATATATTATTAATTGTTTTTTATTTTTTTATTTAATATATTATTAATTGTCCCCACTGATAAGTTTACGATTTACCCCTTTCATTAACGGTCAATTCTACTTTTGGACAGAATTGCTATCATAAGGGGTACTTTGAACATTATTCGATTTCAGGGGCTAACGGTCAATATGGACAAACCATGTCTTCAACTTTCTAATAGAGCAAAGGTCGGGGGTAAATGATCTTCTCCCTTTGTTTTAACTTATTTATGAAATAGATGATAAATTTGTCTTATAACTGGCTATTAGCTAGTCATGTCACTTGCATGATGGGATTTGAAGTCCCACCGCGACCGCATTTAACGTGAAAAGAGAAATGAACACCTCCCGAACTAAGAGCGGATAACTATAGGCTTTTGGAAAGTTGCCCTTAAATATTTTTAATTGACATATGTTCCTGGGCATTTAAAGAGTTTTAACATTATATAGCAAGTTAAAAAATTTGGATGTCGTAATTTGACCCCTAAAAGTTTAAAATTTTAATGTTAAAATGTCCATGTCTGATTTGGCAAGAGCTTATAATTATGTTACTAGTTCCTAATTTGGCTCAAACCATTGCCTGGATCGTTTTACAAATTCTGATTCAATTTCTGGTCACATCATCAACAACCATTCAAACTTCAACTTAGACTATCAATACCAGGGATCCAAAATGCTGTTTTTAAAACAAGTTGATATCAAATTAATTATTGATCCATTCGTGGGAGAATTTTTGTGCTTTAATGTTAGGACTTACGAGTCTTTGCTAAGACGTTAGACCTAGACTTTTTATACAGTTTTGCAAGAAATTTAGTAAAATACCATCATTCCACTGATCAATAAATGAAAAAAAAAAAAAAAACATAGGTTGGAGCCAGGCATTGCAAAATAATAATAATATTTTGTAGCTCATACGGTCATGCTTAATTGTGAAGTTATTACGGGACTTTATTTTAATTGTTTATCATCGTCATCGAATGTGGTTTGATGGTAAATGACGTTCATCAAACTTTGTAATATCCTAATTATTTGAGTCGCCGTACCGTAACGACTATATAAAAAAAAAAAGTATTAATAATAATTTTACATGCTTATCTTAATTTCCACATTTGGGTACCCTAAACCTAGACCGATCTAATGTTTTGTTTAATTTCCCAATATAAAGAAGAAGATGCTCATTCGTGATCCGTAAAAACAATGTGTCAAAAAAAGTCTTATTTGATTTAGGATTTCATTACTGATGACAGATTTTTTTTATTTCTTAAAGAAAATTATCGATAGAATTTTCCTAATTAAGAATTCGCATTGGAAAAAAATGAGAGCCTTATCGTATATATCGTTTTGGAGTTTAAAAAAAAATTTGTCACTATTTAGGGCGGTTTTTGTGAGAATATCACCACTTTACTAATTCAAGTTTAAAAGGCACATATTTAGGTGATCAGACAAAAATATCTTTATTTGTCAGTTTGTGTCTTTTCAAACCAAAAGAGAAAAAAGTTGAGAGAGAGAGAAATCGGACTGAAAAACTCACGGCTACAAGAAACCCAGAGAAATGGTTCTGGTTTAGTTTAGGTTTAGATTAGGGTTTGAATGTATAAAAAAGTTGTGTATAAGACGATGATTTTCTAGGTTTTCGAGCCTTTTAAAACGTTTTCCGAGCCTTTTCTGAGCCTTTTCAAACGTTGTCTGAGACTTTTAAATAGTAATCTGAGCTTTTTCATTTTGAATCTCCGAGTCTTTTAACACTGTCTCCAAGCCTTTTCAAACGTTGTCTGAGACTTTTAGATAGTAATCCAAGCTTTTTCATTCTGAATCTCTGAGCCTTTTAACATTGTCTCCAAGCTTTTTCAAACGTTGTCCGAGACTTTTAAATAGTAATCCAAGTTTTTTCATTCTGAATCTCTGAGCCTTTTAACACTGTCTCCAAGCCTTTTCAAACGTTGTCCGAAACTTTTAAATAGTAATCCGAGCTTTTTTCATTTTGAATCTCCGAGCCTTTTAACACTGTCTCCAAGCCTTTTCCAAGCCTTTTCAAACATTGTCCGAGATAATCCGTTTGAAAAAGCTTAAGCATTTTTAATTGTTCCCAGAACCTTTTCATTTCTTCTCCGAGCCTTTTCAATTCTTCTCCGTGACTTTTCATTTCTTCTCCGAGACTTTTCAATTAGATTCAAAATTCATACAACCAGAGAAAGGCTTACAAAAGAAACAAATGAAAAGGAACTCAGTTAGGGTTTTAAATTGAAAAAAAAAAAAAAAAAGCTCTAGGGTACTGCCCCCTGCACCCCCGCAAGCTGACTAGGCAGCTCGACCACCGTGAGCTCACCGGAGAGCTCGACCCCCGAATACGTCTGCGTAGCGCCACTAAATTAATTATCCAATGAAGATGCATTGATAATGTTATGATGTTCAACCTCCATTGAAAGTCTGTTAAACAGACCTCTATGAAGAAGATGAAAGAATAAAAGAAAAAAAAAAAAAAAAAAAGCTTCAAAGTAAGAGAATGTGTGTAAAGTAAGGACATTTTTATTCGTTCACCATAATTGATGCCTATTAAATTAAAGTGGTGACTTTTTTACAAAACAACTTTTAAAATGTGACATTTCCCATAATTTCCACTATCATTTTATGTGATTTTAAGTCATAATTTTATAAATATCTCTTGTGTTTGGTTTGTTCTTATTAAACAACAATCTTTTTAATTGGATTTTATGTAATAGTAATGGTATTTTTAAAAAAAATATATATATGATACTAAACAAGTCAGGGTTTGTTGGAAACTACTGAAATCGAGCAATGCGTGGTATTAGAGGTTTGCTGGGAACTACTGAGATCAAGCGCTGCATGATACCATAGGTCAATTGAAAACTGTCGAAGCACTGTGTGGCTTGGTGTCAAAGGTTTGCTGTGAAGTGTGAACTGCCGATATGAAGCACCGTGTAAAAATGTTTCAAAGTAATAGAAACTGCTCATTAAAATTTATAATTAATCAACAAAACTCAGTTTGATGATTGGTTGTTTAATCATGAAATAAATCAGTTCAAGAAAAAAAAAAAAAAATCATACAAGAATGCAAGTCTGCACAAGTGGGAAAAACCTAATCAAAGTAACCAACACGCCGTTACACGATTGACGGCAACGTTTGGACGACAGCAGGGACATCAATACATCATGATGTTGAGTTGTTGACGAAAGTGGAAGTCAATTTGTTGACTAATTGACGACTTCCACAGATTTAGTTGAATGCTGTAGTTTTGCATTGGGATGTCAATGGTACAGGTTAAGGACGGATTTTCCATTACCATCCCCAATATTAATTTGCAAAGTAATTACTAATTTATGTTTTAAAGTAAAAGAAACTGATCATTAAAATTTATAATTAGAGTGGTGCTATTGACACACCACTACTGAACTATTTATATCCCAATTTTTAAATTATTTAGTATTCTTTTTTTCCTTTATCAAATTACTTAAAGAGACATACAATTTTTACTAAAAAAAATCTTATACAAAGTAAAACTAATAAAACATCACTTTCCTTATTTCAAAACCCTAATAACAAAAGCATTAATGGCATAGATTATTTCAATATTTACTATTTTTTATTATATTTTCTTTTAGATTTCGATCTCATGTTTATCATGTTTAATATATATTGATTTATTACTATTTTTGTTTATATTTTCTTTCAGATCCCGATCTCATATTTACCATATTTAGTATTTATTGATTTTATTGTTTCACATGTTTTTTTTTTTCCTCAAATTCCAGACCTATATTTGCTATTTTTTTCTCAGTTTATTTTCTTTCAGATCTTCCAGGTATACTATAATTTGTATCAATTCTTTTATAGATTTTATTCCAGATTTTCCAATGTTAGTTTAATGTTATTTACAAAATAATAATAATAATAAAATAAAAAATAAAAAAGACAACGAAATCACACCAAGGAAACCTAAAATCTATGACAAAACGAAATCAACAAAACTCAGTTTGATGATTCGTTGTTTAATCATGAAATAAATCAGTTCAAGAAAAAAAAAATCATACAAGTATGCAAGTCTGCACATAGTAATAAGTAAATTTAATTATAAAACAAAAATCACAGTTAGTTCCTAATGACAAAAATGTTCCAAAACACCTTTTAAAAATATTTTCAAAAAGCAAAAATTGAAAAAACCGAACACCAATTTACCGAAATCAAACAATACTCGTTCAATATGTACGCCCACATGACATCAATGAGAAATCTCTTCACATAAACTAGTTTGATATCCATTAACACTAAAAAATAATATCTATTCCTACAAAATTTTGGAGAGAAATTTTCCCACACTCGTTGATTAATACATATAATGATGACGTGAATCTTAATCACGAATCTAAGAGTGGAGGTATATACTAGTAGTCTAAGGGGATTTATTATTATTATTTTTTTCATCATAAGATTTATTGTCTTTTATATCTTAAATTAAGATAAATTAGTTTATTTGTTTTTTCAACTTATATCTTATTTTAAGATATATATGTCTATTAGAAAAAGTAAAAAATTTCCACAAATGTCCTATAACAATTCATATATTTATAATTTTATCCGCACATAATAAAACCCTAAAAATCAATTTTCCAAAAAATCTCAATTTTAAAGAAACCCTAACACAACCTAATCAATTTTACATTTGTGATAAATCATCTAAAATGAAAAAATCAAACATATCATAGTAGAGGAAATAGGGGTATATAGCACTTTTAAAATTTTGACTTGTACAACTATCACACTTTAATAACTCTTGTTTTAATAGCACTAAAAATGGAATTTGGACAAAAATACCCTCCAGTTTTTTTTTTTTTCTCTTATGTGTCCTTCACCTTCTTTCTTCTTCTTTTTTCCAAAACCTCCATTGATAGAGTTTCAATGAAAGTGTCACCGTCGACCGGCGAGTTGATCGACAAAACCACCGGCAAAATGCTCGTCGTGCGCCACCCATTATAACGAAAGTATCCATTTTCAATTTCGAGCTGTATGGAGAGAGAAACGAAGCCAAACCCGAATCATCTCCAAACCTTCATCGTCAGATCTGCGACGATCTGTTGCGAATTTAACGAAACCAATGGAGCCAACGAACTCAACGTCGTCCGATCTTCCAGATCCAACTATTTCCGGAGTCAACCAATGTCATCGTCGACTAGTCACTGTCACCATTGATGGAGGTCGAACAACATAAGTCTCAAACAAACTTGATTAAGTCTCGAAACGCATCAATAAGTGTCGAAAACTCATGAATAAGTCTCGAATTTTCAAAAACAAGTCTCGAATTTGTAAAATAAGTCTCGAAACTGTAAATAAGTCTCGAATTTTCGAGAAAAAAAATACATAGGAAAAGAGTAAGTGGGGGTACTTTGGTCTCACCACCTATTTTGGTGCTATTAAAACAAGACTTTTTTTTTTTTTTTTTTTTTGAGAAGCTAAAGAAATTTATTAAAAGGTGAGCAAAAAACAACCCAAAACAAACAACCACAGGATCAACAACAACATAAACGCCAAAAACAAGAAAAAAGAGCTAAAAACAGCAAGGCCCTAAACAACCGCAACCAAAACAGAGTGTCATCAACGAAAAACCCCAGACAACAACAGAAACAAAACAAACAACAACACAGCAAAAGCCAACCCAAAACCAAAACCAGAAAATAATGAAAAAGCTGTCAAGAACCAGTGGCTTCACCCTCGCCATCCAAACAGCTCCAAACAATACCATCAGCATCACCGCTGGACCTTTTTTTTTGCCAACGAATCTGCCAAAGAGTTTGAAGAACGAGAATTGAACTCCACACTAGCTCTCCCTAGACGGTTCAGAGAGTTACGAATCTCATAAATTAATTGCGAGCAATTGTTGTTGCCCAAATCATTGTCATTAATCCAAACAACCGCTGTCAAGGAATCGCTATTGATAACAATTTTATGCCCTGACAACTCTGTTCTAGAGAGGCAGAGATCGCATGCTTTGGCAATTGCCATGATCTCTATAGAAATAGCATCATGCCAACCAATATTAAGAGAGAAATAGCACCAAACTTTTCCACCATTGTCACGAAGGGTCTTTCCGATACTAGTTTGACCCGGGGATCCCCTAGTCGAACCATCCACATTAAACATTAACACATCCGGAGGCGGCAGCGGCGGAATCCAATCTCTCATCTTAAGAGTCTTGACTTTCTTCGAATCAGTGCAGCGAGCTGCAATATCCAGCAAAATAATAATGATGGGATCACTAGAGCCATTGCCATAGTTCTTAAACCACCACACAACCCTAAACTTCACCATATCCATGGCTTTCATTAAGGAAGCTTCTTCATCTTTGAAAATCTTCCCGTTTCTCACCTCCCAAATCGTCCAAGCGACAACGAAAAAGACCGAAATCCACACTTTTTTCGAGTTCTTCTTATGACAAAGCTCGACCCAACCTCTCCACCAATCCACCAACGAATATGAAGCACAAAAATTGATATCCCACCAGCTCATACAATGTCTTCAAAGATCCCAAGACCAATGACAATGTAAGAAAAAATGATTCAAGGATTCAACCTCCTCATTACACAGAGGGCATCATAAATCCGACCCTAGGCACATCTCGAATCTCACCATAACCTCTTTAACCATGACACATCTTGCAAAAGGTGCCACACAAACATTTCAATCTTCGAATGGGCAAAACCTTGCCACATTCCACTGTAATCCTCAGCCGAGACAGAGGTGCATTAGCAAGGTTCTTCCAAAAGGAATTCACAGTAAACATCCCGTTAGAACAGAAATTCCACCCTATGGAATCCAGAATATAATCAAAATTTTTTATCTTCTCCAATTCTCCCTTGAATAAGTTCCACTAATCGGTTTCCCATCTGAAACAAGGTCTTTTGAGATCTCCCGTCTCCAATTATCTCCATCCCTAAACCGATAATCTCTGAGGCAACCACTTTCGTTAACAGCCGACACGAATATTCTAGGGAATATTTCCTTAAAAAAGACTCTTATCCACCATAATATCCGACCAAAGCCTTATTTTGTCACCACTGCCCACAACAACTCTAAGGCCATCCTAAAGAAGCTTTGCAGACTTAGCACCCTGCATAAAAAGGCTGCCCACAACCTTGGAAAAAAAAAAGAATCAGTGGGGCTGTTGCAGCCCTTCCAGCACAAAGAGTTCAACGAAATCCCATATTTAGAGCTAATAACCCTTTTCCAAAGCGAAGATTCTTCCCGACCAAAATGCCAAACTCACTTTGCCAAAAGGCCTTTGTTTTTATCACTATCCGAACAAATCCCTAAGCCACCATACTTTTTATCTTTGCACAACTTCTCCCATTTGACAGCATGTAAGTTTCTCTTCTCACAACCATCCCCCCAAAAAAAACTTCTTTGCAACCCTTCAGTTTGTTTGGCCACCGAGATCGGAATTTTAAACTCGAACATGAAATATATTGGAATACTAGGCATCACGGATTTGATGAGAACAAGTCTTCCTCCTTTGTTAAGGAAAGATTTTTTCCACGAAGCAAGCTGGTTTTGAATTCTATAAAGTAATTCGGACCAAAAGATTTTAGATAAATGACGGCCACCAAGCAGGAGTCCCAAATAAGTGATAGGAAGTGAAGCATTTGAACACCTAAATTTTGCAACCCAATCCACCCTGTCATCCCTCTCCTTTCCGACCTTTACAACACAAGACTTTTGAAAATTAATACGAAGACCGGAAGCCAACTTGAAGCACATCAATATTCTTCTTGCATTCATTAGGTACTCCTCTTTCGGTTGAAGAAATAAGATAGTGTCATCGGCAAATTGCAAGTGTGACACATGGACCCTCTCCGTCCCAAAAAAAAAAAACCCTTCATCATATTCTGAGCTTCCGTTCTCCTAAACAAAGCGCTCAATCCTTCCACCGCCACATTGAATAAAAAAGGAGAAAAGGGATCACCCTGCCTCAGTTTAATACTTCAATTGTTGGTTTGGTCTTGCGAGGCGCTGTAGGGGATTACTTCGTACCACCACTCACCAGCAAAGAACTATTATTTTACACCTGCAGGTAGGACGCTAAACTTTGCCACTGTCATTATAGAATCAGCTATAGGTATCAACTCGGAATATTCCACAGCGCAGTAAAATGGTAGTCTTAGTAGACAAGCTAGCATCATCATAAAGATGCAGTTGTCCAGACTTGACAAAACAAAAATACCAGCTTTGTAAGTACCCTTTGCCCCAGCACTGGGTAAGAGTATCATGTCTGCAAAAGAGCCTGTAAGTGTAAGGTAGCACATCTTAAACTCTCCATTCCAGAAGAACATTGAAGACTCAGACCCTGTAATAGACAGATGAAGTAATAAGAGTACCTTCCATGGTTGATGATTATAAAAGGTTTTCATATATGAAGCACCACTTTCCCTCACTGCATATAGAATGATGCCATTAGGAAAATAGGGAGGAATAAAAAATAAAATATAAAACAAGCAAGTACCGGAAGTAACAAACAGTAAGAGCAAATAAGTAATTATACACCTCTATATAACAAAAATATCTTCCAACAAAGGTCTAAAAATACCAACATTGCTGATGCACTTTTTGCTAATGAAGCAATGATATCCAAACAATTCAGAAACCCACAATTGAGATGGTAAGACTAGTTAATAATAACCCGTTTTCTTCGGTTACCGAGTCATGACTAATTTACTACCTTAATCCATAAATGGGATTATTTATCTTACCTATTTCAAGAACATGGTTGGGGAAGAACTCCTACAACAGGTTGATCATCAGGAAGTAGAAACCCAGCCACTACTGTAACAAATCACAAATCACCATCAGTAAGGAGTCATTTAACAGCAACAAGGCCACACCAAAAAAATAAAAATAAAAATAAGACTTTTAATTTTACATGCTTATCCTAAATTAACAAAGAAGGCAATAGATTAATGCATTGATCAAACTCATGAAAAACTCAGCACGCTAAACTACTTTCTAGAATTAAAACATACTCACTCTGTATCCATTGCACACAGAATTCCACCATCTTTTATTATGCCTCGGAGACCAGATGCCTGAAACTAATGTACCACCAATATTAAGCCTTGAGCGAAATATACTATGACTTAACATACAAAAAAAACTTGGGTAACCAAAACCAAAATTAATGCCACCCATGTAAAAAACTGATATCCCATCAATCAAACCAGTCTCGAAGTCATTTGTTTCTTATTCAGTACTATCTTTTTTGACATTTTCATTTCCAAGTTCCTTTTGGGACTTGTCAACGCACTTCCTTCAGCTATTGCCTCCACTTGTATTAGTGACATCTCATCATTTTCAAAACCTTCCAACTGAGTAACCAAAACCTCCAATGGCTCAAGCTTTGGCTTCAATGTTGATTGCTTAAACCACTTCAGAGCCTTTTTCTTCAAATTATTCCCTCGGCTACCGGCCCCTTGGCAGGAGAGAGTAGGTCACAAATTCTCTCCTCTTTACACACGGGCACCTCCGAAATGCAATTAGATTCATAACAAGATGAATCAAGTTCGAAACTTTCATAACTAACAAATGAAGAAGTGAGCAACTGATAAGAATCCAGTACCTGAATCTCATAGTCGTTTGTGATACTGCCTAAAAAGCCTTGGTTTGTAGAAACTGCGCAAAATTCTACATATTAATTCGCTGTTGAAACTAAAATGTATAATGAGTTAGCCTAATCTCTAACTCTTGAATTCTTAAAATGGTAACAATAAAGCAATGCAAAGAGAAATCATATCATAGGACTCCTAGCATTCAACAATTAAACTAGAATCGAAGATGTACCTCGAACACCATAATGGACAGCTACTTGAAATCCAAGTCCGCCAATGTTATACTTCCATGTTTCAAGTTTGCCGACGAAATACCAAAGCGATCGTCACTAATTCAAAAAAAATAATAATAATAATCAAAAAATCAAGCGCGAGTGTGTGTTTTTTAGTTGTTATGAAGTAAGCGAATTTTTTTATCGGAAACATTTATTTTGAATATTTTTAACATATATAGCAATCAAAAAGTTTTTATAATTCTTGAAAGGTACGTGTATTCAAAATCTTTTCAAATTTCCTTGCTAAGTTTTTGTGTTATTTCACTTTTGGTGGATTGAAATAAATTTCTCATAGTGATCACCTTAGTTTCAATAATTATTTCAACTATTTACATTTGCATCACAATCATGATATTTTAAAAGAAACATCATTCACTTCGGGGAATGATATTAATCCAATTGGGTGATGTTTTATGGTTGAAATAAGACATGATATTAATTCAAATATTCTCAAATTTATAATCTCAATATTGTTCATTCAAGAGCAAATTAGAGGCATGTAATTATCATGATATATATTGTTACTTTATGAACAAATATTTTGAATCACGAAGTGTAAAATATTTTAATCATGTCTTTTTATTTGGTAATCAAATCATTCCTCTTATCGAATTAAAAGGACTATTAAATATTTACCATAAAATATTTATATTTCAATTTATCATTAAAAAGAATGATTACTAAATAACAAATTAATATAATTTGACATAACCATTTAAATAATAAAAATCAAAACATAAAACATATTTAATCTTAACAAAAATGTTGAATATATATATCATAACATTTATGAATAAGTAATATTTTATTCAACAAATAAATCAAATAAGTAATATTGCTCATATGCATTAAAATTAAAGGGGTATTTACAATTTGGTCTCAATCTAATTGGGAAACGTCACTTTTTTACTCCTTAATTGAAATTTCATCAAATTGGTCCTTACATAATTGAAAATCAATCAAATTAGTCCTATCGTTAGTCAAAACTTTTGACTAACGATAGGACTAATTTGATTGATTTTCAATTATGTAAGGACCAATTTGATGAAATTTCAATTAAGGAGTAAAAAAGTGACGTTTCCCAATTAGATTGAGACCTAATTGTAAATACCCCTTATTATTAGATATGCCTACATTAGATGATAATATATATATATATACAGTCTTTCTACTGTCAGTTCGTCCTGGTATAAAATATATTAAAACGAAGAATGTTGACCATAGATTATGGAGAAGTTTTGATAAGTGCATACACTTTGATTCAAAGTATGTAAATCTAACGGTCCACATTCTTCGTTCTGATATATTTTATATCAGGACGAACTGACAATAGAAAAATTATATATATATATATATATATATATTTTTTCATATAACATAAAAATAGTTACTTTTGTTATGTTCGCAACACATGGTATACAATAAATGATACTATATTTTAAAGAATTTTTTAAAGAATTTTTTCCATATTCTAATATGTCTAATTATTCAACATAATATATAATACTAATAATATTTATTAATATATATATATATATATATATAATAGTCTAAACTTCTGGAGTTCACAAAGTCGGCAACATATGCATTAAATGATACTATTAATAATAATCGTATATATAATATCAATCATATAATTTTTTTAAAACAAATTCCCCATATTCTAATATATCTAATTATACAATATAACATATCATAATAATTATATTTATTAAAAAATAATAATAATAATCATATATTTCCAGTTTTTGATATATATAATAGTCACAACTTATAGAGTTCACAAAGTAAGCAGCATACGTATTAAATGATACTATTAATAATAAGCATATATATAATAACGATCATATTAATTTTTTATTTATTTTTTTAAAATTCCCATATTCTAATGTATCTAACTATTCAATATAATATATACTAATAATATTTATTAAATAATTATATGTAATAAAAAATAACTACTTTTGCTATTGTCGTGATATGTGGCATGTAATAAATGATACTATTTTTTTTTTCTTTGTTTTTTTTCCATGTAATTATTAGAGGTTTTTACAATTTAGTCTCAGTCTAATTAGGAATTGTCATTTTTTTACTTCTTAATTTAAATTTCATCAATTTGGTCCTTATATAATTGAAAATCAATCAAATTAGTCTTACCGTTACTCAAAGTTTTCAATTATGTAAGGACCAAATTGATAAAATTTCAATTAAGGAGTAAAAAAGTGACGTTTCCCAATTAGATTGGGATCAAATTGTAAATACCCCCCCTAAATTAAATTGTATATATGAGAATTTTAAAATATCGTATTTGACTATTTTCTACTTTTCATACCTTACTAAGTGAAGGAATTATAAAAGGAATAATACTCATTTTGTTATAAGATATATCAATTACAAAAATGAGCAATTAAAGTCAAATATAATGCACAGATAAATCATATTAATTATTAGATACTAAAACAAAGCTTATGAATTAACAAAACATGATATTATTTTTATGAATGTTGCAATTACAAGTTTAATACAATATTTTAATATAATTCAAAGCAATACAAACAATTAATTTTAGACAACTTAAGCACCAAAAATATAATATTATATTAATAAGACCATGCGAATACAAATCCACTACATAAGAAAACCACAAATTTTAAAAATAAAAAATCCAAGCGACCATAAAACTATATATCTCAAAACAAATAAATTCAAATGTTAGTGTATAAATAACTTAAGCAATTTGTGATTAATAGATGTGCGAAATATGAAAATTCTAATATATGAAAATATAAGATTTCACATTTGCGTACCTTTATCGGGAGGAGAAAAAGAGAAAATAATGAATATTTCATTCACATTTCGAAATCTCTTATTTAAAGACATCAATTTCTTAATAAATTCATACAAAGTCTTAAGACTTATGATTTGTTAATAAACTATAGGTTCGTAACTGAAATTTATAAAAATTCAAAACTTCAGGTTTTGAATGGAAATTACAATTTAATTTTTACAAATCATAAGGACCACGGTTAGATCAATTTCAGACCTTTCAATTCTAATTAAATTTGATATCATCATACCTTCAAGTATGATTAATTTAGAATTAAGAACATTAGGTTCTAAAAAAATTAATAGATAAAACTTCAGGTTTTGAATTTGTATTAATATTTAGAGCTTCAGGCCTTTGTATTTCCTTTTTCAATATACTGATTGTTAAATATCCATTTAATAATGGAAAATTGAATTACCTTTTGATTCAACACTCCATGTTCAAAAGTATGGAACTTCAGGTTCAATTCGACACTTTAAAATTAAGAACTTCAAGTTTTCAATTGGATTCGAATTTAGAACTTCTTGTTCTATGTTTATTGATCAAATACAATCACATGATTGAAATAAGAACCACTAAATATAAAAACTAAATTTACTTTCTGATACGGAAGATCCAGCATATTGACAACTACAGAATATACTCATAAAAGTAGTTGTATAAATAAATTAAGTCAAAGTAACAACAAAATTAATCATATTGAAATACTTAGATTGTGCTCAAAATGAGATCATATATATTTACCCTTCGAAATTAGATAAAATATATTCATACTTTTGCAATTTTTGGACTTTATTTGAAGTCCACGTCCTTCTAAATAAATCACAAAAATGATTGCACAATATCCATCGACGATTGGAAATTTGGTTATGATTATATCATAACACTAAGTTCATAATTTACCATTTTGAAAACTTCAACTTTATAATAAAATTCATTTTAATAGAAGTTTAAAACTTCATTATAACTTCACGTGCATATATAAACTTCAAATTTATAATTGAGAATAATGAATTTTAGAACTTCAGATTCCAAAAATAATCATCACTTCAATTGGAATTTAGAACTTCAATTTTTGATTCGATGGAAATTCATTATTTCATATTTTGATTTTATTGCAATTTATAATTGTCAATAAGATTATGTTAAGCTTCAGGCTTTTTAATTTTGCAATCTCAAAACACTAAATTGCACTAAATTGGGTTTCAGACTTTTTGATTTTGCAATCTCCAGACATCAGATCAAGCTTCAAGCTTTTTAAGTTCACAATTTTCAAATATCAAATCGAGCTTCAAGTTCTTTGATTTTACAATCTTTGGTTTCAATTCATTCACTTTATTATTGCAATCTTCAGGTTGCAATACATTTAATTAATTGTATTTTTATTTCTTGACAACCTAAATAATCTTATAAACAAAAATAAAATTAGAGAAGAATAAAAACCACTATTTAGAACAAAAATATTAAACTAGAAATAGTACTTTACAGTTTGTTGGAGAGCTCGATCCCAACAAGAATGTTCTCTATGTAATCATGTATCAAACTTGGATTAGATGATTTTTGTCTTTGAGTAGAAAGCTTTCAAATCTGGAAATCGAACAACATGGCTAGAGACTCGTGCTGATAACGTGTTATAAAATGAATAAGAATAAACAATAATATAAAACATAAACTTAAAGTATAAGAAGAGAAAAAGAATAAATCAAAGAGAGAAGCCTTTTATTCCTCAATTATTCTCATCAAAAGTATATAAAATACAACGGTGAGAGACCCTTTATATAGCCTTACAATCTCACATTGCATTAAGTATACATAAATTACATTATAATGAATAATAAAATTGATCTTTATAGTAGAGCTAGTAGGAATGCAAAAGGATGAAAGTTTCTTCCATGGATTGATGGATATTCATTCATATATAATTGCATAACGTTTATAACAATTCTGACTTAGTTGATAATTGTTTGGGATGAATTGTTGTTCAATTTTGATATTTTTCGGTTAACCTATTAAACACGTTTTTAGTGTTTTTATTTTCAGAATACAGCTTTCCGTATATACTACCAGACGTATTTTTGGATTTCGAAACTGAAACCAAAAATATTATTTTCATTTTTATTTTTCTTTTCGAAAAACAGTCAACGAAAAACGCTTACACGACGGCCCTCTAATGGCAAGTCACACACAATCACATTTTGATCTTAACACCAGAGGCTGGTGAGGACTCATATTATAATTTTTTTTTTTTTTTTCTTATATAAATCCAAATACTTAGTCTATATTCTATATTCTATAAAGAAAGACACAGTTAATTTCCGTAAACAACTCGGCGCATCCAATAAGCTTAACAGGACACACGGTATAGAGAAAAAGAAAAAGAAAAGAGAAATTGGGAGATGTTAAAGTGAGCCATCATTGCCTTGTAATTTTAGGGCTCTCTCTCTCTCTCTCTCTCTCAAGAAATTTCAATCCACATCAATGGCAAAGAAGAGAGATTCAACGGTGAAGAAAAAGGAAGAGAAATTCAATCAGATTGATAACATACCAAATTATACTAAACAATCAAGAAGCCCTCCACCTAAACGCCGCACTGATTTCTCTCCCTTCTTCTCCTCCAATTCAGGTCTATCTCTCTCTCACTTCAATTTTTGTTGTATGATTTCAATTGCTATCTCACTGCGGAATTAAGATTTTAATTGGAGATGTTTTGTTTTAACTTTCTGTGAAATAATTGTGCTTGTGTTCGATTAATGTTGTGATTTGGTTTCGATTTTGTTACATTTTTGTTTATATTATGTTTAATTTATCAGATTCTGCAAAATTTTGAATTCTGTTCTTGTTTGTGTTTAATTTATCAAGTTGGGACAACTCTGTTTTGATTTGATGAAAAATTAAAAGTTATCCCAGATGCATAAAAAGGAACAATTTAGATAGTCCTGAGTTGTCTACTTCAAAATTCGAAGACACTTTAGGTGGTTGATTTGAAGAGCTACTGAAGTTTAACTGGAGTATTACTATTAGAACCCATATTCACAACATAAACTAGATAGATTTTCCTTGATGCTCCGTTTTGTGACTATTCAAGTTCTTACTTATCTTAATCACTTATGTTAATAATTTGATACTGTGTAAGACTTGTGATATTGAAATAGTGTTCTTGCATCTATATTGTATGATTGAAACTTTACTTGGTTCATTTTATGCATAGGTTCCTTACTGGGTCTATCCTGCGGTAGAGATGGATTGTCCGCAATAAGCAATTCGGATGATGGGAAGGATGAAGGAGAGAAACTGCATGAGCCACCTTTGGTTTTGTGCTGCAAGTCCTGGGGTAATGGATCAGGATTACTCTCAAAACGCTTTGACATTCCAATAATGGAAGTTGAACCAGTGGCACAAAGTGCTCTTGCTGACTACAACTGTGACAGGTTTGTCCATTAGTTATGCATGTCATGAGCCCAGCTTGTGCTGAATGCAGTCCGTTTGAATCCTTTGAGTTTTCAATGACTTGATTCTCTTTTCTCCATGCTCTGTAGGAATGTTGGCAAGGACACAAATGATAATGTGGGTAAGCTGACATTTACCCCAAGCAAATCACAAGTTACAGGAAGAATTGGAGTTTGCATAACTCCAGGGAATGTGGTATGGGCTAAAACGGCTCGCCAGACATGGTGGCCTGCTGAAGTAGGTTGCTCTTACTTTTCTTGTTGCAACTCAATATGAGATTTGGATTATTAACATCCATATTCATTTGAACAATGTTTATATGCCTTTTTCTTCTTCTTCTTCTTCCCTTTTTTTCCCCTTGTTTTCCCCTTGTTTTCTTTTAATGTGGATGTTGTGTGTTGAGCTTTGAACCCTTGCTCTTGAAGTTACTTGTATAAACGCTTAACCACTCAGGCAACAAGTAGGATTTGTATTTATCCCTTAATTTTTAGAAAAGCCTATTTGTGTTGTAATACCAATTATGTCGGGGTTAAAAATGATAAATCTCTCACATTTGATCATCTTAATTCAGAAGTAGATACCATATAACCAATAAGATCATAATTGACATTTTCAGATCATCGAAGAAAGATCCACTTCTGCTGATTCAACAAATCAAGAGGTTGATGGACATGTCTTAGTACAGTATTATGGGATCCATCAGAGGTATGATTCCGAACTCTGCTTGCTATTGTTGATGCGTAGCTATTAATTGTCTGATACCTATATCGTTTGAGTTAAAATGTTGATGCATTGCTTTTCAGTGCTTGGGTTGATCCAGCTAGAGATCTTTCAGCGCTTGAGGATGTGAGTATATGGGTTACATTCTGCTATCCAAAAAGATGAAGTTTAATACTTTTACTTCATGTGTCCTTAATATTAAAGGTGTCTAGTTCCTCTTTTATTCTTTGATCCTGTTTTCCTTCATTTTTCTTTTCTGCTTAATTCCATTGCAGTTGATGCCTGTTGCTTAAATCTCAAAGTGTGTGGAGACCTTCCCATCTTTCATAGATGGAGTTATGTTCCGGTCTAACTTAATAAAAACAGACAGAACTGATCAAAGAAAACAAGACCGGAGTCTAACTTAATTATTGGGGTAATCTATGCAGATTTCAAATAAAAACATATTAGCTAGGAATCGTATCTTAATTTTGATATCGGATGCAAAAGCTAAGCAATCCACAGCAGTTCTAGAAATTAATTAATGTACTGGATTTTGATTTTATGTAAGAGTTAATATTGTTATATTGATAGTGAACTGGTAAGGTGTAATGTCCAAAGAAAAAAAGAAACAGTTGGCAATATACAAGAGCAGGCAGGATCTCAATTTATAATATTTATTGGCTATATATTTGGATTAAGATTATGCTCATTAATACAGTATAGAAACTTTTATGTAAAACGAAAATAAGTCATTAATTTCAAAAATAAAAAAGAATAAGTCATTACTTTGTTGCAAAATATGTTTCATCTCTGCTGTTGACTGCTGTTATAGTGTTATTATAAAAGCACAGTCTGCCTGCATTCTCTACTACCAAATTTTCTTACCCCAACTCTTTCAATGGCTACCAAAGCTTTTCTCTCCAAACTTCTCATTTTTTCGCTGTTCATTGGTTAGTAGTTTTGTCTTCTTCTTCTTCTTTTTTTTTTTTTTTTTGGATAAATCTCAGTAGTATGAGAAATTAATTTTATTAAATTTAAAAAAGATCACATCTACATCACATAGAGATGTAATGAGTCTTACCCTTACAAGAAAATCTTATGCAAATTTAAATATATATCATGCCATACATACATGGATATTTTAATGTCATCTGAAATGCACTCTCTTATGCCATATTAATTTATCTCAAAATCATATAGTTCTATTTCTCAATCTTTCTTACTTGCATAGGTGTTAGGTCAAAAATATTGAGAAAAAATCAGTCATTATATTTAAGACTAAGTATGCTAACATGTGATGGCCAATTTATTCAAATCCAATTTCAGGTGGGAACTGTGATGTAATATTCAACATCGAGAACAAGTGCTCATACTCGATATGGCTTGGTGCGAGTCCATCCAACGGTGATGCAATAGTTGAGCACGGACCAGACACTCTGGAAGTACTAACCATGTCCGATCCTTGGACCGGTATCATGTTTGCACGTACCACATGCTCCAGCAATGCTTCACTCTATTTTTCTTGCGAGACTGGAGATTGCCGCACTGGTCAAATTGATTGCCAAGGTCCAACCCCTAATTTCCCTGTGACCTTGCTCAATTTTGGTATCAACCAAGGACAGGTCTCTTATGAAGTGAACTTGAACCACGGGTTCAATATTCCGGTCAGGTTCCAACCGGATGGTGGATCGTTAGTCACGGGAGGGTCCGGAGCATGCCCTGTTGTGGATTGCATACAGGATTTGAAAAATGTGTGCCCTTCTCCATTGGTGGCAACAAACAAAAATGGGGCATATGTAGCGTGCAACAGCGCCTGTGACGCATTAAAGGATCCGAAATTTTGCTGCACCGGAGAGTTTACTGGTCCGGCTTGCAAGCCTAATGAACATTCACAGAGGTTTAAGGATCTGTGCAAGTTGTCCCACACCTATCCGGGAGATAATGAACCTCCAGTTTATAAATGTAGTGGGGCTAATCGGTATTATCTAACCTTTTGTCCCTCTTAATAATTTGTCTGTATTGATTAGATGTATATTGCTGATGATGATTAAGAAATTGATATTGTCTTCAATAATTTGGCAATTAAATTGATGCTTTCTGTCAAACCTTCAGGAAGCGGTTTATGATAAAATTTTATAGCAATGTTTTCTGTTTACGGCGTATGATATCCTTTTATTTACTTGAAATTGTTTGTTCATTAATTATTAACTACTTCTTATGTACTCGATAATAATATGATCTTTTATTGTGTTTTGTAATTAATTCATGATTTGTTTGATCTTGATTGCATGTTTATATGTTTATATTATTTTTTTTGTCATCACTTTAAATTTATTTATTCTATAAAGTGTTCATGCCCAATTTTTTTTTTTTATAAATATTATAATTATATTTTAGCATTAAATTATTTATTATCTATCGTGAACATAAGTCTATATTTTGGCATTAACCTTGATTTTGCTCTACAATTAAGCAACGACGTTACGAAGGTGAGCGTTCTATTGTGAACTACACATATTATTGACTAGAACCCAAAATCTTTTGGTGTAGATGTAAATGTTATACCATCGGACTAACTTCTTAAAAAAATTTAATATACGTTGATCATACGTTTCATAAGGATATAAATGTGAAAATTGTGTATATAAAATTACTTTCATACATATGAGAATTGAAGTAACATAGTAATCATAATAATAACAATAACGAATCTTAATCTAGATAGATGGTGGTAAACTTGCATTGATTAATTAGTTAATTTGATTTGCCAATGAGCGATACCCACTTACAGTCACTTCCTCAATACATTGGTCAACTTGTTTTACTTAATAGGGAAAAAGTTCACTAAAAGAAAATCACTTCATAGTAAAAATGGTAGTGCACCTCCATTCCATATTGGTGGTGGTGGATTCAAGTCCCAACATACATATTTTAAAAGTATATATGAAGAGTTTTTTAGGATAATTTTGTAATGGGACGGTCATTAATCTAAATGCTTAGTTATCTAGTTGATATATATATATATATTATAAGATATTTAAGTTAAAAATAATTTATTTATTATAAATTTTATAATATATCACGATGATGTATTTTTTTAAAGCCTTTTGTCATTAATAGAATTCGAACCGCTGATTTGAGAGTCATTTACCCAAACCTCAAATTCATCCATTTACTGGCCGAGCTATGCTCCTAGAGGTATACTTTATATATTTGGTTAAACACAAAAATTACAATATGGAAAAGGGTGGTTCTTTTTTCTCTTTTTTTTTTTTTTTTTAGGCAAGGCAACACAACAAAACAAACAGAGACAAAGCCCAAACAAAGCAGACCCAAGGGCAGACCAAAACCAAAGCCAAAACAACACCAAGGATGGGTGGTTCTATTGTCATCTACAAAATATCTTCCTACACCAATTTTTCTTCCTACACCCATATTAATAAACTAAAATTATTTATTTTACTCTCTACACCCTTTAAAATACCAAAACTATTATTTAAATATATATATTTTTAATTTTAAACATTTATTTTTTCTCATCACACACATTATTCCTATTTTACCCATTTTCACATTACTACACATGTTTAAATTCAACTATAGTTTTCTCCTTCTTTTTTTTTAATAAATATTCTAGAATTTACTCGGATAAAAAAAATTCATGTTCAAATAAAACTCTACAACTAAGATTTTACTTGGTCAAAAATAAAATACAAATTCAAAGCTAAAACTAATTATGTTTTTTCGTTGTTACTTAAGGAATCAATGTATTGAATTATCTAAAAAATTATAAAATCAT
This sequence comes from Acer negundo, assembly GCA_035582765.1. NCBI lineage: Eukaryota > Viridiplantae > Streptophyta > Magnoliopsida > Sapindales > Sapindaceae > Acer > Acer negundo. Next base: position 939,270 of record CM069240.1, on the reverse strand, counting down.
AATGGTTTACAAACGTAATCATTGTCTTAGAAAATAATAACAATAATAATTAAACAAACAACAATATACAACTTCTTTTGTCTTAAAAAAATAATACTATATATATATATTATATTTCTTGATTGATGTTGAGTTTGATTAAGTACATATTATTAGGGTTTATGATAGATTGAGTGTTCAACTTATTGGTGTAGAAAGTAAATTTAATTTCCAATTATAAAGCCATGTATTTTAAATAATTAAATGTAAGAGTATTTTAGAAATAAAAAAATTTCATTAAAACATGGGTGTATGAAGATATTTTGTGGGTGGCAATAGAGCCACCCTATGGAAAACTTCTTTGATATCATTAATATATATATATATATATATATATATATTATCGTGGGTTCAGTTAAAATTTTTAAAATGATATAAAATATGATTAAATAAATATAAGTTATTATAAAGACAAAAAATATATTTAGATGACGAGATGATGTTGGTCTGGTATCCGTATACACCTCACACCTACACCATAAGGTTGTGGGTTTGAGTCATCCCCTTCCCAAAAAAACCTCGAATTTATGTAATTTATAAAAATCAATATGATTTCATCAAGGTCTTTATCGAAATTAAAGTAAGGAATTCGGTGAGTAGTGAGAGATCCCTTACTTTAATTTCGGTAAGGACCTTGATGAAATCACATTGATTTTTATAAATTTTGATCTAAATTATTTATTTAATTTTTTTTTTTTTGTGTGTAGATGATAACTTAAATGAAACCTACATATGAATAAAAATTGAGAATTTTTCAAACACTAGAATTATTTATCCTGATTTTGTTAAATATGAAGGCATTGGATAAATGGGAGAAATATAGGAAAATTAAAAAAAAAAATCTTTTACTTGAAAAATTCTCAAATTTTATTTATAGGTAGATTTTATTAAATTTATCATCCACACAAAAAAATCAGATCAAAATTCATATAATATATATATATATATATTTATATAATAAGAATGTAAGGTCCTTAAGAAGTTTTTAATTAATTGGTTTTGGGTTACTCTTAATAATAATTAGAGTAATACTTACAACTCAAAAAATTAAACCAAATGGTTTGACAAATGAGTTATCATCACCACACAAATCATAGGGTGTTGTGGTAAATGATATGGTAATGACAAATCACTTGGGTTGTGATCAGACTATTTTATGCCTATTTGAGGTCTCCCATTTCCGATCATTTGTTTCATTTTCGAGTGTATTTTTGTATATAATATTTTGTTTGAGCCATGTGTAGGTACATATTCCCTACCAATGGTATTTGAGTTTAAAGGAAAGATTGGGAGGCTTAAATGAGCCAAAAACGAAATAATTAGAGTATATGTTGAGTGTCCTGCCTTATCGTTGACATAGACCGCTGTGTGATCTAAACTCAGCCGTGGCTAAGCGAATCTAAATGTCTCCACTGTTGATCCACTGTCGAGCTAGAACGCGACACCTAGACCGCGGCAGAACCCTCTCGGCATTCCAACAGCTTACGGACGAAGTGCAGAAAATCAAGTACTCGACGATTTCATTCGACGGCTTGACCGCTGATCAACATCAATGAAATCCAGAAGCATTTGACGAGCATGATCGGTGGCCATAATTCAATCGTCGATTCAAGACAGTGAGCATCGGTTTAATTCGGCGGTTTAATTCGGCAGCTGACCACCGAATCCAACCACCGATCACCCAATGTCAGCCCGATTTTGGGAGAATAGTAAGGGGCAAACTCGACATTTCATCTCCATTTCAGCCCTAATCCTCACTTCACTATAAAAACCCATCTATGCCTCACTCTTAGGAAATCCCCAACTTTCTCACTTATCTCTCAACTTCACCTTCTTCAAATAAGAGAGAGAGAGAGAGAGAGAGAGAGAGAGAGAGAGAGAGAGAGAGAGAGAGAACCTCCATGGATCCTCTCCATACCCATTTTCTATACATCCTCCACCATATTTAGGAGATTACAAAGAGATAGGAGTGGTCTTAGACCAAATTCGAGCCAAGCATGGGCCAAATTCGAGCCAAGCATAGATCAAAGGAGATTAGCACATTTTGGAGGGGTTCTCCACTTGGATTATCTCTTTTATCTCGTCTCTTTGTATTTCTTATTTTTTTTTTTTTAATGTGTAATCCCCACTTGGGAATATTTGTAAACCTATTTTGTGTTCAATATATGTTATGGTTGTTTTTATATCTAATTTGTGTTTTGATTCACTCTTGTTATTTATTGATATATCTCTTATCTCGAAATGTATGTTTATGGATGATTGAAAATTAATATGTATTCATGGATGAGATTAGGAATAAATTAATGTAATTTATGAGTAGTTGTAATCAAATATGCCATTTTGTGTTTGTATGTTGATGGATGATCGAAATTAACTTGTATGGATGAGTTTGAGTGACTTAGAGTTAGAGTTGTGCCTTTAGAGGGGCTCTCCGGGTATAGTCCTTACTAATAAGCTAAGAAGAGTTGATGAACCTATAAATTGCCATATTAGAGTTCATTGTTCTTGCTAACAATTGGACTTTAGCTATTTCTCACTCTAGGGGTTCTATGTGAGTCATGGTTGAAGTTACAATCATTGGTCTTTTGCTATCTCTCATTCTAGGGGTTCTAGGTGAGTTATGGTTGGAGATACAATCACTCTTTTCACATTCATTAGACTTTCATATTGTCATTTTACATTACGAAGCTATCATTGGGGTTCAATGTAGTTTTTGTAGAATCGGTTCACATATGTTGGTTACGGTTTCGTGTTTAAGAGGCTCTAAGCACATATTCTCTTTGTTTTTAATTCTTTTCATTTACATTTTGCTCATACACACACCACATTGCACATACCTCACACACACCATTCTCACTACCTTCGCATTCTATTTACATGGTGCTGTTGTTTTGTTTTTTTTTTTTTTTTGGTGTTTTTCTAGGCGCTTTATGGGTTTTGCGGCTGCTGTGCTTCTTGTTTGGTGTTGCTTGCTGCGTTTTGCTTTTCTGTTTGCAGGTCCTTGGGGGTTTTTTTTTGGTTTCTTTTGGTGTGCCTATGGTGGATGTTGCTTTGGTTGTGAGCTTTTGCTGTTGCGTGGGTTTGGCCTAGTGGTGGGTGGTCTTGTTGTTGGCTATTTGGCCTTTAATAAATCTAGCTATTCCCAAAAATAAAAAAAATAAAAAAAATAAAAAAATCTTGAGACGGTTAACAGATCACACCTCCCTGCGAAACGATACTCTCGCTTACTGCTATACTAACAGATCACACCTCCTTGTGAAACGATATCCTCGCTTACTGCTATACTAGTCACTAGCACTACCGAGGTTGAACTTTAATATAAATATTTTGATATGAAAAATGACTCTTGTCAGGTTGGTTTTTGGGTTAACTTTTTGGGTTGATTAGAATTAGTATAATAATTAAGGACAATAAATAAATAAAACTCTAAACAAAAGAATTTTATAGAGATTCCCTTTTTCTTTCGCGGTCACCCTTAGGGATGGTCATTTTCCCTCGGGGTCTCAAAACTCCACTTCCCCATCCCCATTTTGGGGAAATTTTTTAGAGGAAAATAGGGAAATTGGGGGGTGCGATGGGGGAGGGTTTGGAAAATGGGGGTAGGGGTGGGGGGACCTACATCTGCTCCCCATTCCCCCATTGGCTATCCCTAGTCACCCTCCTATGGGAGTGTCTCCCAATTTTTTCTTTCCTCTCCCCATAGTATTATGTTTAACATGAGATGGAGGTTTTCAAACGACAAAGACCAAATCGTAAGGGAAGTTTAGAATTGATAATGTTCCATTCATAACCTTTATTGTAAGTATGTGAAGATCCAGCGTTCTTAAAAAATTGATGATTTTTTATTTAAAGTATTATACTATTATATAAATTCGAGATTTTTTTTGGGAGGGAAGGACTCGAACTCGTAACCTCATGGTGTAGGTATGAAGGGTTTTATCACAGGACCAACCAAAAATTAAGGATTTGACACAGCGTTTAAAGTTTACACTTTAAAGTTAAAATGTCCACAACAGAAACACACCCTATCATTCTTTGAACCCTAGATCCAAGAATATCCTCACCCAAAACCTTTTACATTCCATCATCTTCTCACATACGAAAATCACCTAAGTTCCCACCTTTCTACACCATTTCATCTCCCTTTTCACATATTCCCTTCTATACAACCATTTGCATCCATCCTTGGAGTTTTGCAAGCAAGAAGGAGAGGATTCTTAAGAGGAAGCTTCCATGTCTCTTATGGGTTTTCTCTATTCTTTTGTTCTCTTTTGATTTTCCATTGATGTGTAACTAACTTCTTAGCTAGGGGATTGATGTAACCGTATTGGACTACTCGATGTAATCAGTTAGTCTATTTTTCTAATTCAATTCGATTTTAGTTTCAATTACCGAATTTCTTGCTCTAAATTCTCTATTTATGTTTTATTGTGACCACAAGAAACATTGATTTGAGAGTTACTTTATTTAAGGTGTTGAGTTTAGATGTGGGTGACCATCCTATCTAATTCTCTCACAAGCTTAGTAATTGGGAATGTTGGTTTATGCATGACCATGCTAGACCAACTTGGCTTAGAGTTTTAAAGTTAAATAAAGGGATTGACCATTGCTTGTTACATGACCTTGTGCAAGTAATGGGAAAGACCTAGAACTTAATGGATTTATTTTAAAACAAGCCATAAAATTGGATTGAAGTGCTTAACGAGATTAAGTGAGAACATTGAGTGGTTTAAGAAGGTTGCATCGATTCCCTAGTGTTTTCTCCCATATATTCACTTCTTGTGTGTTCATTATGGTTTTTAGTTTAGTTTTAAGTGACAATATTGTATTTTTATTCCTCAATTTTGCATTTTTAGTTTTAAAGTTTACATTTTTAGCTTACAAGTTTGCATTTTTAACAATTTGCAAGAAACCAAACCATTTTCCAAACCCAAAGCATTATGGAATTTCATTTTCACGCACTTAGAGTAGGTTTTTCCTAGGCTAATTAGTTTTAAACTGATTGAATCACCGATCCCAGTGAACGAACTTTAATTTAAATTGGAAGTAAACATTTTTACTGCATCATACATTACTTGATTAATCGCTTAAAAAGTGCTAGTCAAAATGATATTCTTTTCATGCCTTATAAATCCCGGGTAAGAATGTTATTTATATTGTGGTTTTTATGAAATTTATTACACTTAGTAATACTAACACAAAATGTTATGTGTTAATATATAAACAAATATCATTGGATCTTGGTTGTCAATGATATGTCAACACTGACATTTTTTATTTAAATTCAATTGATGGTGTGAGGAAAATTTATATAATTTCTTATCCATGTAAGCCTTTTTTTTTTTGTTTATTTATATTTATATTATTTCAGTTTTCTATTTAATTATATAAATGTATTAACTAAACTAAATTGTAAAATAAATTGTATACAGTGTGGTTGAAAAGTACCTAGCTTAAGTAAAGAGAAATCGAACAACAAGTGGAAGTAAAGAGGTTGAATGGAAAGTTGTCAAAGTGAGAATATTGCTTATAATAATTTTTTTTATAGTTAATTGTGATTTATAAATAATTGTAAAAAATTTATTGATATAGGTACCTAAGCAACCCAGTAAAGTTGAGTGTGGATATTAAGTGCTTAGATTCATGAAAGAAATTGCTGAAAATCCGGAAATTCTTACTGAAAAGATGAGAAAATTTTGTAGTTTGTTTTTTTTTTTTTTTTTTAGTTTTTAATTTTTTATATTTTTTATATTTTTTTATGTACATTATTTTATAAAATGAAGTTCCTTGACTATTTTTTTTCCTTAATAAATGTTCACAATTCAATGGAAAAACAATTTATACTCAAGATGAAATTGATGAGGTATGCTTGGATTGGTTTGAGCATTTCAAGTTATCTATCTTGTAGGTTTGGTTGAAGTTTAGATTGTTCAAGATCATATGTACTCTTACATTATGCTATTTTTGTTTTAGATTATTCGAGAACAATTGTGCTATTTCATATTATGATATTTTTATTTAAGATTGTTCAAGAACAATTGTACTATTTTATGATCACAAATTATGATATTTTAGTTAATTTTTAATGAGAATACTTTTTTTTTTAGTAAGTTCTAATTATTATAATGTGTAATTTTTATTTGTTTGGAAGAGAACAAGATGATTTTTATAGGATATATTTTGCACATGATTTATTTAAAATTAAATAAAATATATTGCAATTTTTTGAAAAAAAAGATTCTTAACGATTTAAAATCATCATAATATTTTGAATTTTAAATTATTGTCAATAAGGCATGACGGTTTTTGAGCGTCAACATTTAATGACGGTTTTTATATGATGGATATGCACCATCACATAATTATGACAGTAAAAAAGCGTTAAGATATTATTACAGATAGTTTAGCATCTAGGAGCCCCAGTATCGTCTCTCCTACATGGTGGTGGACCGCTCCGAATTATTGCTACCCTTTTATTTTCAATGATTTTTGTAACAGACCTTTTTTTAGGTTCTGTTGACCTGTTTTCTTCTTTTGTTTTCTGCTCTCTTTCTTTTTTTCTTAATAAAATATTGGGATTGGGTTAATTCCGATCCCCAACAACCTTATAAAAAAAAAACATAGTCTTGATGGATTTCATCAAAGTTTTTACTTTGAGTTAAAATAAGGGACTGACATTTTTATGGTCCTTAATCAAAACCAATATCAACAGTAATAGTTATTTATTTATTTTTTGTTATTTATGAAATAGATGATAAATTTGGCATATAGATAGTTATTAGCTAGTCATGTCGCTTGCATGAAGGGATTTGAAACCCCATTGCGACCACATCTAACGTGAAAACAGAAATGAACACCTCCCAAACTAAGAGAGATAACTATAGGCTTTTGGAAAGTTTCCTTTAAATCTATTTAATTGACATATGTTCCTGGGCATTTAAAGAGTTTTAACATTATATAACAAGTTAAAAAATTTGGATGACCCCTAAAAGTTTAAAGTTTTAATGTTAAAATGGGGTTTGAAATTTAAATGTCACCATTTGGGGCACTTTTTGGGGAACAGGCACCAAATTACTAATTTAAGTTTAAAAGAAATCATTTTATGTGACCAGAAAAAATTACTCATTTTTTGTCGCTTTGTCTGTTTTTGAAATGTTGAAAGAAAAGATCAGAGAGAGAAACCCCGACGGCGCAACAATGCTTTAGCGGACGAAAATCTGACGGTGAACCACCAGCGACGGCACTACAGTACCGATGTCGAATAGAACTGAAGGGCGAACAAAAACGAGACGGGTAAGTTTTTGTTTCTCACGTATTTTTGTTCTAGATAAGTTTTGTGTATTTGATGTAGATTAGGTTTGATTTGATTTGTTGTTCATTATGTTTGTTTGATGAGATTGGGTTAGTGTTTTAGTTTAAGAAAAAAATTTCTTTTGAAGACGATGAAGATTTGGGTTTATGAGTGTTTTTGAATCTTTATCGAGCCTTTTTAAAGTGATTTTGAGCCTTTTTGTACTGTTACCGTGCCTTTTTTAACTGTTATCGAGCCTTTTTGAAGTGATTTCGAGCCTTTTTGTACTGTTATCGTGCCTTTTGTAACTGTTATCGAGCCTTTTTGTACAGTTATCGTGCCTTTTCTAACTGTTATCGAGCATTTTTGAAGTGATTTCAAGCCTTTTTGTACTGTTATCGTGCCTTTTCTAACTGTTATTGAGCCTTTTGAAGTGATTTCAAGCCTTTTTGTACTGTTATCGTGCCTTTTATAACTGTTATTGAGCCCTTTTGAAGTGATTTCGAGCTTTTTTGTACTGTTATCGTGCCTTTTCTAACTGTTATCGAGCCTTTTTGAAGTGATTTTGAGCCTTTTTTTACTGTTACCATGCCTTTTCTAACTGTTATTGAGCCTTTTTGAAATCATGTTTTTTTTAACTGTTAGCGTGCCTTTTTTAACTGTTATCAAGCCTTTTTTAACTGTTATCGAGCCTTTTTGAAGTGATTTCGAGCCTTTTAAAAGTGATTCCGACCCTTTTTGTACTGTTATCGTACCTTTTATAACTGTTATCAAGCCTTTTAAAAGTGATTTCGAGCCTTTCTGAAGTGATTTCGAGCCTTTTTGTACTGTTGTCGTGCCTTTTTGAACTGTTATTGAGCCTTTTTAAAGTGATTTCGTGCCTTTTTGTACCTTTTTTACGATGTTTTTGAAACATTTACTTCGAGCCTTTTTGAATATTATGTCGAGCCTTTTTGAACTGTTATCGAGCCTTTTACAACTGTTATCGAGCTTTTTTCAACCTTTTATTTCGAGCCTTTTTGAACTATAATCGAGCCTTTTTGAACTGTTATTCGAGCCTTTTTGTTTGAGCCTTTTCAAACATTACCCGAGCCTTTTAATGAAGTGTTCGTGCCTTTTCACAAATTATCCGAGCCTTTTGATACACTACCCGAGCCTTTTACTGAAGTGTTCGAGCCTTTTGATACATTACTCGAGCATTTTCATACACTGCCCGAGCCTTTTTGTTCGAGCCTTTTCATGAACTCATATGTTTTTTTTTCATTGAATGCAGATGAAGAATCAGCTTAAAGAGTCGCTTAGAACCCTAGCGGGAGAATGGTTCAAGGGAAAAATTATATGGCATGACCATTCCGATGACCTGGTTGATATCGACAACACACTTAATAGTGTACCTGAACATCTAAGGATTGAAGACCGACGTCGGTATACTGAGTCTTGTTTTGGTCATTTCCTAAAGATGTATCTTGAGATTCATTTTTTGGCTAGGATTGTCCATCGGTTGCTTTTGCGCGAGTTGCATCACGATGGGTCGGAAGATGAGATGAGATTTTTGTTAGATAAGCATTCGGTCCGATTCTCGAAGGTTGAGTTCTGTCTAATCACTGGTTTAAAGTTCGGAGTCATTCCCGACACGGCAAGGTATGATATGGTAGAGAATGGCATACACGAGCGGTACTTCCAGGGTAGAGACATTGAGTTTGAAGAGTTGAGAGTGGTGCTGCGGATTGGTATTTTTATGGAGCAGTACGATGTGGTAAAGCTATGCTTATTGTTTATGCTCAACTGGATACTGATAGGGGTTGACGAGCGAGATAAAGTTCCAGTATGGCAGTGGAGGCTAGTGGAGGACTTAGACGCTTTTGATGCGTTCCCGTGGGGCGCACACGTGTATAAACGGTCAATTTATTGTTTTAAGCATGCATTGGATGGTCGACGGGAGCGGTTTGAACAACGACAACAAGAAAGGGGTGCTAACGTACACACAACTGTGACGTACAACATATATGGTCTACTGCACACACTATTGGTGAGAATTTAAAATTTGAATCCGTATTTTAATTATAATTTTTTTTATATGACTAATGTATTTACTTCTTATCGTACTTATATATTACACAGATATTTTCTTTTGAGGTTATCCCCGAGCTTGGGAATAAAAAATGTAGGACTCGTAGGGCAATCTCTGAGCTACCACCCCCACGTATTAGAGATGGCAAGGTTCCGGTTCCGATCGAACCGGCAGTTTTGAACGGGCCAAAAAAAATATTTTTTTAAAATTTTTTTTTTTTTTTACAAAATATTACATTTTATTTATAAAAAAATAAAATGTTAGAAAGAACATTGTAGAGTATTGAGCCATGGCCCATAACCCTTATCCAAGTAATTATGTTTTCCATTCTCTTCTCCTCCTCCTTTTTTTATAGGTTAGACATCTCATTCACTTTTCTATTTTTCCAATGTGGGATGTGGGATAAAAAGAAGTCACTAATTGGTTTTTTTTTTTTTTTTGGATACATTATTAACTAATTTCATATATTAATAACCTATTGGAATCATAAACTTTTTTTTTTTGAACTATTACAATATTCCATATTGTGGTATAATTCAAAACTAACACAAAAAGAAATAATTGAAATATTTATTAAAAATGCATAATATGACTTCTTATCCTTCATCCCACATTGGAAAAATAGAGAAGTAAATGAGATGTTTAACCTATATAAAAAGGAGGAGAAGGGAATGGAACATATAATTGTTTGGACAAGGGTTATGGGTCATGGCTCAATACTTTACAATGTCCACTCTAACATTTTATTTTTTTATAAATAAAATGTAATATTTTGTAAAGTAAAAAAAATTATAAAAAAAAAAAACTGGAACCAGGCGGTTCGAACTGAACCGAACCGGAACCGTCGGTTCCATTCCGGTTTGAACCGCCCGGTTCCGAAAAAATTGGAACTGGAACCGAAAAACCGGTTTCAGTTTCGATTTTTTCGGTTCCGGTTTCGGTTTGGTTCCACGGTTGGAACCGGAACCGGAACCTTGCCATGTCTACCACGTATTATGAAATGGAAGTTGAGTCAGCGACCGTGGGGGAGAAAATTGGATGGCATTTTCACTGAAAGGGTAAGTATTGTTGTTGTTAATTTTCATAGTTTTTAGTATGTATACAATTACAATGATCTAACTTCGATTTCATATGTTTGCGCGGCGTGAATTGGTGTCGACGAGTGTTGAGATGGCTCAACGTTACTACGAAAGCATAGACCTGGGAGGCAGTCTGTATGATGCTAATGTTGCTGATATACCTGGTCACGTCCCAGAGCACGAAAGACGTAGTAGTGCCGGACCTATTGATACAGAGAGTGCGTATTCCAGACCCAGTAATACGAATAGTGCGTATTCTGAACTCAGTGATATGAAGGGTCCTTATTCCGGACCCAGTGATAGGGATGGTTCGTATTTCAGACCCAACGATATAGAGGGTTCAGACCAAAAGGGTGAGAGTCGGAGTCTCGTGAGGTGTTAGCCGGTACGATTCACTTTGCCCAGACAACCTCAACTTGGAGGTGATTCAGATCCGGAGGGTCGTGGTGAGAGTCCTGAGAGGCATAGGTGGGTACGATTCACTATGCCTAGACAGTCTCGACCTGGAGGCGATTCCGGAGGAGGCGTTGGTGGGCATCCACAGGTATGTAAAAAATATTATAACCAAATTATTTAATTTCAATCGAGTGAACAGTTTAAGTGCTGACAGAGTTTCAAATAGTTTCAGGGCTGGGACCGTAAATTCGCTGAAGTGATGGATACTGTCCAATCTCTACGGGTTGATGTGATGGAGGCTATCTAAAAGAGTGATGAGAAGCGAGATCAGTAGCATCAGGAGTTGTTGGATATGATCCGGGCGCTTCAAGGTCAAGGTCAAGGTCAGGGTCAGGGTCAGGGTCAGACATCGCAGTCCCGTATGGATGGTCCACCATTCAATGACCATCACGGAGGCTTTAGTCCTACAGGCAGGACAGGTACACATCAGCATAGGACAGACCCACATACCATACATGAGCATGCACCTACTACGGAGGCACATACTATGGACACAGTATCTGATCTGCCGGGTCATGTTATGATAGAACGAGCAGAGGTACCCGGTGGTATAGAGATAGCACTGTTGAAGCAGGTGCCTCCTCCAATTTTACCCGACGGTAGTGCTGGTACAGAGACATGACTTCTGTACGGGAGCCACTTGGTGGATCTGTGCCACCTGTTCTTCCACATGACCTGGCACAAGGTACATTCTCACAGCGCACACCACCTCTAGTAGATCCCAGCACAGTGCGACCCTTGAAGCGATCCAAACGTAACTCCCACACTCATCAGCACGATAAAGGAAGGGAGAGCGATACACGGAGGGAGAAATCCTCTTTAGAGCGCAGTCCTTCGTAGAGAGATACACGGCGGGAGAGATCCTCCTCACATCACAGCCCTCCTCATAAAGATACACGGTGGCAGTGATTGTCCTCACAGCGCAGCCCTCCTTACAGCAATCCACGGAGGCAGAGATCCTTCTCACTGCGCACACCTTCGATGGAGTCTAGTTCTGGAGCCTGTTGTCCACCCCAGATTCAGCGTCAGCTGCGGGTTCATAGGCCAGGTTGGCAGCTGATGACCCCATACACTGACCCATGTAGGCCAAAGAAGCCAAGGACCAGACCAGAGACATCAATGCATGCATTCAAGCCCTATGATTTGTTAGATCCTGACCACATTACTGCGTACCAAGCCTACAAGAGGAATACCACGGGGGAATTGTACATATAATCGTTCATTACATAATCTTTTAATTAATATTACTTAGTCATCTAGCTTCTTCAGCAATTATGCAGACGTGATATGGATATACATATACCAGTTGGTGTCACTTGGTTCCAACGGTTCCAAACCAACTTTATAGATTTGGAGGATACGGTATGTTCCTTACTTTAACTGTCTGTATAAGTTTTTATCAGTAATGGTAGAATCCTAACAATATAAATGTTTACATTGTCAGCACATCGATACGTACTTGTTGATTTTACAGAAGCGTCAGTGAGCATACCCCACTGTCTATGCTCAGAGGGTCAATGTGCTGGATTCCCAGTTCTATGTAAGTTTTTGTATAGTACGGTTTTCATTTTTGCATTGATGTGTTTAATAGATCTATTACCTAACATTGTGGTTAATTTTCTATATACAGTCATGGTTAGATATTCAGTGGGAGCGGATGTTCGGCAGTAGGGTGGCCGCACTCCATAAGGAGTGGTCTATGCTGAAACACAAGTGGCATGATGATGACCTAAAGACGGTCCGAGGATTAGTCCCGTCAAGAAACCGGCCATGGCAGGCGGTTGATTGGGTGAGTGTTTAAATTACAAGGTTTCAATGTGTTTAATACTATGTTTAGATTTCAGACGCATAACACTATGTTGAAACACTAACAAGTTATGATACCTTGCAACCTTGGACGCAAGCATTGGGTACTGGCCAGCGTCGACCTCACACAAGGGAAGATCTACCTATTAGACCCGTTCAGATAAGAGGTTACATGGGAGTACATGAATAAGCAGGTCGTGTGCCTACATTGGTTTATACCCTCGATATTGCATTAGGTTGAGTTTCACTCCAATAGAACGAAGGATGATGTGACATACAGTTTGTCGAAGAAGGCCTTCCGGATGAGCATCATGGACTGATCCCGTGGGGTGTCCCAACAGCATCAGAGGTATGACTGTTTCAACATTTTATTCTATTTGGTTTTAATTAAATTCCATTCTAATGGTTGTTCATATGGTGATTTGCAGCGGTAACTGTGGTACCTATACTTTGAGATTGGCAGAGTACTTGTTGGCAAACAAGAAGGAGTTTGACTGGAAAGAAGAGGATATGGGCACCATCCGGGAGAAGATGGTTGTGGAGGTTTATTGCAACTCGCTTCACAACACTGTTGTATAGATGATGTATATATGGGTTGTTCCTTGAGTTGTAATTGATGTACATAACAGATTCATTTATTATATTCATTAATCAATTAATTTTTTTTAATTCCAACCTGCACGTGAACAATTTGGTGCGTTGCAACACGATTTAAAAAATACAATGAAAATGAACAACTAAATCTTAACGATTTAAACAACACAAATCGAGCATGGTTCCCAAAGTCTGAATGATGTTGGAAGACATCAACTTGGAGACATATTCCTCAAGGTGCTTCTAGTGGCAATTCATCTTCATCTTGTACTGTCTTGTTATGTTTGATTGCCTTCCTTATTAGGGCACGTTTGTTCATTGTGTCCAATTGAATGACAGATACTGCACTTGCGATGGTATTCCTCAGGGACAATTCTACTGGGACCTTCATTAACCATAGGCAGGTTGGAACACCTCCTACTATTATGTCCAGGTTGTCCACATCTTCTACATGACTGTGTGGTTGTCCTCTCCGAAGACAAGGCATGTCGACCCTCTATCGGCCGACCTGATTGTCTCTTTGTCTTTGGATTTAAAACCACCCGCGCTGCGATGTCAGATGACACAACCCATGAAGAAGGATGGCCAACGGGCATAATAGGAACCAAGTATGCATCAATAAGTGTCTCCCTCTTGCAGTAGTCTGCACACAGAGATGTGAAATCCAAGTTACACTCCCTACAACAATGAAAATAGTGAGATTCAAGTTTGGGTAATATAATGTGTGAACTGTAACTTGTCAAGTACGTTGCCGCTGCGAGTGCATATGAACATGGAAAAAAGTCCATTTGGAATTTGTTGCATGTGTAAGTCTTGCGGGCTAAGTCAACCGTCCACTGTTTTCCCTTGTATCTGACGAAGAATATGTTCCAATCAACTGGATTTATGGTCATAAAACCGTACTTCTCGACCCGTTTCAGGATCACAAGATGTGCTGTGTCGGTCAATCGATGACGCATGGATCGTGCAACTGCATGACGATCGTGAAACCACTTTTGTAGCATATTCCTAATGAACTCTGCCAACGTCATCAATGGCAGTTGCCGTACGAATTTTAGGCATGAGTTTATGCACTCTACAACATTTGTGGTCATCACCCTGTACCTTCTTTAGGGACAGTGTACGCGGGACCATTTATAAGGATCGGCAGCAATAGCATAATTGAATGCAGCCCTGTGCAGCTTATGTAACTCCTTCATGTGATGATTATACTTTAATTGACTATACGACCTAGTTGCATCATTCATTATGTCAACAACATCCTTTCTATGGAATCGCTTCTTTATATTTTCACCAAAATGCCAGCAACATATGGTATGGGTTGCATAAGGGAACACTTTAGAAATCCCTGCTTCAATGCTTGCATGACGATCGGAAATCAAAACCAGATCATCTATATTACCAAGGGCACCTCTCAAGCATTCCAAAAATCACTCCCATGAAATATTGTTTTCTGAGTCACCATACCCAAAAGCAATTAGATACACCTGTTCGTTTCCATGTTGTGCAATTGCCACAAACATTGTACCCCCGAATCTTCCCTTCAAATAGGTACCATCAACTGCAATCACATGACGTATACACCTCTGAAAACCTTTAATTGAGGACCCTAACGACATGAAAAAGTAGAGGAATTTATCATCGTCAGTGCACTATAAGTCGGTGATTGTGCCATGATTTTGCTGTTCCAGAACGTATGTAAAAGATGGCAAGAGTTGGAAAGCTTCTTCATGCGTTCCATAGGTCAATGATAATGCATATTGGGCATCGTGTGCCTTACTGTACATGATTTGTATGCCATACATTGTTTTCATATCGACGATGACGTCATTGGGACGCATGAGACGACCATCATGTTGTTGAAGTCTAGATGCAATGACTTCTCCGGTTATGACTGCACTAGCTTGTTGGTGGCAACGGTGAATCTCTTCCAAGGGACAACTATGTTCGTTGACAAAACTTCTCACTTGAAAGTATGTCCCTTCATCTCTCATCACCGCTCTTAATTTCCATGTACAGTCGTCAATGATGCAAACCAGATGTAAAGTTGTCTTATTGGACCTTTTCACCTTCCATTCAAAGTTCTGATGCATTGCAAAATGACCAAATAGTCTCTTCAAATCCTTTTTACTCGGAAAAAATTGACCTTTATAAATCATGGTTCTAGGTTCTGGTGCTGCCAAGGTGCTAGTTGTATCAATACCAAACGAGTATGAATCTGCTCCGGGAATAACCCACGTTGCAGATATAGTTACATTATACCGAACCTCAGAAGGCCCAGGCATATCAAGTGGAGTGCAACTAACTCCTTGTACATGTCTACCTTGTGTTTCAATTTGTGCAGGGTCTTCATCCACATTTTGTAGATCATCAACCCGATCATTAACCTGTTCATTATTTGCCTCATTATCCAGGTCAGGGTTCGGGTAATTGTTTTGTTCATTGTACTGCTCATTTCAATAACCAAACACATCGCCAAATTGAGGTTCAACTAAATCTTCATGGTCAACCGCTACCGGTGGGACACCACACATGTTTCCCCTCACCTTCGGTGACACTTCTTTGGGTGAACACTTGGTTCTACCGCTAAAGGATCCTAATTGTTGGGTATTTTCAAGAGGAGGAATATCATTCCCGATCATATCTCCAGTTGTCCTCTTAGTTACACTGACACATACTCGAGGGATGACTTGATCTTCCCCTAGCATAAACTGCACATCGTTGTCATTTCTTATAAATGTGCGACATGTACTGCTAGGAATAATTGATATTGATGTCAGATCAACATTGAATTTGTTTACATCATAATTCACAATGGTATGCACGATCGCCACCAATTCTTCGTAAGTCATATCCTTTGACACATACATTCCCTGGTTATCCGATCTAACAAACATCTGACTTCTGTCGGGTAACTGCTCCCATCGACCGTTGTAAGATATTACTATTCTAACCCGATTCATGATGCTGTCAAATTAATCATCACAAAACATTAATGAAAATCCAGGACTACAAACTTTTTTCAAATATTACATTTACAAAGGCTATGGTGAGGATATTGAAAAGCCTCGGAGAAGACATGAAAAGGCTCATAGAATTCTTTAAAACGCTCGGGTAAATCACATTAATAGGCTCAGACAAGTCTTCAAAAGACTCGGATAGTGAATGAAAAGGCTCGGGGAAGACATAAAAAGGCTCGAAAAATTATTTAAAAGGCTCGGATAGTGAATGAAAAGGCACGAGTAACACATGAAAAGGCTCAGATAGTGAAGACATGAAAAGGCACGGGTAACACATGAAAATGCACGAAAAACACATGAAAAGGCTCGGATAGTGAAGACATGAAAAGGCACGGGCAACACATGAAAAGGCACGGGCAACACATGAAAAGGCTCGGATAGTGAACATATGAAAATGCACGGGAAACACATGAAAAGACTCGGATAGTGAACACATGAAAAGGCACGGGAAACACATGAAAAGACTCGGATAGTGAACATATGAAGAGGCTCGGGTAACACATGAAAAAGCTCGGGCATCAAATGAAAAGGCTCGGAGATCCAAAAATTCTCACAATGGCTGGTTTACAAAATGTGAACAAATTAAAAGAAGAAAGTTCAAGAAATATTACCTTATTTTATAAGTTGAAGATGAAACTCGAGGCAACGACAAATCTTGAACTTTTATTTGTAGATAGAGAGAGAGAGAGAGAGAGAAAAAAAAAGAGAGAAAGAAAAGATCAGAGAGAGAGAGTTGTTTTTGTTGGAAGTGTGAAGAGAGAAAAGTACAAAGAGAATAACATAATTGATTATCTAAGGGCAATTTTGGTAGTTCACCATAATTTGTGCCTTTTAAACTTAACTTAGTAAACCACTGACAATATCACTAAATGAGTTTGAAAATGTGACATTTTGCACCATTTCCACATTAAAATGTCCATGTCTGATTTGGCAAGAGCTTGTAATTATGTTACTATTTCCTAATTTATCTCAAACCATTGCCTGGATCGTTTTACAAATTCTGATTCAATTTCAGGTCACATCAACGACAACCATTTAGTCTGCCCCCTTGTTCACTCCAAATTAATGGGAGAGTCACCACGTTCGAACTTTAACTTAGGGGTTATATTCAATTAGGATTCTTGAAGATATTTAAAGACATTATTTAAGTGATATATTTTCATAGACTTCTATAGACTTTTATACATCCACATGGACTTTCATTGATTTGTTTAGACATGAATCTTAGACTTTTATAGATTTATTTAAACATCTATCTCAGACTTTCATGGATTTGTTATCTCAGACTTCTATTATAAATTGATGAATCATACATGTAAATGACCCAATCAATTAGCTGAAGAGAAGCTCCATTTCAAACCTCAATTTTTACAAAAATCTCAACTTTCTTTATAAACCCCAAAAAATAACATATGAATACATAAAACTTCACGTTTGAATAAACGTTGCACAAAAAAAAAAAAAAAACTAACGACAACAATTTCTATTCAATTACTAAAGTCAATCACAAATGAAAGAAAGTGACATAGTTTATAACAATTTTGAGAGCATAATTAAAAGGAAAATACTCTACATTCATAACTCATCTTCATTGATTCTCATTGTTATCATTGTGTCCTGCATCCATCCACATATTCAAAGCTATAACATCTCTCCATTCATTAACCTCATATCGTTGTTGTTCTTGCATTTGGAAAATTGGTTCAAGATCAACTTCATTAACTAGTTCATGATCCACTTCATTATCTTCCTCAAATTCTTTAACATCCATATCTTCTCCATCAGTTTCTTTTTCGTTAATTTCATCTACCTCCATTCCTTCCCCCTAAATTTCCTCTCCCTCTATTTCGTATTCCTCTAATCTATTCTCTCCATATATGCTTGATTGAGATATTATATAAATGAACAGCTAGTCACCTAATAAAATCATTATCAAGTTACAAATAAAATTTACAATAAGCACATAAGAAAATTGACCAACCATCTAATACATATCATCACTGAACTACTTAAAACAAACTGAAATATGAACTAAAAAATTGAATTAAAATAAACCAAATATCTTATTCTATAAACATATATATGAACCAAAAATGAAGTAAATCTTTCATTCACACAACACTATAAAGAACCATAAATAATATAAGCGAAGTACGATTATAAACAAACAATAATGAACTAATCGAATAACCAAGCAAACGATAATAAAACATATGCATATTCAACTAATCATATAAACAAACAATAATCAACTAATCGAATAACCAAGCAAATCTATATATAAAATATTGAAAAAAAGCATAATCTAGATAGATGGTGGTAAACTTGCATTTATTAATTAGTTAATTTGATTTACCAATGAGCGATACCCACTTACAGTCATTCCTCGATAGTCGATACATTGGTCAACTTGTTATACTTAATATGGAAAAAGTTCACTAAAAAAAATCACCTCTTAATAAAAATGGTAGTGCACCTCCCTTCCACATTGGTGATGGTGGATTTAAGTCTCACCTTATATATTTTACAAGTATATGTGAAGAGTTTTTTATAATACTTGATGAGATATTGCCCTTAGGATAATTTTGTAATGGGACGGTCATTAATCTAAATGCTTAGTTATCTAGTTGATATATATATATATATATATACATATACATATTATAAGATATTTAATTAAAAAATAATTTATTTGTTATCAATTATGTAATATATCACGATGATGTATTTTTTTTTTAAAAGTTTTTTGTCGTTAGTAGAATTCGAACCACTAACTTGAGAGTTATTTATCTAAATCTCAAACTCATCTATTTACCAGCTGAGCTGCGCCCCTAGAGACATATTTTATATAATTGGTCAAGCACAAAAAGTACAATATGAAAAGGGGTGGTTCTATTTTTTATTTTATTTTTTCAAAGGCAAGGCAACACAACAAATGAAACAGAGACAAAGCCCAAACAAAGCAGACCCAAGGGCAGACCGAAACAAACACAACACCAGAAAAGGGTGGTTCGATTGTTACCCATAAAATATCTTCCTACACCCATATTTATAAACTAAAATTATTCATTTTACTCTCTACACCCTTTAAAATACCAAAACTATTATTTAAATATATATTTTAATTTTAAACATTTATTTTTTCTCATCACACCCATTTTTCCTATTTTACCCATTTTTCACATTACTACACATGTTTAAATTCAACTATAGTTTTCTCGTTTTTTTGTAACAAATATTCTAGAATTTACTTGGATAAAAAAAAAATCATGTTCAAATAAAACTTTACAACTAAGAATTTAATTGGACAAAAATAAAATACAAATTCAAAGCTAAAACTCATGAAAGGTGGGAAGATGAAAGATGATTTATCAAAGGCCTTAGAAGAAGAGCTGGTCCTGATAGAGGGCAAGGCTGCTTCTCAAGGATGGACTACCCAACTTAGAGATGATAGAAAAGCTTGTTTGGTGAAGTTATGGAAGCAAATCCGTATCGAAGAACAAAAATGGAGACAAAACTCGAGGGTGTCATGGCTTAAGGGTTGTGACAGAAACATTAGATATTTTCACTTAATGAGCAATGTAAGGAAAAAATCTAATTTCATTGGGGATTTGATTATTGCAGGGAAAAGATGCAGTGGTTCTACTCTTGTGAGAGATGGTGTGTTCTCTTTCTTTAAAGAGCAGTTTAGTGAGAAGAATGGGGTGAGATCGAGCATGACTGGGCTGTTGATTAACAAGATTTCGAAAGTAGAAAGAGTTGAATTAGAGAGGGAATTTTCTGCAGAAGAAGTATGGAGCGTATTATGTGACTGTGATGGCAATAAAGCGCTAAGTCCCAATGGTTTTAATTTAAATTTCATAAAGGCAAATTGGGTTTTAATTAAAGACGATTATATGAAATTCTTGCATGAGTTTCACAAGGATGAATAATTGGTTAGAAAACTGAATTGTACTTTTATTGCATTGATTCCGAAGATCCGGCTGCCTGAATCTTTAGGTGATTATAGGCCAACCAGTCTGGTTGGATCTCTTTACAAGGTACTTGAAAAGGTTCTTGCCAACAGATTAAAACAGGTGATGAATTCAGTTATTGGTTCGTCTCATATGGCTTTCGTCAAGAATCGTTAGATAACGGGTAGCTTTGTAATCGCCGAGGAAGTGATCCACTCTTGGAAGAAATTCGGTGATGATGGTATATTAATTAAGTTAGATTTCCAAAAGGCTTACGACAGTGTCGACCACGATTTTTTAATTGAGGTTATGGAAAAGATAGGTTTTGGGGTGAAATGGAAAGAGTGGATTAAATGGTGTATTACTTCTCCTTTTATGTCAGTTTTGGCGAACAGTTGTCCTTCAATGCAATTCAAGATGGAAAGAGGGCTTCGTCAAGGAGATCTGTTATCTCCACTCCTTTTCAATACGGTAATCGAAGTTCTCAGTTGTATGATTACTAAGGCTAAAGATTTAGGTATGATTAGAGGCAAAGGTTTTGGAGATGACAGAGTCCACATTACCCACTTGCAGTTCGCAGATGATACGGTTCTTTTCTTAGAACCACAGATGGAGTTCCTTTTAAATTCTAAGAGAATCTTAAGGTGTTTTAATTTCAGGTTTGAAGATAAATTATCACAAATCTTGCCTGGTTAGAATTGGCAAGAATGTGTCTCTCGAAAGTGAGTAGGCGGAGGCGTTCAAATGCATAGCGGCTTCACTTCCTATTTCTTACCTTGGCCTACCTTTGGGTGGAAATTCTTGTAGGGATGTGTTTTGGAAACTGGTAATACAAAAGGTGGAACATAGGCTTGCTCCTTGGAATAGGGCTTTTATATCGAAAGAAGGTATCAAGGCTGTTTTGTCAAGCCTTCCTTTATATTTCATGTCGGTTTTCTCTATTCCGGTGAGTGTGGCAAAGAAAATAGAAAAGCTACAAAGAGAGTTTTTTTGGAACGATGGTCTTTTGAAAAGAAAATTTCATGCGGTAGATTGGGAAACTCTATGCAAAAACAAACGTTGTAGAGGTCTTGGTATAGGAAGAATGAAGGATAAAAGTTTAAGCCTTATGGCTAAGTGGATATAGAGGTTTGGGAGAGAAGACGGTTCTTTGTGGAAGCAAGTTATGTGCGCAAAATATAAACTTGGTCTCAATCCTTTGTTATGGGCTGTTTCAGATATCAAATCTGGTTCATAGTTCTTTAAGGCAGTGGGAAGATTTTTTATAGAAAGCTACAGAGCTTTTAATATTGTTAAGCAAGGTTTTAAGTTGGTGGCTGGATATGGCAATAGAATTCGTTTTTGGCATGACATATGTTGGGATCAGGTTCCGTTGAGCGTAACTTTTCCAAGAATTCATGTGCTTGCTTCTAACAAAATAGGTGTGGTTATGGAATTTGGAAGGTGAGAGGCTTCATCTTGGGTTTGGGATGTTAAGCTCAGAAGATCTTTGTTCAATTGGGAGAAAGATCAATGGAATTGCTTTAGAATGGCTTTGAATAACATCATTGTGAGAAAAAATGTCTTTGATGCCCTGGCTTGGTCTTTCAGCTCAGATGGGATTTTTTCAGTCAACTCATTTCGTAAATGTTTGGAGGGTAATAGTGATCAGGTGGATAATCAGTTTTCTTTCATTTGGAAGGGGATTCGTCCTCCAAAAATTAAGGTATTCACTTGGCAATTACTTAAAGGGAGGGTTATTGCTAGAGAAGTTATTAGGAAGTTTGGTTCTTATTAGTTTGATTGCTTGGACTGTCCTTTATGTTCTGGTGAGCCTGAGTCGCTGGATCACCTGTTCCTTCTTTGTGAATGGTCAAGTGCTATATGGAGGGAAAGTATGGGATTGTGGGGTGTTAACAGCTGCTCTAATTCGTCAATTTCTAATTGGTTAGCTGGCTGGAAGGATTTGTGCCCTTCTCGTGCTTGTTCTAGAGCTTGGAATATTCTATTTTTCGTTGTGATTTGGACTATTTGGGAGTGCAGGAATGATGTGGTGTTTCGTGGTATTCAAGCTAATTCCTCAGTGGCCTTGGATACGATCAAATTCAGAATGGCTTTATGGTTCAAAAATTTTGATGGTGGCTCTGAGAATGATTTAACTTTACTTATGCTTGATCTTAAGGATAGGTGTGTATATGAAAAGGCTGTTAAAGTTAGGAAGAGAGTGGTTTGCAATCCTCTGGTTGATAAGGATCTTTTGTTCAATGTGGATGGCTCTGCTAAAGGCAATCCATGAGATGCAGGCATAGGTGGCAAGATTCTGTGTCTATTTTCTTTTTATGTGGGTATCCTGGATTCCAATGCTGCATAAGTCCTTGCTATTCATAAAGCTTGTGAATCGATATTCTCTAACCCTCTCCTTCAAGGTCGTAATATCTCCATTGTTAGTGATTCTTCTTCAACGGTGGCCTGGATCAACAGTGAAAATTTTGGAAATATTAATTTGGTGAATTGGATTTATGATATCAGATATCACATTTATAACTGTGTTGGAATTTCTGTTATATATACCAACAGGGAAGCAAATTCTTTGGCGGATTGTTTGGCGAAAGAAGGTTCAAGGAAGTTAGGGGATAGGCTTGAGTGGGGTGATTTTTGAAGTAGTTGTAATGGAAAAGATTTTGGCAATTTCAAGTTTGTGGGTTTGATCCAAGACTTTCGTCACAGGGATGTTAATTCTTTAGCAGTCATGGAATGGGGAGGTGGCTGAATTTGTGGGCTGCTGTAATAGTGAATTCTTGGCTGTTTTGATATTTTTGATGGTGTTGTTTTTTACAGTAAGCTTGGCTTTTTACTGCTTGGGGGGTGGGGGTGGGGGGAATGAATGGGATTTGTTATGGTTTTAGAGTTGGTATTTGTGACTTCTTTTGCTATGTTTTTTTGTGGTGTTTTGCTATGTTTTTCATGTGGCTTCTTTGCGTTTTTTGCTCCCCTTGCCTCTTGGTTCAACTTGTATCCCCTGCTTATGGGGTCTGCTTGTTCAAAAAAATGCTGTTTCAAAAAAAATATATGTTTTTCATTGTTATTTTAGGAATCAATGTATTGAATTATCTAAAAAACTATGAAATCATAATGGTTTACACAATTAATTATTGTCTTATAAAATAACAACAATAATAATTTAACAAACAACAATATACAACTTCTTTTGTCTTAAAAAAAAATACTATATATATTATATTTCCTGATTGATGTTGGGTTTGATTAAGTATATAATATTAGGGCTTATGATAGATTGAGTGTTCAACTTATGGGTATAGAAAGTAAATTTAATTTCCAATTGTAAAGCCATGTATTTTAAATAATTAAATGTAAGAGTATTTTAAAAATAAAAAAGTTTCATTAAAACATGGGCGTATGAAGATATTTTGTGGGTGGCAATAGAGCCACCCTATGGAAAACTTCTTTGATATCATTAATATATATAAATATATATTATCGTGGGTTTAGTTAAATTTTTTAAAATGATATAAAATATGATTAAATAAATATAAGTTATTATAAAGACAAAAAATATATTTAGATAACGAGATGATGTTGGTCAGGTGATATACGGTCCGTATACCCCTCACACCTACACCATAAGGTTGTGGGTTTGAGTCATCCATTTCCCAAAAAAAAACCTTGAATTTATGTAATTTATAAAAATCTATATGATTTCATCAAGATCCTTACCAAAATTAAAGTAAGGGATCCCTCACTATATATAGTGAGTAGTGAGAGATCTTTTATTTTAATTTCGGTAAGGACCTTGATGAAATCATATTGATTTTTATAAATTTTGATCTGAATTTTTTATGTAGATGATAAGTTTAATGAAACCTATCTAGGAATAAAAATTGAAAAATTTTCAAACACTAGAACTATTTATCCTGATTTTATTAAATATGAAGGCATTAGAAAAATAAGAGAAATATAGGAAAATTAAAATAAATAAAATAAAAAATAAAAAAAATAAAATAAAAAAAACTATTACTAAAAAAAATCTATTACTTGAAAAATTCACAAATTTTATTCATAGGTAGGTTTTATTAAACTTATCATCCATACAAAAAAAATCAGATCAAAAATCATAATATATATACATATAATAATAATAATAATAATAATAATAATAGTAATAATAGTAATAATAATGTAAGGCCCTTAAGAAGTTTTTAATTAACCGGTTTTGGGTTACTCTTAATAATAATTAGAGTAATACTTACAACTCAAAAAATTAACCAAAATGGTGTGACAAATAAGTTATCATCACCACACAAATAATAGGGTGTTGTGGTAAATGATATGGTAAGGACAAAACACTTGTTATATCATATGGGTTGTGATCAGACTATTTTATACATATTTGAGGTCTCAAATTTTCGATCATTTGTCTCATTTTCACGCATATTTTTATATATAATGTTTTGTTTGAGCCATGTGTAGATACATATTCTTTATCAATGGTATTTGAGCTTAAAGGAAAGATTGAGAGGCTTAAATGAGCCAAAAATGGAATAATTTGAGTATATGTTAAGTGTTGCGCCTTATTGTTGACATAGACCGCGACATGATCTAAACTCAGCCATGGCCAAGCGAATCTAAATGTCTCCACGGTTGGTCTGTTGCCGAGCTAAAACGCGACACCAATACCGCGGTAGAACACCCCTTAGCATTCCAACAGCTTACGGACGAAGTGCATAAAATCAAGCACTCGACAGTTTCATTCGGAGGCCTGATAGCCGATCAACATCAATGAAGTCCAAAAGCATTTGATGGGCATGATCGATGGCCAAAATTCAATTTTCGATTCAAGACAGTGAACATCAGCTTAATTCGGTTGTTTGGAACGGTTGGGAGAAATGTGAGGGGCAAACTCGACATTTTATCCCCATTTCAGCCCTAATCCTCCCTTCATTATAAATACCTATTTATGCCTCACTCTTTGGAAATCCCCAACTTCCTCACTTCTATCACAACTTCATCTTCTTCAAATAAGAGAGAGAGAGAGAGAGAGAGAGAGAGAGGCTTTCAAGGATCCATTGATGTTTTTCCTCCATGGATCCTCTCTATACCCATTTTCTACACATCTTCCACCACATTTTAGAGATTGCATAGAGATAGGAGTAGTCTTGTACCAAATTCGAGCCAAGCATGGATCAAAAGAGATTAGCGCATTTTAGAGGGGTTCTCCACTTGGGTTATCTCTTTTATCTCATCTCTTTGTATTTCTTGTTTTTTTTTATGTGTAATCCCCACTTAGGAATATTTGTAAACATATTTTGTGCTCAATATATGTTATGGTTGTTTTTATATCTAATTTTTGTTTTGATTCACTCTTGTTATTTATTGATATATCTCTTATCTTAAATTGCATGTTTATGGATGATTGGAAATTAATATGTATTCATGGATGAGATTAGGAGTAGATTAATGTAATTTAGAAGTAGTTGTAATCAGATATCTCATTTTGTGTTTGTATGTTGATGGATGGTCGAAATTAACTTGTATGAATGTATTTGAGTGATTTAGAGTTAGGGTTGCACCTTTAGAATGGCTCTCCGAGTATAGTCTTGACTAATAAGCTAAGAAGAGTGGATGAACCTATAAATTGTCATATTAGAAGGGTTTTGTTCATTGTTCTTGTTAACAATTGGACTTTAGCTATTTCTCACTCTAAGGGTTCTAAGTGAGTCTTGGAGTTGCAATCATTAGTCTTTGGCTATTTCTCATTCTAGGGGTTCTAGGTGAGTTATGGTTGGAGATACAATCACTTTTTCCACTTTCATTAGACTTTCACGTTGTTATTTTACATTACAAAGCTATTATTGGGGTTTAATGTAGTTTTCTTTGTAGAATCGGTTCACATATGTTGGTTATAGATTCATGTTTGAGAGGCTCTCGACACACTCCTCAACCGTTAGCTCTATGAATGGGTATAAATCTGATTGAGACAAGAACAAACCCTTAACTAGAATTGGAAGCACTAAATGCCTACCAACCAACTATTTGTGCACTTATATATGGTGAACCTGTTGAACCTTGTGTCACCATTAACCTACACCTCTCCTATCCACCCCTTTTATTTGTCACCTTAATCATCATTCTTACCTCTTCATATTTTGTTTGTTTTTAATTCTTTTCATTTACATTTTGCTCACACACACACCGCATTGCACATACCTCACACACACCATTCTCACTATCTCCACATTCTATTTACATGCTTACAATAAACACTAAAACTTGAGACGGTTAACGGATCACACCTCCCTGTGAAACGATACCCTTGCTTGCTGCTATACTAGTCACTAGCACTAAAGAGGTTGAACTTTAATATAAATATTTTGACATGAAAAACTACTCTTGTCAGGTTTGTTTTTGGGTTAAATTTTTGGGTTGATTAAAATCATATATATAATAATAAACTTTCACAGCGCCACATGTCGCCGTGAGGAAGCTTTGGATTTAAATCATATATATTCATTTCCATATATATGATTTTAGATTCATTTGATTTTCTAACTTTAAATTCTAATTATATTGATAATTAAAACACTATTTTAAAAGACACAAATAATACATGGAAAATATATTAATAGACTTTCACAGCGCCACATGTCGCCGTGAGGAAGTTTTGGATTTAAAATGCTATATATTCATTTCCATATATATGATTTTAGATTCATTTGATTTTCTAGTTTTAAATTCTAATTATATTGATCATTAAAACACTATTTTAAAAGACACAAATAATACATGGAAAATATATTAATTGACTTTCACAACGCCATATGTCGCCGTGAGGAAGCTTTGGATTTAAATGCTATATATTCATTTCCATATATATGATTTTAGATTTATTTGATTTTCTAGCTTTAAATTCTAATTATATTGATCATTAAAACACTATTTTAAAATACACAAATAATACATGGAAAATGAAAAGTATGGAAGTTTCAAAACTCAAATAGAAATCTAAATCAATGCCACATTCCACTTAAATTTAATCTTAAGAGAGTTTTATATTTAAATAATATATATAATAGATTTTCACAGCGCCACATGTCGCCGTGAGGAAGTTTTGGATTTAAATGCTATATATTCATTTCCATATATATGATTTTAGATTCATTTGATTTTCTAGCTTTAAATTCTAATTATATTGATCATTAAAACACTATTTTAAAAGACACAAATAAGAGCATCTCCAATGCAAATATATATTTTTGAGTTTCTAAACAGTGCCACATCAGCATTTCTAATTATTATGGGCCCACTTTTGAAAAAAAATTAGAGAAATGCATATTCACATCTCCAATGTAATTATCTAAAGTCAAATATGTATCCATTTTATATCCAATCATAATAAAACAATTATTACACTATCTCTCCTCTTTTATTTTACAATTAAATGAGATTTAATCTTATTGGTAGAAAGAGTTAGAAATCCTAGTCAGCATTTCTAGGAGAGTTTCTAGAATTAGAAACTCAACTCCATATTCTCAAACTTTTTTTTGGCCACATCATCTCTATATTTAACTTAGACAATAGCATTAGAGAGAGTTTTTCTAACTTTTTTAATATCTATCCTATGTGGCACTCCATTTTCTCCAAATGCATAATAGCATTGAAGATGCTCTAATACATGGAAAATATATAATAATAGACATTCATTGCGTCACATGTCGCTGTGAGGAAGCTTTGAATTTAAATGCTATATATTCATTTCCATATATATGATTTTAGATTCATTTGATTTTCTAGCTTTAAATTCTAATTATATTGATTATTAAAACACTATTTTAAAAGACACAAATAATACATGGAAAATGAAAAGAATAGAAGTTTCAAAACTCAAATTGGAATCTAAATCAATGCCACAGTCCACTCAAATTTAATATTAAAAGAGCTCTAGATTTAAATACATTAATTTGTATCTATATTAACAAATCAGGTCAATAGACACTATGTATTACTACACAAGTTAAATAGGCACTCATGATTACAATTAATAAATACAATAAATCAATTATTTAAACCATTGGTACATCCTCTCTCTCTCTTTCTCTCTAAACCATTTATGCCCTCTCATCTCCCTCAATTTTCTCTATAAAAACCATCCAAAATCTCATATTTCTTTTTCCATCTCATTCCATTGAATTTTTCTGCAAACTCAAAACAAGTGGTGGAGAATTGGATGCTGTTGGGTGATAAGAGGAATTTCTATAGAATTTTTTTTTTTAATATTTGGTTGAATAATTATAATTTTTTGTTTTTTTAATCTCATGTTTTTTCCATCTTATCCTAATGACCCTCTCTCACGAGGAAACTCAAAACAAGTGGTGGGGAATTTGATGGCGTTGGGTGGTGAGAGTAATTTCTACAAATTTTGTTTTAATATTTGATCGAATAATTTTAATTTAAAATTTTTTTTTTTTTTGAGGAAACATTTTAGTAGTTAAAAAGGTAATTTTATTTCTAGAATGAGCGTTTTTATAATTATATATAGTATTTTCAAGTAAATTGGTGTGTATTTAGAGGTTTCAAAATTTTAATTTATTAAAATGAAATGTCTTAAGAAAATAAACGTGAAAAAATGGATTGTCAATAGCTAATCTCAATAGTTATTTATCTCTATATAATTATAAATATTTATAATTCCTTTTCTATTTTTTACCTTTTTGTTTTCTTTTCTTTAGATTGTTTAGAATGTATTAACTATGCATTAGATACAATATGATTATATATAAAAATAAAAGTTTTTGAATTTTAATTATTCTTATAAATGGCAATAAATAAATGTTTTACAAAGCAAATTAAAATATTAATTGTATTACCAAATCAATGGTAATTTGCTTTTTTTAATTATTATTATTTATGGAATTAGTGGTAAATTTTAAAAGCATATCAATGGAAATATATTAATGATAACATAACAAAAATTTAATTTGTCATAATATATATATATATTGCTAAAGAGATAGAGAGTTTTTCAATTAATACAATAAATAATTTTTAATTAACCTATATAATAAATCAAATAATCCTTAAAGAACCTGTTCATCCAAACTGAAATAATGGTGATAGAAATTGAGAGTCTGTATTTATTAATGATATTAGAGACTTAAGAGTTTCCTTATCAGATTATTAGAGAAAATAACCATCTTTATAGCAGCAAAGGGCAAAGAGAAACAACACAGAGGGGCACGCCCAAACAGGAAGGGAGCACAACCCAGAAACAAGGAAAAGCAAACAACCAAACCCAAACGACCGCCTAACAAGCACTAAGCAAACACGAGCAAAAAAAAAAAAAAACATCCTAACAACTCCAATTCACAAAGTCACCATTATTTGAAGAAGCCCTCTTAGCTAGCAGATCAACAAAAGTATCGGAACCTTTCGGATTGAACACAATCACAGTGTTTGCCATGAAGCTAAGTTTGTTCCTGATGTCCAAAATAATATCCAGATGATCAAGGTTTCTAGGACCATCATCATTGATCCAATCCACCGCCACTTTAGAATCACTCACTATTGTCGTTTTTCTACCCCTGAAATCATCTCTAGAAAAACAAAGATCACAGCCTTTTAGATAGCACAAATTTCAACCATAATCGCATTAAAATTACCCAGGAACCAGGAAAAAAAAGAGGATTTTACCGTTAGTGTCCCGTAAGACACCTCCCATCCCAGCCAAACCCAAAGCCCCTCTAGCCGAACATCGACGTTGAACTTCAAGGCATCCATCGTCGGCGGCAACCAATCCTCCAGCTTGGAAACCTTCACCTTCTTCTTATCAATGCAGCAGACTTTCAGATTAAGAAGAATGGTAGTTAAAGGTCCACGGAACCTTTCCCATGGTTTTTAAACCACCAAGCAATCCTGAATTTGACCATATCTAAACATTGATCAAAGTTCTGAGTTTTGCCTTGACAAATCAACAAGTTTCTAACCTCCCAAATAGACCAGACTAAGGCAAAGAACAAATAGACCATAATAAGGCAAAGAACAGAGTGCCCCAAACACAATTATACTTAGAAGTCGGACTCAGCCCATGCCATCTGCACAACCACCCCTTCAGCGAAGCGTTCGAGCAACTAGAAACTCCCCGCCACTTCATGGCAACTGACCAAATCTTCCAAGACCAAAAAAAAAATAAACATCATTATAATTGACAATGATTTAATTAAAATAAAATTTATTAACTACTTAATAATCTGTTCATCTTGCTTTGTTGTTTTGTAATTAGTCTTTTTTAATCATAATATAATTAGATATTTATTAATAATATTAATAATTCAATCATTAATGAATTTAACATTTATCGGATAGAAAATGCTTTTCTTTTTTTCTTTTTTTTTAATTTTTACCTTTTGTTTTTTTTTATTTATCAAAATGTAATTAGTATTCTTAATTTATTGATTATTATTAATATTCATAAAGGGTTCAAAAATTTATTGTCACTATTTGGAGGGACTTTTGTGAGAATGTCACTGGTTTAGTAATGTAAGTTTAAAAGGCACCTATTTAGGTGACCAGACAAAAATACCCTCATTCTTGTCAGTTTGCGTCTGAAGAGAAAAAAGTTGAGAGAGAGAGAACAGTGGAAAGAGAGACCAAGAAATCCGGTACTAAATCTGACTGGAAACCTGCCGGCGGTGGCGATACAGTCTTGAAATCGACGAGAAGGTGATATGATTTTCTGACGCGTTTTTGTTGTTGAAACTTTTATTTGCGTTTGATGTTGGATGTTCGTTTGATTTGA
The DNA here is from genome assembly GCA_035582765.1 of Acer negundo. NCBI lineage: Eukaryota > Viridiplantae > Streptophyta > Magnoliopsida > Sapindales > Sapindaceae > Acer > Acer negundo. Next base: position 908,172 of record CM069240.1, on the reverse strand, counting down.
TTTGTTGTTGATTAGGTTTGTTTGATTAGGTTAGGGTTTAAATTTATGAAAAAATTCTGTTGAACACGATGAAGTTCTGGGTTTTCAAGCCTTTTCCGAGCTTTTCACATGTAATCCGAGCCTTTTCCGAGCTTTTCACATGTAATCCGAGCCTTTTCCGAGCATTTTGAATAGGTTTCTGCTATCTGAATCTCCGAGCCTTTCACACTGGCTCCGAGACTTTTAAAATAGGATCCGAGCCTTTTAAAACATTGTCCGAGACTTTTAAATAGTAATCCGAGCCTTTTAAGGAATATGAATAGGTTTCTAGAATTAGAATCTCCGAGCCTTTTCATATAGTTTCCGAGCCTTTTCATATAGTGTCCGAGCCTTTTCATATAGTTTCCGAGCCTTTTCATATATTGTCCGAGCCTTTTCATATATTGTCCGAGCCTTTTCATATAGTGTCCGAGCCTTTTCATATAGTTCGAGCCCAGCCTTTTCATATAGTGTCCGAGCCTTTTCATATAGTTTCCGAGCCTTTTCATATAGTGTCCGAGCCTTTTCATATATTTTCCGAGCCTTTTCATATAGTGTCCGAGCCTTTTCATATATTGTCCGAGCCTTTTCATATAGTGTCCCTTTTCATATAGTTTCCGAGCTTTTCATATTTGTCAAGCCTTTTCATATAGTTTCCGAGCCTTTTCATATAGTTTCCGAGCCTTTCATATAGTGTCCGAGCCTTTTCATATAGTGTCCGAGCCTTTCCATCATATAGTTTTCGAGCCTTTTTCATATAGTGTCCGAGACTTTTCATTTAGTGTCCGAAACCTTTCATTTTTATATTATTTATTTTATTTAACTAGATATATTTTTTTTATGTCAATATGCAGATGAGGAATCAACTAAAAGATTCGCTTAAAACTCCAGAGGAAGAAAGGTATTCGGGAAAAATAACTCGACATGACCATTTTGATGACCTTACAGATATCGACAACGCACTTAACAAGGTACCTGAACATCTTGCGATCGAAGAACGACGTCGGTATACTGAGTCGTGTTTTGGACACCTCCTTCGGATGGATCGTGGGATGAAGTTTTCAGCTGGCATTGTACATCGGTTGCTTATTCGCGAGTTGCATCACGATGGGCCTGAAGATGAGATGAGATTTTTGTTAGGAAGGCATTCGGTCCGGTTCTCAAAGGTTGAGTTTTGTCTAATCACCGGATTGAAGTTCGGAGAACTTCCTGACACGTCGACCTATGATATGGTAGAGAATGGCATACACCAGCGGTACTTTGAGGGTCGAGATGAGGTCGAGTATGCAGAGCTGAAAGCCGTTCTACGGATTGGTGTTTTTTCTGAGCAGTACGATGCGGTTAAGCTTTGCTTATTGTATATGCTTAACTGGATACTGATGGGGTTGGACGAGAGAGAGAAAGTTCCAGTATGGCAGTTTCGCCTAGTCGAGGACTTGGACGCTTTTGATGCGTTCCCGTGGGGTGCACACGTGTATAGGCGGTCTATATACGGTTTCAAGCATGCGTTGGATGGCCGACGTAGGCGGTTTGAACAACGCCAGCGACGAAAGGGCGTTGATGTACACACCACGGAGACATATAACATATATGGGCTAACGCACGCCCTGTTGGTGAGAATTTTGAATTTGTTATTTTTTTCATATGACTTATGTATTGTATTGGATTCTTATCGTTCTTAGCTGTTTTGTAGATATTTGCTTTCGAGGTTATCCCCGAGCTTGGCAACAGCGGATGTGGGAAGCGGAGGGAAATCGAGCTCTCCCCCCGAATTCTAAAATGGGAGTTGAGTACGCGACCGAGGGGGGAGAAGTTGAATAGCATTTTCCTTGAAAGTGTAAATATCTATATATATATATATATTTTTTTTTTTATGTTCATAACTATTAGTATGTATACAATTACAATGGTCTAACTGCAATTTCAGATGTTTGCGAGGGTAAAGTTGGTGCCGACGGCAACTGAGAGGGCTGAACGGTACTTCGAGGGCATTTCCCAGGGAGGCAGTTTGTATGATGCTGATCTCGGTGATATACCTGTTCCCGTCTCTGACCCCGAACGATATACAACTGCTGGAACCAGTGACACTGAGGGTCCGTCTTTCGAACCCAGTGATACGGAGGGTTCTGACTCGGACGGTCGTCATATTCGTCTCGCGAGGACTAGGCGGGTTCGATTCACGTTGCCTAGAGAGCCTCGAACTAGAGATGACTCTCGAACTGGAGATGACTCACGAGGAGGCGTTGGAGGGCAAACAGAGGTACGTATAATTCTTTTTACCGTATTATTTAATTTCAATCGAGTGAATGGTTTTAGTACTGACAATTTCGAAATCCTTTCAGGACCGTCGGTATACTGAAGTAATGGATGCGTTACGCGAGTTACAGGAGGAGGTGCGAAAGAGTAATGAGAAACGAGATCAACAGCATCAGGAGTTGCTAGATTTGATTCGAGGGCTTCAGGGTTCGACGTCGCACGCCCGTACTCGAGGTACACGGTTCGATGACCCACCCTTCGATGACCCAGACGGACACCGAGACTTCAGTCCCAGAGGGAGGACAGGTAGTCATCAGGGTGATCAGCAAGGGCCTGGTGTGACACCACGAGAGGAGGTTACTCGTGGTACTAGTGGTACTGATACAACACCTATGGAGATAGAGGAAGAACCTCAGCAGGTTTTACCAGACCAACCTGTTCATTCTCAAGAACTGGTACAGAGCACCTCCTTACAGCACACCCCTCCGGTCGATCCTCGTGCAGAGCACCCCTTCATTTATTCCACAGAGACAGAGATCCCCAGTCTCAGTGCACCCAAAGAGCTTACACCTGCAGGCGATCGACGGCGCGATCGACGGCGACATAGTTCCAATGTACAGCGCACCCCTACAGGCGATACAGGGGGACATAGTCCGTCAACACATCGCACCTCTGGAGGCAATACACGGGAACAGAGTTCCTCCTTACAGCTCAGCCATCCAGTGGATCACATCCTTTCTGTGGACCGGATTACCCCACCCCTTCAACGTCAGGATCGGGTTCGCAGGGCAGGTTGGCAGCAGCGGACCCCATACACTGACCCCTGTCGGCCGAAGAGGCCAAGGATTAGGCCACAACCAGCACATGTATGGGCGCCCCACGCATTGATAGATCCTGACCACCTTGCGGCGTACCAAGCCTATAAGAGGAACTCGACTGGGGAATTGTAAGTATAATCGCAGATATTACAAAAATTATTTTGTATTTTGAAACTGCTAAGTAAAATGACTTTCTTATATAACTTCTTCAAAAATTATGCAGGCGTGATGTGGATCTACTCGAGCCAGTTGGTGTCCCCTGGTTCCATCGATTTCAAACCAACACCATGGAGTTGGAGGATACGGTATGGTCCTTACCTGAACACTTTGTGTATAAGATGTTTCTGAAATAGTAGAATGCTAACAATACAAAATGTTGAAATTGTCAGCATATGGACGCCTACTTGCATATTCTGCGGAAGCGTCAGAGATATTACTCCACTGTCTACGGTCCGAGGATCAACATACAGGATTCACAGTTCTATGTAAGTGTTTAATTTGTACGGCTTTTGAACATCTATTTATGTGTTTCGTACATCTTTTATCTAACGTTTTATAAATTTTCTTTGTACAGTCATGGTTATTGAATGACTGGGAGAGATTGATGGGAAGTGGGGCCGACAAACCCCGCCGCAGTTGGTCTATGTTCAAGCATCAGTGGTCTGCTGAGGAACTTGCGGTGGTACGTGGATTGGTCCCGGTAGGAACCAAACCATGGAACGAAGTTGACGTGGTCAGTGTTTTATTTACATTGTTTGAATTTGAATTTTAAATACATTTCCCATTGATAACACTTTGTTGAAACACATACAGGTTTTGATTCCTTGCAACCTTGGACGTACGCATTGGGCACTAGCCAGCGTCGACCTCACAACAGGGAGTATTTACCTGATGGACCCGTTCAGACAGGAGGTACCATTTCGCCATAGGAAAATGCAGCTCGCTTGCTTACGATATTTTTTACCGTCGATGCTGCATGCGTTGGACTTTCACGGTCGCAGACGGAGGGGCGATATGACGTATACATTGCAGAATAAGCCCTTTCCACTCAACATTGTGTCTAGAGACCGTGTACCCCAACAGGATAGAGGGTATGACTGTTTAAAGATCGTATTCTATCCTAATCGGTTTTAATAACATTCAATTCTAACGGTTGTTTTTGTGGTGACTTGCAGTGGTAACTGTGGTGCCCATACTTTGAGATTGATAGAGTACCTGGCAGCGAACAGGGATACGTTCGACTGGTCAGAAAACGAAATGGGCACCATCCGAGAGAAGATGGTGTGGAGGTTTTTTGTAACTCAAAGGATTGGACTTCCAGTTAGTGATTTAGTTGATGTACATAACATTTGAGTAATAAAATGAAATTATTTTTTAAAAAAATTTAGTTGTTTGCAATTAACACTTGAACACACATTTGATATATTGAAATCCATAAACAATACAATGAATTGTAGACACTATAACAAAAGATACAGTATGGCATTAAACGAACAACCAATAAATATATCATAATAGTTCAACATAAAAAAGCATAATAACCAACGGTCTCATTCCACGGTAGAGTCTTTCTCAGGGCACGTTTGTTTGTTGTGTCCAATTGAATGACAGATGCTGCACTTGCGACGGTATTCATCGGGAACACTTATGCTGGGACCTTCATTAACCATCGGTGGGTTGGAGCATCGCCTGCTATTATGTCCTGATTGTCCACATCTTCTACACGACTGTGTGGTTGTCCTCTCCGAAGACGAGGCATGTCGACCCTCCATCGGGCGACCTGATTGTCTCTTCGACTTTGGATTTAAAACCACCCGAGATGCGATGTCGGATGGCACTACCCATGAAGAAGGATGGCCAACAGGCATAATAGGAACCGAGTATGCATCAATAAGTATGCATCAATAAGTGTCTCTCTCTTGAATTCACTGTACGTCCTAGCTGCTGAATCCATTATATCGGCAACATCCTTTCTGTGGAATCGCTTCTTCATATTTTCACCAAAATGCCAGCAACATATCGTATGGGTTGCATAAGGGAACACTTTAGAAATCCCCGCTTCAATGCTTGCATGGCGATCGGAAATGAAAACCAGATCATCTATATGACCAAGGGCACCCCTCAAGCATTCCAAAAACCACTCCCATGAAAGGTTGTTTTCTGAGTCACCGTACCCAAAAGCAATTGGATACACCTGTTCGTTTCCATCTTGTGCAGTTGCAACAAACATTGTACCCCCGAATCTTCCCTTCAAATGGGTACCATCAACTGCAATCACAGGACGCATACACCTCCGAAAACCTCTAATTGAGGACCCTAACGACATGAAAAAGTACAAAAATGTATCATCGTCTGCGCATTGTAAGTCGGTGATTGTGCCAGGATTTTGCTGTTCCAAAACGTACGCAAACGATGGTAACAATTTGAAACTTTCTTCATGCGTTCCATAGGTCAAGGACAATGCATATTGCAAGGCATCATGTGCCTTACTGTACATGACTTGGATGCCATACATTGTTTTCATATCGGCGATTATGTCCTTCGGACGCATGAGACGACCATCATGTTGTTGAAGTCTAGGTGCAATGACTTCTCCGATTATGACTGCACTAGCTTGTCGGTGGCGACGGTGAACCTCCTCCAAAGGACAACTGTGTGGTTGACAAAACTTCTGACTTGGAAGTAAGTCCCTTCATCTCTCCTCACCGCTCTTAATTTCCACGTACAGTTGTCAATGATGCAAACTAGATGTAACGTTGTCTTATTAGACCTTTTCACCTTCCATTCAAAGTTCTCCCGCATTGAAAAAAGGCCAACTAGCCTCTTCAAATCCTTTTTACTCGGGAAAAATTGACCTTTATAAATCATGCATGTAGGTTCTTGCGTTGCCAAGGTGCTGCTTCTACCAATACCAAACGAGTATGAATCTGCTCCGGGAATAACCCACGTTATCGTATTATCAGAATCAGATACAGTTATATTATGTCGGACCTCGGAAGTCCCAGGCATATTTGGTACAGTGCAACTAACTCCTTGTACATGTCTTCCTTGTGTTTGAATTTGTGTACGCTCTTCATCCACATTTTCTAGATCATCTACCTGTTCATTATTTGCCTCATTATCCACCTCATGGTACTGCTCAATTCGACAACCAAACACATCGCCAAATTGAGGTTCAACTACTTGGTCAACCGCTACCGGTGGGACACCACACATGTTTTCCCCACTTTCGGCGAAACTCCTTTGGGGATATAGTTGGTTGCTACCGCTAAAGGATCCAAATTGTTGGGTATTTTCAGGAGGAGGAATATCATTCCCTATCACATCTCCAGGTGTCCTCTGAGTTAGACTTACACATACTTGAGGGATCACCCGATCTTCCCCTAGCATAAACTGAACATCATCGTTATTTCTTATAAATGTACGACATGTACTGCCAGGAACGATTGATACTGATGCCAGATCAACATTGAATTTGTTTACATCATACTTCACAATGGTATGCACGATCGCCACCAATTCTTCGTAAGTCATATTCTTTGACACATACATTCCCTTGTTATCGGATCCAACAAACCTCTGACTTCCGTCGGGTAGTTGCTCCCATTGACCGTTGTAAGATATTACTATTCTAACCCGATTCATGATGCTGTCAAATTAATCAAAACTATTAATTAAAACTCAGGAGTACAAAATATTTTCATAAATTACATTTACAAAGGCTCGGGTGAGGATATTTAAAAGGCTCGGAGAACACTAGCAAAGTCTCGAAGAATACATGAAAGTTTCGAAAAAGACATTTTTGGTCTCGAAAAAGTCTTTAAAAGACTCGATTAGTAATTCAATAAAAAGTCTCGGAGAAGACCTAACAAGGCTCGATTAGTGATTATTTGAAAAGTCTCGGAGATGACTTGAAACGTCTCGGAGAAGACTTGAAAAGGCTCGATTACTAATTTTTGAAAAGTCTCGGAGATGATATGAAAAGGCTCGGAAAAGACATGAAAAGTCTCGGAGAAGACATGAAAAGTCTCGATTGGTTATTTTTGAAAAGTCTCGGAGAAGACATGAAAAAACTCGGAGAAGACATGAAAAAACTCGGAGAAGACTTGAAAATGCTCGAATAGTTATTTTTTAAAAGTCTCGGAGAAGACTTGAAAAGTCTCGGAGAAGACATGAAAAAGCTCGGAGAAGACATGAAAAAGCTCGGAGAAGACTTGAAAATGCTCGAATAGTTATTTTTTATAAGTCTCGGACAAAACTTCAAAAGGCTCGGAGAAGACTTGCAAAGGCTCGGACAACACATGAAAAAGCTCGAATAGTTATTTTTTAAAAGTCTCGGAGAAGACTTGAAAAGTCTCGGAGAAGACTTGAAAAGTCTCGGAGAAGACATGAAAAAGCTCGGAGAAGACTTGAAAAAGCTCGGAGAAGACTTGAAAATGCTCGAATAGTTATTTTTTAAAAGTCTCGGACAAAACTTCAAAAGGCTCGGAGAAGACTTGCAAAGGCTCGGACAAGACATGAAAAAGCTCGAATAGTTATTTTTAAAAAGTCTCGGAGAAGACTTGAAAATGCTCGGACAAGACATGAAAAGGCTCGGAGAAAACTTGAAAAGGCTCGGAGAAGACTTGAAAAGGCTAGATTACTGAATTTTGAAAAGTCTCAGAGAAGACTTGAAAATGCTCGAATAGTTATTTTTTAAAAGTCTCGGAGAAGACTTCAAAAGGCTCGAACAAGACATGAAAAAGCTCGGATAAGACTTGAAAAGGCTCGATTAGTGATTTTTGAAAAGTCTCGGAGAAGACATGAAAAAGCTCGGAGAAGACTTGAAAAGGCTCGATTAGTGATTTTTGAAAAGTCTCGGAGAAGACATGAAAAAGCTCGGAGAAGACTTGAAAATGCTCGAATAGTTATTTTATAAAAGTCTCGGACAAAACTTCAAAAGGCTCGGAGAAGACTTGCAAAGGCTCGGAGAAGACTTGCAAAGGCTCGGACAAGACATGAAAAAGCTCGGAGAAGTCTCGGACAAAACTTCAAAAGGCTCGGAGCAGACATAAAAAGGCTCGGACAACACATGAAAAGGCTCGGACAAGACATGAAAATGCTCGATTAGTGATTTTTAAAAAGGCACGGAAAAAGGTGACAAAGTCTCGGAGATCCACAATTGTCACAATGAAAATATGAACAAATGAAAAGAAGTATTTACACGAAATATTACCTTGTTGTAATGAAGCACGTCCAGTTGTTTTGATCTTGAACTTCTATTTGTATTGAGAGAGAGATAGAGAGAGAGAGAGAGTAACCCCGTTATCGTTTTTGTTGGAAGTGTGGAGAGAGAACCAGACAAACACAATAACATAAATGATTATCTAAGGGCAATTTTGGTAGTTCACCATAATAGGTGCCTTTTAAACTTAAGTTATTAAACCGGTCATAGAGTCACCAAATCAGTTGGAAAAAGTGATACTTTCCACCATTTCCACATCAATAAGTCCCTTTTGGGGTTTAGTTATGAAATTTTATGATTGTAATTGCTTTTTCTATGTGTGAATTATAGCTTTTGGTTTTCCTTTTGCAATCTGAATATAAATTAGGACTTCACGTTTTTGTAGTTTCGAGTTGAAGGAGATGATTGTCCTCTGTTTTGCTGGAACTTTAATTTAGAGATTTCTAGGGAACAGTAAAAATAATTTCTGATTTTGTCTGTTATATTCTCAGAAACTATTAGAAAGCAAAGATAAATAAGGGAAACAAGGGAATCAAAAAATTAGTTTAACGGATTTTATTTTATAATTGTTAAAGGGATTTTCACATAAATAACCATATAATTAGTGGACTTTATAAATTTGTTAATTCTATCTTCTTAGTCTACTTAGATTTATGAGATTTCTGTTTGGAATAGAACTTAACAAAGTTCATCATTTGTCTACAGTCATTGCTTGTACTTATGATGGTTGTTAAAACCACAGGGGTTATCGCCACTCCTGTTTGTAAACTGGAACCTTCAAAAACAATGAATGCAGTGAGATCGGTTGCTGCAACATCTACGATGCCTGCTGGTATGATCTTTTATTATTGAAGGGTAGAGTTCTAATGTCTTGGTTTCAAATATATCTCTGATTTAGTTATAGATGATTTTTTTCATTATCAATGCATATCATAGTTTGGGTGCAATGGAACATTCATGAATACCGTAAATATTGGAAACCTTTCAAAACCCTTCGACCAGTCCTTCCTCAGGTCAGTCGATCCCTGGGCCTGCCCCTGTCACGCGCAAGAACAAGAATAAGAGTGGTGGACTTGCTTATGTTGTTGCTTAAGGGCTATGAATCATCCCAGAAAATAATATTTTTTGAAACAATCATTTTGAGTTGTGATGGAGTTATCAAAACATCAGTAGAGTGCTTAAATTGGCCCTTTTCAATATGTTTACTAACTTAACTTGTCTAATGAAACTCCTAAGATCATATACATCCTAAGATAACAATTTAATTTAAATACAAACATTTAAATTCAAATGATATTTATAGAGTCCAAGTGCAACACCTATTGACAGAGTTTAGTTGTAGTTGAAATATAACACCTGTTGCCTAATATGTCCACTCAAGATAGGCCACGACAAGAGAGGCCAATCTTGACCTTAAGAGACTAAAACAACGGACGAGAGAGAGGCTTCGTGAGAGCATCGGCAAGTTGATCATTGGAGGAGACATGTGCCACTCGTAAACTGCCTGACTGGACTTGATCTCTTATAAAATGAAAATCGATGGCGACATGTTTCATTCGTGAGTGAAATATCGGATTCGAACATAACTGAGTAGCTACCACATTATCACAATAGATGACTGGAGCAAAAGAAAGTGTGAGACCAAGGTTAGTTAAAAGAAAACACACCTAATTGAGCTCAGCAGCTGTAGCTGCAACCGATCGATATTCGGCCTCCGTAGATGACCGAGTAATGGTTGTTTGCTTCTTTGAACTCCACGAAATAGGATTACGCCCAAGATAAACAATGTACGCACTCATAGACGAGAAATCGTCTTTATTACCAACCCAATCCGCATCGGAGAATGCATGAAGAGAAACCTGAGAGTCACGATAGATAACAATTTAATATAAATACAAATATTTAAATTCAAATGATATTTACAGAGTCCAAGTGCAACACCTATTGACAGAGTTTAGTTGTAGTTGAAATATAACACCTGGTTGCCTAAATATGATCTTAGGAGTTTCAGTTCTTTAGTTCTCTTTTAAGCTGTAGTGGAAATGGTGCGAAATGTCACCTTTTCGAACCCTTAAGCTGTATATATTCACTTTGATAATCAATAAAACAGTGAGCAATTACACACCAATACCTACTCAATTAACATGGTATCAGAGCTGACGATTCACCTCTAGAAACACAATTTTTTTTTCTCTTGTCTCTTCCAAACGATGTCAACACTCACTCCAGAAACAACTCCTACTATCAGTTCTCCACCCACAACACTCACTCCAGATACAACTCCTATTATCAGCTCTTCACCCGCATCTCCTACTGTTATCAATGTTACTTCAGTCAGTTCCACGACTCTTCGCTCTAATGAGTTTCACCTGATCACCATCAGCATCTGTGCTTAGGCTCCTCTCAAGCTCACCACCAGCAATTATATGTCCTGAAAAATTCAGTTTCAGACACTCTTCATTGGATATGACCTTCTTGGCTATATCGATGGATCAAAACCTTGTCTATCATCCACCTTGATTGTCAATGGGGTCACAACTCCAAATCCGGCGTACAATATATGGATTCGCCAAGATCAACTCATCATGATTGCATTAATCGGCTCTCTGTCACCCGCAATTATTTCCTTTGTTGCTTGAGCCAAAACTTTAATGGACGCATGAATCATTCTCTCCAACACATATGCCAAACCATCTCATGGCCGGATCAAACAAATCAAGACGCTTCTCAAAAACTCCACAAAAGGTACACAAAGTATCACTGATTTTCTTCATTCTATTAAAGCTCGTACAAATGAACTTGCTTTACTTGGTGCTTCAATGGAAGATGAAGATCTCATTAACAGAATTCTTGACGAACTGGATGATAACTATAAGGAACTAGTTCGTGCTGTTCAGGCTAGAGACAGCCCATATCATTTGATGAGCTTCATGAAAAACTCCTAACATTTGAGGCTTCTTTGCAAATCAACAAAAAGGATCAGGCTTCGTTTCTAGCCACTGCTAATCCCACCAACCGATCAAATGAATCATGACAACCATAAGGAGGCTCCAATTGGTGCCTAAACTTTCCAGGCAACACGGGATGACGCCCGTCGCCAAATAACTCTCACCGCA